>JAFEMH010002426.1:0-342806 GCA_022495995.1 Adenophora triphylla var. japonica
GGTGATGAAGTTCTGACAACAAGCTTTCCTTCTTTTCTTCCTTCTGAACCTGTTCGCTAACTTGAACTTTTTCCTCAAACTCTGCAGCAATGGCGGCATCTTGTTCATGAGGCTTAGTCTCTTCTTTCTTCTTCCCAAAGCCGAAAAGCCCACACGATCCCGGTTGTCTCAGCACTGTGGCGCCACCATCGGAACTCCTCGGCGGGGGTTGGGTCAAATAATGTAGAAGTGATTCTTCGTCCATTTTCGATTAGGTCAAGAACAAAAGTACTAGAGATAATGTTAAGGGTACAATAAATGTGAAATGATCGAGTTAAATGTGTACTCCTCCGCCCCATAAATGTAATCTTGACATACTTTTCCATTTTCGCTGGCCCCGTCACATTTTTGATAAGTCGCACACTTCCTAAAATGGCAAGAGTTAATCTTTACTATTCCACTTTCATAACTCATTCTCTTCTCTCCTACATTATTTTAATACTCATGTGTAACACCATTATAATTTACGTATTCTCTCCACTCATTCTCTTCTCCTACTTAACTACCACACCTCACACAACACATCAACCTTTTTTACTTTTTCCTTAATTAAAATCCCGCGCTGGAACAAGAATCACAGCTGTCCAAGTATTATTACTTTACGGAGGGAGTATATATTTGTAAAGATAAAATGCACTAACCTCCGTCCCTGATAAAACTCCACTTACCCATTTACTACAATTCTCGACGAAATCCATCGGGTAAGAACTTTTGTCCAAGCATTAATGTCAAACTAATCATTCTAATGAAATGGTTTAAAAATTGTTATTGATAAATCACTTAATGATTTATCAATAACAATTTTTAAATTTTCAATATGACGATTAAATTAACATTTTGCTGTTTGATCAAAAGATTCATTAGTATTAACCACTAAAAACAGTGTTTCGAGCAAGATTTTACTTGGGACAGGAGGAGTATATCGGCAGTAGTGCGGATTGGACACGGGTAAGATAAATTATGGGGGGAAGGTTGTCATTTTGGTTTTGCCCCTTAAAGTTTGGAAATTTTCTTACTTTTTGCACCAAAAGTATCTATTTTGTTTCTTGAGTCCTTCAAACATTTTGTCAAATTAATGTTCTATTGCAATACCCATCCGTCTGATTAAAAATAGTTTATTTGCTTTTTGAATTCTTTGATATTTAAAAAAATGAAATTCACTATTTTATCCGCCCAAATTGAGTAGAACATTTGAATTTAAATGTTATTTTTGAAAAGGTTGATTTTTAATAGAAAAAAATCATAAATACTCTTTGTTATTTGCCATTGACTTTCAAAGTTTTAGTTTCGCGAAAATATAATGAAGACATGATTTTTTTTGAAAATAAATTATTTACGGACAAAATTATTTAAAGTAAAGTTTTAAAACGTTATTCATTTTGTAGAAAAGAAAGGATATTCAATCTAGGGGATAGAGCGGGTATTGTTTTTAGATGAAAGAATTAAATTTACTCCTTATTAACCGTATCGTCCTACTTGCTTGATTGAAAAGCTGTTGAACAATTATATCTTCAAGACAACTAAATTTAAACTATTTACTCATATTTATTCTCTTGATAAATGTGCAAAATCCAAGTAAAAATGAGATAGATGTATAAATAAGTACTTCCCTCATGTCCAAATAGATGTCGCTTTTGGACAAAATCTTCTAGGTTTAAAATAGTTGTCATTTTTTTTAAGAAACATTGGCGAATTCCTATTATAACATTCCATTAATTGGAACTTGATTCACTCTATTAATTGCTCGTTTTATTGTGAAGTAATGAACGAGGAAATATGGACAATAAATACTAGTAATATTGGTACACCTCATTCATAAGTTTGTGTGAAAAAAAAATTTTTTTTTTTTTAACTTATGTAAAATTTTAAAAGCGACGTTTAACATTATGGATCGATGACGCATATTTCAATCAATGAGATGCTAATATTTTTCAACTCTAGACTCAATATTTTCTTCTTGGCACCTAAGATCTAGAGACCAATAGTTGCACATAAAAGCAGATCACGTCATTAATTGATTAAGTTTAATGTGCTAGAAAAATTGAAGAAAAAAATATAGTGGTTTTAATATTTGCCCCATAGTTTTAATAATTGATTGTTTAATGTGCTAGAAAAATTGAAGAAAAATGATGCCCGAGTAATAATGGATGCATCTAGACATTTAACTAATTAAATCACCCTTTGTTCCGCCTTTTACTTTGAGACTTTGATAATTAAACAAATTGAAGAAAAAATATAGTGGTTTTAATATTCTTAGCCCTGCATAGTTTTATTTCTGTGGCTACTTTCTTGGGTCCGTCTCCATAATAATACTAATTGTAATACGTAAAAAGTTAACTTCTTTTGTTTGTCTCAATAAAATTTCAAAATGAAAATGTGTAACTATTTATCATACTCAAAACAATTATTTACTTATTTCATTTTTCTCTCCTATCCAATTATTTACCCCTCATAAACCTCATCATCTTTTCATCTTTTTCCTTAATTTTTTTGTCAAGCCAATTTATAAATGAATTACTTCCTCCGTCCCTAAATGTTTGTCCATTTGATTTTTGTTGACCTTTGGCCTCAGCGTTTATGAGACATTGTCGTATTCGCTTTGCCAAATTCTAAAAAGTTGTTGTTGATAGGTTATTATTAATGGTGAATCAATAGAATTTTTAGAATTTTATGAATACTCAATTCTTCAAATTCATTGTCATACTAAGTGAGGTCAAAAGCTTCAACAAAATTCAAACGAGACAAACATTTCATTAGACGAGGAGTATTATAAAAACGGATGAAATATAATATCTAGATAAACTTATACGCATACGCTAGCTCCTGGTCCCACTTCTCCAGAAAGTGCGATATAATTCCTTTGTCTCAAAAAATAAAAAAAATAAGGCATTTTACTTCCTTTCCTTTTTATTCCATTCTAATAATAAAGTTTTTAATTGTTTTATTAATTAAAATGATCAATGGAACTACACTTATTATTATCACAACAAAATCTCGCTTACTCAAGCTTTTTTCTTTTCATATTTTATTTTTTTATACTTTTTCACAACATTTTTAATAAATCAAACTAAAAACCTTATTGTGATCACACATTAAAGGGAACAGGTAATATATACTTTCACTCTACGTCCTCGCTACATGGTTCACACTTTCTATTTTGGGCGTCCGCCTTACAATGGTTCACACTTTGTTTAACTTTCCCTAAAAATAAACCTTAAATCAGCTATTCTCTCCACTCATTTGTCTACTCCTACATTATTTTAATACTCACAACACCATTATAATTTACTTTATTTCGCTCACACTCATTCTCTTCTCCTATTTTATTTCACACTCACAAACACTTTCAATATAATACTCCTCTCTTAATTAACGTGTAAACGATAATCGTGAATTTTCCCTATGCGGACGGAGGGAAAGATACTCCCTCCGATCCCACGTCATTTCTGTGAAGGCTCATTTTTTCTGGCACTTTGATAATTAAGTAAATATTATTTGGAGATAATTTGAAAATGTGTGGTAGAAAATGAAGAGAGAGAATAAGTGGAGTTAATAATGAGTTGGTTCTTGAATAAATTGTATGAGTGAAAAATGGAAGAGAGAATTGAACGAGTGGGTGGGGTAAGTGAATATAAAATAATAAATTTATTTCCATTTTGGACGGTTTGCATTCACGTGGGACGGACCAAAATGGAAATAAGTTTGCATTCACGTGGGACGGAGGGAGTATATATATATATATATATATATATGTATATACATATATATATATACATATGTATATACATATATATATATATGTATATACATATATATATATATGTATATACATATATATATATATATATATATATATATATATGTATATATACTTCCTCCGTCTTATTTGAAGCTTCATATTTTGCCCAGAAAACGATATGTCGTTAAAAGCTTCACCTTCCTAAAATAGACATTTTATATTATTATTTCATCCACTAATTCTCTCTCCTACATTACTTTTATACTCACAACACCAATCAACTCACTATTTTCTACACTGTTTTTTCTCTCCAACCTCACTTTTCATATTCACAATATTTTCTCCACTAACTTTTTTCTTAATTTTTCGTGTCACTTTCAAAATGATAAAGATTTAAATGAGACGGAGGGAGTATATATATATATAGTCAATTAAAAATATTTATAATCTTTTATTCATCTCAAACATCTTGTATATTCATTTAACTTTGTAAAGAATGATAATCCTAAATTTTACTTCCTCCGTCCCACTTTAATCAAGTGTCATAGGGTATCATTTTACGTTTCTTAAGAAAATTTTTAAAAAATGAATAAAAAATTGCAAGTGGATAGAGGTAGAAGGTTAGAGGAGAGAGAATGTAAAAGTTAAAACATTTAATCTTTTCCCCTCTTTTTCTTTTTGATTGGTTTTTTTAAATATGTTAATATTATAAGGATATAATGAATGTTTTTTTTTTAATATATTTACATTATAAAAGTATAAATGTCTAAAATACTATTCAAAATTTGTCATTTAAAAAAATCAAACTCTTAATCTGAATTAATCAAAAGAAAAAGTAGAAATCTGAAACGGAATGAAGGAAGGATTAGACTAGTGAACTCAATCTCATCCAAAATCTTACATTTTGCAGTTTGCAGATCAGATCTCGAGGTACCCAACCCACTTTTCTTACCAGATCCATTGTTTAATTATTCACCCGCCTGGTAACCACTTTAAGACCGTCCCACACCGACCTAAATATACTCTATACTACTCCAAGCTAGCCGACACTTTCCGGTCCCACCATTACGCCCGTCCATGTTCTCTTTCATCTGACGTGGCGGAGCTTGAGTGGTTAAGTACAATACGCCATGACAGCGTGTCCCTCTCTACTTTTTGGCCGGTCCCACCGCCTGGTGTTAGGAATAAGTACCCACTCGCTTTCTCAGTCACGCCTGTAAGGATTAAATATTAGAAACTGGCGCGTTGATAAACGTGCTGATGCTGAGAATGGGGGATGAGGAATTGGATCATGTAAGGTTAGTTTCTTCGGAGTTGATAATACCTACTCCTATTGGCAAAGCCACGTTGATGCTACGAGTGTCAATCAGACCCCTTCAAATTTGGAACACTACTAAAAGTTCGTGTCCAAAAATACGTGGTATTTTTTTAATTAAAAGTGAGGAGAAAATGGAAAAGGAACAACTTAGTGAAAATAAAATGAGAAAAAAACTTTTAACACTATTCATACAACTATTCATTCCACTTCCCTCATTTATACTATAGATATCAATATTAATGTCTTCAAAATTTTTAAAAATAGTTGATCTTATAAAAAAAATATTTCCTCCGTCCCACCTCAAGGTTCCACCTTGAAGTTTACACGTTTTTTTTTTAAAAAAATTTAAGTGGATAGAAAATTTGAGGAGAGAGAATATAAAAGTTAAATGTGTGGTAGGGAATAGGAAAGAGAATGTAAAAGTTAAAAATATTTAATAGGAGAGAAAATGAGTGGGAGGAATAGTAAGTTAATAATTGGTTTTTTTGTAAATATGTTAACTTTATAAGGGTATAATGAATTATTTTTTTGTAAATATATGGAGATGATAAGGGTATAAATATATGGAAAACTTTCGAATTTTAAGGAAGGAAAGCCTTGAAGTGGACGGCCCGAAAGGAAAGGTGGAACGCTGAGTGGGACGGAGGGGTAAATTTTTTATAAGAGTGTAAAATTATTTTTACACTGACACTTAGACAATCTACAAGAAGAGTAAAAAAAAAAAAAAAAGAAGAAAAGAAAAAGCATGGAAAGTCACCAAAATGAGTGACCTTGGGCAATTGGCCGACCTGAGGTTGGCCTGGTTGGGTCACCTCTTTTTTATTTTTACCGAATTGTTTTGATTTTGTGTTTATATAAATATATTTTTAAAATTTGTATATTTTATATAATTATATAAAATAATAAAATTAAAAATGTATCAAAAAAAATTTTTATAATTGTATGAGTAATTATTTTTAATAATTGCACGAATAATTTTAAAAATATTATTACTAATACATTATTTAAAAAAATAAAATGATAAGTATTTTAGATAAGTTTAAGTAAAGAAAAAAATAAATATTTTATTTTTAAAAGGTTGGGTTGGGTTGGGTCACTGATGGGTGTATAAATTATATAAGGTTGGGGTTGTGTATATGGAAGTGAGAGAAATTAATATTTTATTTGAGGTTGGGTTGGCTCGGGGTCACTGATGGGGATAGTCTTAATAATATATGCACTGAGACTTTTTTATACTAACACTGGCATATTTTTACCCTACACTGGCACTCTTTATACTGACCCTTAATAATACATGCACTGACACTCTTCACACTGACACTTTTTTACACTAACACTGACACTTTGTTACATATACACACCGACACTTTTTTACGCTGACACTTTTTACACTGACACTTTGTTACACTAACACTTTATTACACTAACATTGACACTTCATATACATGCACTGTCACTCTTTACACTGGCACTTTGTTACACTAACACTGACACTTAATATACATGCACTAGCACTTTGTTAAACTAACACTGACACTTTGTTACATTAACACCGATACTTTTTACACTAACACTGACACTCTTAAATGCTACTCCGTCACTCAATAATACCAAACCAAAATCTTTCAACAAATCAAAATCTTGCTTCAAGTTATTGTTTTGTTTTTGAAGGAAAAAGGAATCTACCCAGCAGGCCTTCATCAAACAATTTTCAAGAAAAACCATAGACAGAAGATCTCCCAAGTAATAGTAATGGCGGCCCTACCTTCCACACTCGTAAATCGCTTGTATAATCATTTACAATTCGGTCGATTTTTATGAAATTACAATAGTATGCGAATACGTGTAATTTTTGTGAAGTTTGGGGATGAATGGGAGTTAGGCGCCGCATGAGCGAGGCGGAAGAGACGACGTGTTCTAAAAACACATTTTTTAGCTCACAAAAAACTAGTTTTTTGTGAGATTTTGACTTTTAAAAATAACATTTTATTATTAAAATTGACGAATTTATACATTTTTAACCATCTTACTTATAATAACATTTTACTATATTATTATTTTGACACCCTTATATAATAAATTTGTATAAGAGTAGCTCATAATAATAGTGAAAATATAAACAACTTTGACCCTCTTTCTAATAAATTATGGCTTCGACATTGCCTACTACTCCGGCCGACTTAAAATAAATATTTAAAAAAGAAAAATTCAAGTAAAATAAATATTTAAAAAAAAAAAATCAAGCTTCCACTTGATCAAGAGTAATTTGAACATTTTAATATTTAGTTTTAAGCGAAGAAGTAAGGAAGTACTCCCTCCGTCCGCTTAGAAAATTCCACGATTCTTTTGCTTGCGTTAATTAAGGAGGGAGTATTATATTGAAAGTGTTGTGAGTGTGAAATAAAATAGGAGAGAGAATGAGTGGAGGGAATAGTAAATTATAATGGTGTTGTGAGTATTAAAATAATGTAGGAGAGAGAATGAATGGAGAGAATAGTGATTTAAGGTTTCCTTTTTAGGAAAGAAACAAAGTGTGAGAAATGGCGGACGCCTTTGAAAATAGAAAGTGAAATCCAGTGTAAGCGGACCGGAGGGATCGAGTATATAAATTGTTGACATCGGAGAGTGAATGGTCAAGATCAATAATGTATAATGTGTTGGATTGTTGTACAATTTAATTGTAAATAGTATATCTTTATCATCAAATTCATTTTGGATGGTGTTTTTGGTTTTAAATATTTAATTACTTATACTTTTTTTTAAGGTTGTTCTGACTTGATTAATTTGTGAAATTCCAAATTTTGCATTTATTAATTGACAGTTTGACAATAATAAATGTAAAATTAGGGATTAGTTCTTAGATTTGTTTACTTTTTGAGTGCGTGCGAGGAGAAACGCGTTTACTCAAAGTTATGGAGAAAGCTTGAGGGCTTATTATGTCGCGCGACGTAAATAGCCGGTTTACGGATATCGAGAAAAGCTTTGAAATGGATAGCGAAGCTTTGTAAAGGATATCCGAAACCAAGTATTTTTACGGATATCGCTTTGCAAAGCTACGGATATCGAAAGCTTTGAAATGGATATCAGGAAGCTTTGTAAAGGATATCCGAGAAAAATATTTGGTTACGGATATCATTCAGCTAAACTCTGGCCATTATCTTCAGAAAACTTACGGATATCTTTCGAAAACTACGGATATCGAGAAAATTCGATGAAGTGATATCCAGGTTTTGTGTAGGCTAGGTATGTCGCGCGACATGATGGCCGTTTCTCCATAAGCGACGGAGAAACGCGTTTCTCCCCAGATTTGTTTACTTTTTTTGTTCAAATTTTATTTCAAATAATTTGGGATTGAACACTTTTTTTCCAAAAATATCCTTCATCATTCACGGTGAGAAAATATCTATCCTCCGAAACCTTTTTTGAGTTTTTAATCCTCAATCAAATAGAATCAAATCAGATCAGATTGTGTCATGCAAAATTGAATTTATCTTCTAATGAAATGTCTTTTCTACTTGTTGAGAGCTTTAGTCATTCTCTCCATGTTGAGAGCCTTAATCTTCTCTCCATGTTAATTAAGAGTCTTGATGTTTTGTAACTTGATTTTTCGTGATCTTCTATTCAATCTATCAATGCTTGAAAATCTCGATTACGATTTATTGCTAACCCGGAGGCTATAGTTTGTCATGATGTAAATGCTAAATATTTTTAAATGAGGAATTTTGTGAATGTCAATTTAGGGTAGTGTCCAAGCTATAGTTGGAATGATATCCGTGCGTCCCAGGATGTTGTTAAGAGATGAAAATTGAAGATTTTGATTTGTTATAATATTCAAATTTTGTACATATTTCAAAATGTCAATGTAATATCTGACATTTCATCTCGAATTGTAAGATTGCAAACCAGTGCTTGGGTTAAACTTCCGACATTTATGGATAATCTACTCATACTATCGTGCATTTGTATTTAATTTAATGTTGGTTTAGTTATAAAAAAACAAATGCGGGTCCGACGATTTTAATTTTCTAATCGTGTTGGCCAACGTCCGATTTTAGTATCCTATTTGCTATTCAATTGTTCAACAATTCAAATTGTAATTTTAAATTTTGCTTTGGGGGATGAATTATTTTTCATCATCCACATCTCAATAATTTATTTGAAGGAGATTAAATTTAAACTCCCAAATGTTTTTAGGCAGTTGTGTGACATAATATTCAAACCCTAGACAGGTAGTTGCAAACGTGAATTCAGAATTTTGAAATTGTGTAGGACTTGATATTTAAAAAATATTGTAAACAATAATAACAGTGAAAAATAACTTCATATATAAAAAAAAGTTACATATAGTGGGTGACTTAGGTTAAATTTTTTTTTCCACCTCAAAAAAAGTTAGATCTGCCCCGGGGAGTTGGTTTTACGAATCTGATTGTACCCGTTATGTTGTGCCTTCGAGTATCCGGTTCTTGGTTTCGGATTTGCACGTGTGTTGGAGGTGATTACATGCACGTGATATGTTGGGAGAAATATCACATGTCTGATAGAAGGGGCAAATAACCGCCTCTTATCTAGGGATAAAGAGTGGCGGGATTTGCCTAGAACTACCGATCCAACGGTCTTCATTGAATGATTTTTTTTCCCCTATATTTTCAACCATTAGATTCATTTTCACTTTGTTAAGATTCTACGGTACATAGATTGGCGGTTTTCTATTACAATAATTATAACTATTAACTTAAATAGAAAATAATAATTCTTATAAAAATCTAAAAATTATTATTGAAAATATTATTAATTGTGTTATAATAATAAAAAAATTATTAGAATCACTATTTTTTTATTTAAATTTTTGATTAAAGTTACATCAATTTGACTAAAAATTTTCATTCACGTGGGATGGGATGAGAGTATAATAATGTAGTAATAGTATACATACCTATTATTTGGAAATTGGCGTGTACCAAAATTTTCAATTCAAATGTAAATGGAAAGAAAACAAACAAGTGGACTGGTTGTGTGTTTTGATTGTCTGGCTTTCTCTCAATTTACAATTTAACTGACATGGATTTTGGTTACTTTTGTAATATATTTTTTAAAAATAAAAGTGAGTAGATCCGACCGCTTCCTTTATTTCGCAGAATCAACTCAATCAAATTTTGACATATTTTTATGAAAAAAATATGAATAATTTTATAGAAAAATATAGATATTTCCAAGAAATTCTAAAAACTGTTATTGATATTATTTATAATGGTGAAACAATAAAAATTTTTATAATTGTATAAAAATATCTAATTTTTCATAAAATTACGGTCAAAATTCGATTGAGTTGACCATTAAAGTCAAAGTGATCTAAAATTTTTGAGACAGATGGAGTATTTGTTTTATAATATGTTGCAAATAAAAAAAATATGATGTTATATTTCCAAGTCATATATCATGAACATCTTTTTTTAAGTGACAATTTAATCATTTCACATGACATATTACCCGTAGTTACACCAGTAGGTGCATTACCGACGGATCCCTTTTTACCGACGGATTAAGTCCGTCTAATACAGACGGAAATCTTTTCATTTACCGACGGAAATTTATTTTATTTTACCGAATTTAATTTTTTAAAATTTCGTTTTGTCCGTCGGTAATTTTTAATTTCCGTCGGTAATAGGACGGTATTACCTGACTCTGACTACGTCCACCGTGTATACAGACGGACCCGTCCGTCGGTAACTAAGTTATATATATACCCCATTTACGCCTCGATTTTACAATTCGCAAACAAACCAAATCAACGAACGCCGAAGTCTGAACCCTAGCTACCTCTCGAAGCAACGCTCGTCGCCGATCCTCGCTGGTTCGCCGTTCTCGCCGCTTGCCGTAAGGAATCTCTCTCTCTCGCTTTCTTCTCTCAATTGCTTTCTCTCTCTCACCGATTTCTCTCTCTCACTCGCTTTCTCTCTCTCTCTCTCTCTCATTAGGTCACACGCTGCCGCCGTCGCAGTCACATCGACCGAGGTAAGGTTCCGAGCCTTTACATCCCTAAACCGGTTCTGCAGAATTCGATCATATGTATATCATATGTATATAAACAAGCCATTTGTGTGATTCATGTTTGGTGCGATAATTGAAGATGTTCGAATTTTATAGGGGTGATCGAGAAATCATGTATGCTCAAAATGTAAGTTTTGTCAAATTGCTCCCATTTCCTTGTAGCTTTTTGTGTCTTGTATGGTTTTTATATGTGAAAGTGGTTCCCGATTTAAATGTTTCTCTTTGCAATATTGCAATTTTTTATTATCTATATTTGTGTTAAATGGGAACAAGGTTTCATATTTTCTTTACTTATAAAGGGAATGTCATAGATAAAAATTTAGAAAATCTTTGGAAAGTCTTAGTTTCGTTTACGTGATAGTTTTTATCACATTCATATATATGCATTTATATTTGTACACACACATATAATTGGGGTGGGGTGGTGGAGAAACTCAAATGGAACTTTGGGATCCTCTTGGGGTGGATTGATTAGGTGAAATGGATTTGGGAATACTTAATCAACATCTTACGAAGAACTAACCCTAGTACCTCACCGACTTTTCCCATATATTGCCCCCTTCTCCCCCAAAACAGATTAGGGTTAGTTAAAACATTTCGAATAGGAATAGAGACTCTTTAATTTCATAATATTTGGAGAATAACCTATGTAGAGGTGAGGAATCAAAATATAAATAAGATGAGAGCCTTTTTCACCCACAAATATCAAAATTGCCTTCTTTGACCAAGGAAGACAAGAGCAAACAAGTTCATCGCCGTTTGAGTCAAGGATTTTCTCGTTTAATAAGAGAGTCTAGCTGATGGTGGGCCGTATGGAAAACCAAAGCAAGAAGCACTTTTTGATATACCATTGCGTTGCAAAACGTCTACTTCAAATATTGATTCATCATTACATGATTGTTAATCAGGAAGAGGAAATGCCTATACCTCCGATTATTGACTTGAATGATAATGTCGAGGAGGATGAAGCATTAATGGCCGAAAAACACCCGTCCATTAGGGGAGGAAGTCACTTTCAATGAAATCGATGATGACAATGTGGAGGATGAGGAAGGAGAAGTGGCAGTATATCTCGGGTCCGATGATGAAGATGAGGAAGAAGACGACGACGAGGAAACTAGTGAAGAAGAAATTGAATTTTGTAGTGATAGTGATCAAGATTGTAGTGAATGAATCGCTTTAGTTTTAATTCGTATAATGTTTTGTATATAATGTTTTGTACATTTTATATCACTTATCACCGTAATAATAATAATAATAATAATAATAATAATAATAATAATAATAATAATAATAATAATAATAATAATAATAATAATGGACATAAATATAATAATAATAAATAATAAATAAAATAATCAATAAAAATAAAAATAAAAATATACATATATGTATATATATAAATATCATTATTGTCTATTAAAATTGCTTGAATTGTCGATAGTTGAAATATTTCGGTTGCATTAATCCTTATTGTTCTCCTCGAGTGTATACTAGACATATATGGTTGATTACACCGTCGATTATAATCGATAGTGTTTGATTGACCTAGTCTACGTCGTGCACTTGGAGACCATGGGGTTATCTTTGTCAAAATTTCTTGATTTTCGATTATAAAGCAAGTAGACAAAGTGATATTTGCAATTCATGCGTGTATTTCGGGATGGGATAGAAGCCAACCCCACTACTATCACGTACAACCACTACCGTGGGGTTATCTTTGGAGTGAAAAATCTCAAGTTTTTGCACAAGCGTTAGGCCCAAGATTGAAACTTTGATTAATTATTATAATAATAAATCTACTTTCAAAGTTTCAATCTTTGGGCCAAATGCTCGTGCAAACTTGATATTTTCCACTCCATTCATTATAAATGTAAACCCTCTCTCTCTCTATTTTAAAGAAAACAACAATATTATTTCAAATTCAAGCTGGTCAAGTGAACTCCATTATTTTGCTTCTTTTTGTTTTTAGTAAAACAACCTTATCCAAAACCACTGGTCCATTTGAACTCCATTATTTACTATTTTCATATTGTCATTTCTATTTTAAAGCCGCATAGAAG
This sequence comes from Adenophora triphylla var. japonica, assembly GCA_022495995.1. NCBI lineage: Eukaryota > Viridiplantae > Streptophyta > Magnoliopsida > Asterales > Campanulaceae > Adenophora > Adenophora triphylla. The sequence continues at coordinate 13,208 of JAFEMH010002426.1, forward strand.
AATCTTGACAGGACACCAAGTCCACACCGTTACCCACGTTTTGTTTACTTGGTTACTCTTTACATGCTATGTAATATTTAAATTTTGTTCTACTTGATAATATTTTCTCGTCTACATATATAATATACTAGTTTAGATATGTCGGGTCGAGGTGGCAATCGTTCAAAGAGAGGGAAGGTTGCGGGTTTTGTCCATCGTCTTGTTTCACCAAGGATCGGGAGGGAGGGATCTACTTACAGTTACGGGACGTAGTGAACCATCCGAGCGGAGTTAATTTGGACGCAATTATTAATGAGGAAGGAAAAATGGAAATATCTATCTCTCCCGGTGGCCGGTAAGTATCATTTAATTGTAAATGTCATATATATAATGTTTACATTTTATTATTGTCTTTTTATTTGTATATATATTGATATATTGTTTTTAATTAATATCTTGATAGGTTTATACATGCATGGTGGTGGTATAGCGGTAGCGATAAAGAGCTGGGCAAACTCGTGGTTGTTAAACATGAATTTTCATTGACATGTAATTAAACAAACAAACATATGTAGTTTCTTTTTCCCTTTCCTTTTTCCCGGCCTTTCCCCACCGCTTCCTCTTTCCCCCTTTCCCTACCGTTTCCCTTTCCCTTTCCCCCGGCCGTTTCCCCTTTCCCCCTTTCCCGGCCGTTTCCCCTTTCCCTTTCCCCGGCGGTTTCCTTTCCCCTTCCCTGTCGCTTGATTTGGACAAACATATGTATTTTATTTGATGTACAAGCTGAAACAGTTGCGTGTGTTTGTAGTTTGTAATTGGGTTGTTTGTGTGTGTTTGTAGTTTGTAGTTTGTAGTTGTTTAAAACAGGTTGTTTGAACGGGTTTACTGACCTTTACGGGTGGTTTAATAATAAAACACATTTTTTTTAAATGCCAGATTACAGACGGAAATTTCCAGGTAAACTAATACAAAAATAAATAATTCAATTTTTCCGCGGAAATATCCGTCGGAAAATAAAAATAAAAAAATAATACTCAAAATACCGACGGACATATCCGTCGATTCAGAGTTTATATTAAACGGATCACGATCCGACGGTAAATTTTTGATTTCCGACGGTTATAACCGTCGGTAATGATTTTATTTCCGACGGATATTTCCACCCGGTAACCTCCCGGTATTGTTCCTGCTAACCTACGGCGTAACTCATTTCCGACTGACGTTTTCCTAGCTGAATTTTTATTTTCCGGCGGATAATCCGACGGAAATACCGGCGGAATTTGTCCGTCGGTATTACCAACCAATTATTTCCGACGGAATCCGACGGACTATTTCCGTCGGTAATATCCATTTAGCGACGGATTTGTAGAAATACCGACGGAAATTTCCGTCGGTAAACGGCCTTTTTCTAGTAGTGTTAGTTTCTTGACTAACTTCCGTTTGCCAAAATGCATATTTTGACTTTATACAAATAGCGATTGAGGTCGATCTATAATCTCTATGATCTAAGAGTTGTCATTTGATAATTTATTTTCTTCTTTAAGTCTAACTGTAAGATTAATTATCTTTGCTTCGGTTTCTAAAATTATCCATGAATCTAATAATCACAATCTCTATCTATTATTCGTGATATCAGTATACTTCAGCTGTTTCAATATGATCAAGTACTAATAAAAAATTATTTTTATAAAATTTATAAAAAATTGTTGTATTAATAATAATATTTAAAATTTTGTGAATAAATGAATTTTAGTAACTTTTTTTTGTTAAATTTCAATTAAATTAACTAAAAAAAATAAAGTTAAGAGATTTATAATGGGATTGATAACTAACAAACTAACTAAATGATGGGACCTAATATCGATAACATGACACATTTATCCAATTTTTGTTGCTGAAGCAGTATGTTTTTTTTTTTTAAAAATATAATCGAATATAATGCATCAATTATAGTTAATTAAATGTGGCTGATATATGTTATTGTCCAAGTGCAGGAAGAACTAGATAGAAGAGTTGAAGCCGAAGTTTCGTAGCTGTCAATGTCGTTGAAAAGTAACCAACAGATTAGTGTTTTATTATTAAAGAAATAGTGAATGTTAATTCTATATTTCTTATTCTATTAATGATTTATGATCATTTTTCTTCAAAATAATTGAGGCGTGTAACGCTTTTCATTGATTTATTAATGATTTAGTAAATATTCACTTACCTAAATTGAAACAAATTGATAAATTTGATCAGTGAATTTTTGACTTTATTATCAAAGATTTAAAATCATATATGGAAAAGGAATTTGTTAATATTTGTACATATCTTTAATTTATGTAAATATATTGTGATTTATTTAGATTAAAACTAATGTTAATAACAAATACTATTTTCCTTATTATTATCAATCTTTTGTTACTTATGTTGGAGTAAAACAAAAATAATCGAAAGAAAATCTTACAAACCGCTGAATGTACGAACAAAATGTAAATGTTGGGGTGAGGCGCGGACCAGGTCTCTCTCTTTAAGACGGTTCGCGCCCCCACAGTAATTCTCCAACCGGTGTAGAGGGTTATGACACGCCGCCTCTAGGATACAACAACCCAACCAAAGTTGTTACTTCTATCGGTCTACACAACTTCAAGAAGTAGAAGTTTTTCAACACCCACACTATTGCTTTATTGCCCAAGAAAATATAGAGAACGAGATAGAGAAGATATTGAAAGTTTAACCAATTATTTGAAGTATACTATGAATGAGTAAGTATCTTAAAAAAATAAAATTCTAACACTCAAAAAATATTTAATAATTTATTATCAGTATTAAAATATTAACCCATTATAAAAATATTCATTTTCAATTTAACATCTAAAGTTTAAAACTTTTTATTGTGAGAAAACTAAATTTTTATATTTAAGATTTATAATATCTTATTTAAAATTCTAGTATTTATTCAGCACTTTTTATAATCTTTATTTCACTCATTAAGAAGAAAAAATCAAAACAGAAATGTAAGTAAAAAATTTATGCAATTTATTGCACAGAAAACAATTTTGAGAAAGATGAATAATTTTCTTTCACTACTATAATTTCTTATTAATATTATAATTTATTTCATAATAATTACTATGCATTTATTTTCCCTTGCATGATTGAATAAAATTATATGAAATATAAGAAGAATGAAACAAACTTACCAAAAACATGGAAAAAACAAAACAAAAGTATGGATATGACCCAAACATTGTTACATTTTTTTTTTACATAATTCATACAAAGCTCATAAAGTTTAACCGCTTGTTACTCAACTAACAAAAGTATGCATACATTAAAAAAATATATGCAGGTTGGTCGCTAAATTGGGCGTCGTTGCTTTGTAGCTATTTTAGAGACATATATATCCGTCTCTAAATTAGAGACAGATATGTCCGTCTCTAAATCTGTCTCTAAAACAGCTAAAAAACAGCGACGCCCAATTTAACGACCAACCTGCATCCACGGATTAGCTACGAAACAAATCTAACCCTAAACACGAGTTAGAGACAGAATCTTCATTTTAGCTACGGAATTTGCCGTCTCTAAAACACATTTGCCTTGTAGTGTATATATATATATATATATATATATATATATATATATATATATATATATATATATATATATATATATATATATGAATTATAATACTACTAAAATACACTTATAAATAACCTTATATTGAAAAAATTGTCATATACATCAATTAACAATGTCAAAATACAGCCCAAAATATAAAACTAGAAGAATTTAAAAACCATGTGGATGATTTTGATTGTTTTCGTCACCAAGTTTTGACTTCATGAATTCCTCCATTGCATTCAATCTTTCTCGCATTTCCTCAAGCCTGCCAAATCATAGCACCTCTTACATTTCTGCAGAGACAGAGGGATATAGAGTCAATATACTACTATATGGAGAAACTCATAGTAGGAAACAAATAAATAGAAATCATTGGGATGCAATGAGAATCTCAAATGAAGTCAATAGCTGGAAGAGGGTAAGAACTTACACATTTTTAGTCTTTGTATTAGTAATAAAGTAGGGGGATATATAGCCTCTGTCAAGCTTCATTCCCTCAACTACTTCAAGTTCATTCTCTAAAGTTTTTCCATCCTGCAACAATAAGAGGACAAACAAAGAAAAGAGAATGAAAAGCAGTCTCATAGAAACGAAATAGATAAGGGAAAGATGTTCACATCTCCACAATTAACTAGATTATTGAATATAAGCATTCAAAAAGTTCTACACATGGGGTATAACTATCTTAAAAGTAAAGCAGAAGAATTGATAATGTGTATTGATCGAAGCTTTATTATTGAATTAATATACCACTACACCCTTTACCTAGATTATTGAATAGCAGGAATGAAAAGCAATCACCTGGTAAGGGGGTGCTCTGACTTAACCAATGTGGTGACCGGATACCGGTTGTTCACAAAAAAAAAAAAAAAAAAAAAAAAGCACCCATCCATCATTTTCAGACCAACCAAAAAATGTTGTCTATCTCCATTCTAATAAGCTTGCACAATGTATTCATCAGTAAAGTTTTATTATTGGAATACCAAGTCTTTACATATTATCCCCGTGGTAGGGTCGTATGGACATGACATTGTACTTCTTAACTGTATGGGTGATCACCAACAAACTAGATTTTCTCAGCTAATTAACCACTAAACATGTCTTTCTTTTAATGAAATCGAAGAAGGTTAGATGCCTTAACACCTAGTATGACAAAAATATCTCTCACAAAATAAATAGACCTCATATGTAATTGTGCTGTTCTAGTTGAAATCTGCATGTCTTAATCTTAGAGATACATGTAGCAACAACAATAAGAAAAATGAACAATAATTCTTAATTTCATTGCCAATTAGAAAGTTGTACTGTTATTAATAAAAAATATTTGTTCTCTGTATATACTCCGTATCATTTTAGGCCATATCAGAAATGAACTGCAAAATGAATATGTACCACACTTTTGAGGGTAATAATCAAGCCAATCCTGCAAAAACTTAAACATGATCATGTAAAGATACTGTTAAAAATGAATATGTACCACACTTTAAACCATAGCCACACCAGACTAATGAAAACAGAGATCCATGTGACAGTCAGAATCAGTGTTAAGCTTAAATCAATTCCATGGATGATATAAATGTCCAACATAAATATCAACACACAAACATTATTCTATACGCCACGGGGAACATTGCCTATTATTTTAGGGTGAAACATAAAAACTCGAGCAAAGAACATTATCCGTACCATGAACATATCTAAGAGAGATTCTGCTAAACTATCAAAAGACTGTCATAAGATTATTCAAGATTTCTCTTTCTCGTAGTAGGAAACAAATAAATAGATTATTGAAAAGAAGATAAAAATAGAAAACTCATGATAGGTGAATTAATATACCACTACACCCTTTACCTATTGTGTATTGATCGAAGCATTAGAATACAAGCATTTGATAGCAATATAGAAAATAAATGGAAAAGTCACTTACAGCAATGGTGATGACACCCTCTTTGCCAACTTTTTCCATTCCCTGGGCAATAAGCTCACCAATTTCTCTTTCTCCATTTGCTGATATAGTTCCAACCTTTTTGAACAGATTATGATTGAGAAGTATTGTTAGCACACTCAAATAACTGTCAAAAACATACCAGATGTAATTTACAACATAAACCTGAGCTATTTCTTCAGATGTGATGATCATTCGAGCTCTACTCTTCAAGTTTGTCACCACGGCATCAACAGCCATGGTGATCCCGTGTTTAAGATCCATAACATTCATTCCAGCTGGGACTGACTTGCACCCTTCAGAATATATTGCACGAGTGAGCACAAAACAACCAATAAATCAATGCAACAACTAGTAGAATAAACTACACAGCCATATGATCTAGAAGTGTTCTTGATACCTTCAACAATCTAACAACAATATATAGTTAAAATCAAACAAGAAACTCGTGTATGTGAGAGAGGACAAAGATGGACATTACTATGAACCGAAGAAACTCTTGTCGCAGTGGAGGAACAAGTACTCGAAGAGCACCGATGGATTAGAGGTAGGGAGAGAAGGTAAAATCGTATTTTTGATTTTGGGGAAACGAGGGTTTTTGTACTCTGCGTTCTAATTTGGAGGGGAAAAGGGCGGAGTAATTTGGGGGAAAAGGGGAGGTGCGCTAATTTAGGGGGGGGGGGAAAGACGTAGTAATTTGGGGGAAAAGGGAGGGGCACCAAGGTTTAAATATCAGGAAGAGGAAAGGGCGGGAATTGGAAAAAAATTGGGACAGGGTAAAGGCCGAGGCGCCAGCCTCATTCTGAGCCAGGCGGGAGCCTCACAAGGCAATTCATGGGCGTACATTCTGGTGGTGAGGCGCCAGCCTCAGATGGAGACAGGCGGCTGCCTCAACTTGGCCAAACATGAGGCATTATTACTGGAAGTGAGGCGCTAGCCTCAGATTATTCCAAGCGGCCGCCTCACAAGGCAATTCATGGGGCTTGCATCCTGGCCATGAGCAGCCGAGCTGGTGGGGGCTTTTGGGGCCAGTTGGTGGAGGTTTGGGCCTAGAGTGGGGTCATTGTTTACCATAATTGGTATTTTTCATCTTTCCTTAAATCATATTCTACCCCCAAACCCTCATTTCTATATTATAATAATTAGTAAAAATAGTTTATAATAATAATAATTTAAAATATAAAATAATATTATATCATACACATAAAAAAAGAGTAAGGTTGATTGTCCCCTCCTTGTAATTTTATTTTAATCAATAAAATTTAAGGGTACCGTCCCTTTTTTCTTTTATATACTTTCGTTTCTTTTAAAAAGTTAAGTTTTATTTCTTTCAAAATTCATAACATTTTTTATATAACTTTTTGTAAAAAATGTATATAGTAAACAAAAGTTTAAAATAGTCTTCTTTATCAAAAAAAAAATTGAAAAAAAGAAGTTAATATACAGTATACAAATTAATAGAAACTGTTAAAAAGTTAACTATTTTTTCAAAAAACTGTTAAAAAGTTAACTTTTTTTATTCAAAAACCTTTAGAAAATTAAAAGGGTAAGGTTGGTTGTCCCCCTCTTTGTAATTATATTTTAATCAATAAAATTTAAGGGTTCCGTCCCTTTTTTCTTTTATATACTTTCGTTTCTTTGAAAAAACTTAAGTTTTATTTCTTTCAAAATTCATAACTTTTTTATATAACTTTTTGCGAAAAATGTATGCAGTAAACAAAAGTTTAAAATAGTCTTCTTTGTCCAAAAAAAATTGAAAAAAAAAAGTTAGTATACAGTATACAAATTATTAGAAACTGTTAAAAAGTTAACTGTTTTTTCAAAAAACTGTTAAAAAGTTAACTTTTTTATTCAAAAAATGTTAGAAAATTAAAAGGGTAAGGTTAGTTGTCCCCCTCTTTGTAATTTTATTTTAATCAATAAAATTTAAGGGTACCGACCCTTTTTCTTTTATATACTTTCGTTTCTTTTTAAAAAGTTAAGTTTTATTTCTTTCAAAATTTCATAACTCTTTTATATAAATTTTTGCAAAAAATGTATGTAGTAAACAAAAGTTTAAAATAATCTTCTTTTTCCAAAAAAAAATTGAAAAAAAAAAGTTAATATACAGTATACAAATTATTAGAAACTGTTAAAAAGTTAACTATTTTTTCAAAAAACTGTTAAAAAGTTAACTTTTTTATTCAAAAAATGTTAGAAAATTAAAAGGTTTTTTTAGAAAATTAAAAGGGTAAGGTTGGTTGTGCCCCTCTTTGTAATTTTATTTTAATCAATAAAATTTAAGAGTACCGTCCCTTTTTCTTTTATATACTTTCGTTTCTTTAAAAAAAGTTAAGTTTTATTTCTTTCAAAATTCATAACTTTTTTTATATAAATTTTTGCAAAAAATGTATGTGGTAAACAAAAGTTTAAAATAGTCTTCTTTGTCCAAAAAAAAATTGAAAAAAAAAAGTTAATATACAATATACAAATTATTAAAAACTGTTAAAAAGTTAACTATTTTTTCAAAAAACTGCTAAAAAGTTAACTTTTTTATTTAAAAAATGTTAGAAAATTAAAAGGGTAAGGTTGGTTGTTCCCTCTTCGTAATTTTATTTTAATCAATAAAATTTAAGGGTACCGTCTCTTTTTCTTTTATATACTTTCGTTTCTTTTTAAAAAGTTAAGTTTTATTTCTTTCAAAATTCATAACTTTTTTTATATAACTTTTTGCAAAAAATGTAAGTAATAAACAAAAGTTTAAAATAGTCTTCTTTATCAAACCAGATGGGTTCTATTTTCAGGATTTCACTACATCTTCTTCGGGTGCATGGGTTTTAAAACATGGATGGAATGAGTCGGTTGCTAGCTTGAATTAACATTACATGATTAGCATATATTTTTATTTTTAATAACAACTTCATATATCCTATTTAAAGAAGATATCAAAATGAATGAGACGAGCAATTATCAAAGAAAGGTTATATATATATATATATATATATATATATATATATATATATATATATATATATATATATATATATATACATGTATATATATATATATACATGTATATATATATATATACATGTATATATATACATATACATGTATATATATATATATACATGTATATATATACATATACATGTATATACATGTATATATATACATATACATGTATATACATGTATATATATATATATACATGTATATATACATGTATATATATATACATGTATATATATACATGTATATATATATATATATATATATGTATATATATGTGTGTGTTATTTTGTGAGCCTAATTGTTTTTATGTTTTTTTCATAGGAATAATTTTTGAGGAGAGGGAACATGCATAAGGTGTTGGGTGAAAACTAATCATATCTTGATGAAAAGAAGTTGTTTGTCGCATGACAGAAATGTTGTTGCGCGGCAAGATAACGTAAAATCTGGGGAGAAACGCGTTTCTCCCCAATTTACAGAGAAACGGGTTTCAGACACAACACACCGGCCAAAACCCATCACCAATCTCACCGGTCGAGTTCGCTCAACAAGCAAAATCAAGCATTTCGATTATCCGGCCAGAAACTTCAACAACTCGCCATCATCGATTTCGATCTCCTCCACACCGTTCTCCCAAGAAAGAATACATCACTCAGGTACTTCCTTCTCTCTCGCTCTCAACAATTGTTCTAATTTTTCTTCAATTGAGGCATGAAATGGTGGCGGTGATTTGGAGGGTTTACCGTCAAATAGAGCTTCAATCCTGAAAGTAGCTATCAAAACATCCAAAACAACACCCTAAAATAAAGACTTCAGAAAATGCAGAAGGCTTCTCTCAAGATCACTTTCATGGTCATTTTGTTCGTTGCCATCTCCGGTGTGTTTGAGGCAGCGATGGTGGAAACAAAGTACAAGAACGTATTCCCAATTTGGAGGGTTTGAATGAGCTTTTGGATTTTGATATTGATGTCAATTTTAGGGATTGCTGAATTGTTGAAAGTTTCTGGATATCCAGAACCTTTTGAAAGGATATCCAGAAATTTATTAAATGTTTCTGGATATCATTTTGTAAGTTTCTGGATATTATTTTCTAAGTTTCTGGATATCCAGAACTCTTTGAAAGGATATCCAGAACCTTATGTAAGTGATATCCAGAAATTTAAAATTGGCTTCTGGATATAAGTTTTAAGGCTTCTGGATATTCATATTCAATGTTCTGGATATCCAGAACCTTGTGAAAGTAATATCCAGAATCAGATTTGGTCTTGGCCTTGGATTTGAACTCAAATCTTTTTTCTGAATATCCGTCCCAAAATTTCTGGATATCAATCCCAAAATTTCTGGATATCCAGAAACCCGTTTCTCCATGTTTCTCCCTAGACCTACTGGCAAGATAAATCTTGTCCCGTGACTACAAATATGTCGCACGTCAAGCTTTTCTAAGTCATGAGGTTATGATTAAAGAGCATAAGAACAGAAACAGTATGGACATAAAATAGTAACTAAATGACATTTGATGATCTAATCATTACTCACACACAATGACACTAAAAATACCTAATTCATCTACCTATGATGACTTGAATCGTCATCATCTACGACGAATGCAAGCATCATTATGAATAAATTGTTAAAGCTTATATTGAATTACTTAAATCTAAACACCATCTTTTAATGTCTCAAAATTATCATAAGGTTCAAGAGAGAATATGATAAGATAATGATTTATCATAGCATATGTGGTAGATACACACATATACAATATTTCTTGATAATTCCGGTCTTGTTTGTATCCTAGCATTTACTCCCCCTATCACATAGAATATATGATGATACTTTTCAAATTTAAGGGGATTTCTCTTTCCCTCATATGCAACTTTCTTTTTGAGATTTTCATGAATTTTATTTTCTGCATGGGGACTGCATTCCGATGTTGCCTATGGTGTTGCCTCAGATGTCGTAACTCGGGCCAACATCTAGTCTAACACATGAGACCTCAGCTTCCTTTTGATTGATCTAGCAGTCCTAGTGAAGCATCATCAACTAATGCTTCTGCATGCTAGACAAATCATGAAACACAACATTTGTAGAATCTTGAATACTTTCCACTCTAAAATTTTGCACATTGTAAGCATTAATATTATGAGAACGTTTAAGATAAATGGTCTTGTCAACTTTAGAGTCAATCTTACCAATATTATTTCAATCATTCAAAATAAAGCAAGCACACCAAAAAACATTGAAATGATGTAAATTTGGTTTCTTTTTTCTTAGATCATCATATAAGATCATTGTATAATTAGGTATCAGCTTGACTCTATTTGAAAACTGACAAGTCGTACATATAGTTTTTGATTTTTCTCTTAAAAGTGTGCATGTAAGCAAAGAAAAATCACCAACCATACCAAAAAGGTATATCTTAACTCTTATCCACCTTAATTTGACTCATCAACTCCATATTCAAGAATTGAACAACATGAGACATGCATGAGTGTTGTCAATTGTGTTGGGCAACACTATGTGTGAAACAGGTTATCACCTTTGAGACAATCTCCGCGAGTAATTTTTCTTATATGATCAAGTTTAGAGATGCCTCTTACCGTATTAATTTTGAAAAAAATCTTCAAATTGATATTTTACGTGACCCAACTTTTGATTACATAAAGTTATGTCATTCACTTGAGTTGTATTGCATTTGTACACCAACTTGGTAAAACATGTCACGTGACCTTTTTCCTATCATAACACAAGTGTTAGTGTGATTAAAGAATCCACAAGAACTTTTATTAAACTTTACTTCCAAGTCAACGTCAAACAAGTGGCTTATGATAATCAAATTTATTATCAATTCATGAACATGCAAGACATTACTCAATTTTGAGAATCAAGGAACATCTAGTGTCCCATTTCCAACAATTTCACTTTTGGCTCCACCTCCTTGAGTCACTAAGGCTCCATAAATGGCGATTGGGCCCAGTTCGATTGGGAATTGGCCCATCTAGGTAGGTCCACAGAGTGGTAGATGGTATCTGGTCAGTGTCCGTCCGAATAGGTATGGTGGAGCACCCATTCACGTATGGGTTGGGGCGGTTCCATGAATCTGGTTCATCGATCGGGTGTGATCGGACGACCAGGATTCATCCAGATGGAATTGTACATATTTCTAGAAAGGCACCTATGACTCGTCAGAAACTATAAATAGTGCTATCCAGGATTGACAATTTAATTCATTATAAACATCCAAAGTATTCTAGCAATTCGAAATAGAGAGCATCTTGTAGTATAAATTATCTTCAAGTCCAGAAGTTCCAAATACTCGAATTTGTTCGTCGGGGTCATTAATTTGAAGTGCTCCTATTAAAGATAGTTAAAAGTCATTGCATCTTAGAGAAGATTGCCGTTAATCCGTTAGCACTAGAGCGGGGCAAATTCTTCTTGCGGAGATTGTGTCCAACACAAGCCTCAACTATTTTACGTCCATATATATTATTTTTTATTTATTCCGTCATTTTCAAGAAAGACTTCATTTACCTAACAGTTCATCCCCTTGGATTGAGCCCATACTGAACATCGTGAAGAGCATAGAAGACCAGTCGTGCCTAGTAGGACTGAGCTCAGCTCGTTTTGCAAAGTAAATGACTCGACCTGATACATAGATTCTTTGGCTTTGCATAAATTAAATCTTGAACTCATTTAAGCTGAAGTAAAAAAAAAAAAAAGGCGCACCAAGTCAACTACTAAATCTTTATGGGCCTTTTAGGCAACTCATAAGGTCTTAGACAAAGTTTAGCTCACCCTTAAACGTCTAGAACTGTAATTAGCAGAAAGCCTCTGGGCCCACTGACTCTTGTTGGGTACCCATAAAATCGGGTTCCCATCAATAGCACACCATCTTAAATTCAAAAGGGCAAAGGAAAGATCTTCCTCCGAGTCCTTAAAAAGTTTCACTATTTGATAATCAGCCTCTTCCAACTATTCTGCATGAACAAAGTAGTCCTCCAAGATTTTCCTTTTTTCCTCATCAGCAATATCTTCGTCAGGAATCATTCGCATGCTCAAGACCTGAAGAGCTTCCATGGCAGTGGTAAAGAAGCCTCTTTCCACGTATGCAGTGAATACAATAGCACAGGTTGAAGCATCTGGCTGGATCTTCTCCTCGTGCATCCTCTCCACGAGATGCTCGATTATATCTATTCTCCCCTGGTTCAATCATTTCAGTCGGACTGAGTTGAAATTTCTAGTTTTATATTTGCGAAAACTAAAACCACTAACATAATAATTTAGGGATTTAATTAGAAAGGGGGTCAAAATTACAACTTAGTGTTATTTTTCCTTCAAGAAAAGGGGTCAAAAATAAATTTTTAGAATTTCATTAGGATGATCAGATTGACATTAATTCTTGGTCAAAGTTCACTTGTGTTGACCATCAAAAGTCAAATGTGGCCAATATAAATGGGACGGAGGGAGTAATTGTCAAAAGATAAGGGGATCAAATGACTCCCTTGTCTACAATGTTCCTTTGAAACTGCACACATGTATGTACAATTCAAATACATGCATATGGACAGACTGAATGTATATTACTATCTAGTATACATATAGAGATAGGAAAGTGTTTCACCCCAAAAATTCGCTCAGCATGTTTCACGTCCTGATCATCCGCCTTGAGGTAACATCTTGAATTACGTCTTGAACTAACGCCTTGAGTTATTTGTGGTATACTTCCTATTTTTCAAATTTTTCAAGAAGAAAGTTATGGATAAATAATCTACCCTCGTGATCGTTTGAGACTAAGTCAAATGACGCCATAACAATCATAGTATCAACTAAGGAGTAACGGCTGCAAAATATCAACAGAAACGTGAGTCCAGGCGAAAGAATAGGGATTGCATTTAATTTGTTACTTCAGTTATCTTCTCGAGTATATAAGTCACCTTAAAATGCACCTATAGACACGTTACACACAATACTCTACGCTCCTTACTGCACTTTGTACTCGAAAACTACTAAGCTCAATAACATTATTTTTGGGTTAAGGTAGGCTTTTCCTAAAGCCACCCGAGGTTTTTTCCGGCGAACGATTTTTTTAAGGTTTTCCTCGTTACATTCTTGTGTCCATCTTGGTTTGTGAATTATATTTCATTTGTGCCCGTAATTCATCGAAGATAAATTTACTTGTTGAAATTTGTCCAAAACAATTTGGCGCCGTTTGCGGGAACTTTGGTTTTTTAGATTCCAATCAAGATGAGCAATCCTACTTCTGCAATGTCTACACCCATCATCACGACTGGGGCAAGAACCAACACGTTGAGCTTGCCCATGACGTCTAGCATCCATTCACCTATTGGGTCCAGCGTCGTTACGTCTCAAAACCGACGGCTCAACTTACGGGATTCTTCATCCATGACGCTGCCTGGAATATCAATGGCCATTATAACCAATATAACCACCATGATGCAGCCGTTGAAGAATCAGATGGAAGTGCAATAGTACACAAATGAAATGATATTCAATTTTATAGGCCGGTTGCAAAACGAGATGTCAGCTTCAAGACGCAACAATCCTGTGGTCAACATGCCTGAGGTTTCACCTCTACAGCCTAGAACTCACTTTCCAAGTGCTGGACCAATCACTATAAATGAGCAAGGCAATGTCACAATGTCCAGCGTTGTTCAAACTGAAAGCACCACTGTCACCACCGGACCTATTCCGTTATCAACCTGCTTTACCTTTGCAACCCCACCTCCTATGGGGCAAACGGGGAGTTTTAATATGTTTGGTACTCCTTTAAATCCATTTGTTTCCACTAACCCTGTTGCAGATAACACCCTCGCGAGGGAAGTACAGCAGATCAAGGACATTCTCATGAAGGTTTCAGGAGTCACCTTATCCTTCAACCAAGCATCTCCGACCAGCCATCATAATTCACGTTTTTATCCTGCAATAACTGGGGTGGAGATCCCTAAAAGATTTCAAGTACCTCCCATAAAATAATATGATGGCACGACGGATCCTGCAGAACATATAGCCCTATACCAAGAAAAGATGGACATCATTAGCATTCCTCACCATATTAAGGAAGTTTGTTTGTGCAGAGGCGTTGGTCTACTCTATCTGGTCCCACCTTGATGTGGCTGACTAATTAGCCTATGAATTCTTCTCTTCTTATTCTAAATTACTAAACATGTTTCTTAATCAATTCTCTTGTAATCGTGTATTTGAAAAACTAACAAGTGACCTTTACAGGATGGTACAACAGCCTGATGAAACTCTAAAAGATTACGTAACCGGACAGTGAGGATATGAACCGTAACCGGACCGGATTTGGGCGGTTTCGGTCCTGATTCCGAACCGTCCATACGGTTTCGGTTTCGGTTTGAACCGTGTTTTTCAAAAAAAAAATGTTTTTTATTTGTTATGTTGTTTGATATTTATCTTTTTTTTATATACCCTTTGTAAAAAATATCATTACTAAAAAAAATCTAAAATATTATTTCCTAGTCAATAAAAAATTAATAAAAAATAAATAAATGATAGTCCGTCGATTTTTTTTCTCAAATAAAAAAGTCGAAAATATTATTTCCTAAGTGCATTAATCGGTAATGACTATTATACTTATTAGGGTTGACCGATTTGGGTGTCAACCGAGATTTGTGGGTGTGTTCATCGATTGGATTTTTTTTTTGAGCAAGACCTATGTGGGTGTGTTGACCGATTGGAATTATGACCTAAAAACTGAGAGACACTAAGTCACTATTCACTACTTGTGTTAACCGATTGAATTTTTAAAACAATGTCATTTTTAAGTCAAATTTACTCCTATTTTGTTTTTGTTTTTTGTCACATATGTCTATAGATTTTTTTCTTAAATACTTCCATTTTAAAATTATAAATCCCCAAATAACTCACATTTAAAACTATTTTCTAAAATAAAAATAAAATATGTCAAAGCATAAACCGATTGGTGGATATCAATCGGTTGATGCAATTTAAACTCTCTTTCTGCTTTGTTGGCATACACCTCAGCATAAACCCCTAAGATCGAATAAAGTATTATTTCTTTAAAAGTTAAAATGAAATACAAATGAAATGCACATTTCAAAAATGGGAAAGTAAACATAGAATTTTTTTTTTGAAAGATATGTCTTATAAATGAGTAGAATGGAATCAAATAGTTAACAAAAAAAAAAAAAAATTGACTCCTCTAACCTATTTAAATTCAAGTTTTGCTTATCAACCTAGAAAGATATGCCTTAAAAAATAAGAAAGAAATGTCTTAAAAATGAGTTTATTTAAATGAAGCTAAACACAAAACAAAATGGAAAAAAAAAACTTATTTTCAGGAACCAAAAGTAAAGTTGCTAGAGGAAAAAGTGCTCCCAAATGGGGTCCCTTAAGGCTGAGGGATGATCAAGAACCACTGTCCAAAGCTGTGCTCAAGTCAAGACAAGATCATACCTTCACCTATGATGATGATGATGAGCTGGGAGTGGAATAATGAGATGTACTACAGAGGTGTAGAACAAAAGATGAGGAAGGAACTGCTATCTGAAAGAGATCAAATCCTTGCAGCAAGAAAAGAAAGAGAAGATTTTTCAGACTAGAAACATTTTGGCTAAGTCTTTTATTTGCTTCATTTTTAACCCCTGTCTTAAACATCTTTTATTTTGGATAATATTTGTGTTTTTGCTCTTATGATTGAATCAAGAAGATTGATCTTTTCTTCATTGGTATATTCAATTCATAAGCTATCTTGTAGGTCATATCGTCTTAAGATATATTACTTTGCCAAAAAGGGTAAAATTGTTAGGACCTAACTATGTAGATACATAGTTATATATGGTTTTGATAAAGAAACATATCCAATGTTATCTGACAGCCAAGATACACTCAATGGACATTGGACAGCCAAGACTTAACCTGCTCTTATGACAGCAATGATCAATAAAGACCAATCAAATAATTCAAATATATTTCATAACAAAAAGATCATTACATGTCATCTATCTCAAGCCTTGACTCCTACTCATCTAGAACAAATAGCTAAACCTGACAGCTAAGAATCTCAACAGCAGGTCTCATCCCTCTGACAGCTATGATCTTCAAAGACAACAGCAATGATTTATCTCTGTGATGACCAAGATGTGCCTTGCCCAAAACTCTCAACAAATATTGCCATGTCATCTCCATGAAGATCCTCTGCACAAAGGTTGCAAATTTCAGCCTATTCTCATCCAGTCAACAAGGCCCTAAATGCAAACACTATTTCACCCACATTCATTTACTGCCTTGTCCCCTCCAACGACTATATTCCAGCTTATAAAAGGAAGCCTCCTTGACTGAAGCTACCAACCCTCCAACACACAACTTTTGCAACCTTCCCTTCACACTTGCATACCTGCAAACCTACAAACCATTATCAAACAATTCTCAGACACTTGAGACTGTACTTCAAGTGTATAAACAACTTTGTAAACCACTTAAGACTGTACTTTAAGTGTGTATTGTAATTTGATTCGTAACAAGCAAATCCCTAATTGACTGTACTAATTAGGAAGAGGAGGTTCAAGGAACTTGCCTATTCAATCTTGTAACTCTTAAAGGAAACTACAGTATAGTGGATTGAACTCACTTGTCAAAATTGACAGTGAGAGTGGACGTATGAGGAGTGAACTCTGAACCACTTTAAACCCTTGTGTCATTTGGTATTATCATACACAAACACACACTCACTTACACACATATACACTAATTACTTATCTTTACATTATTTCACCATTATTTATTCCGCTGCACATTATACTCTTGTCATATAATCAGTTAATATCTGACAGCTAAGAATTCACCTTAGCTGCCAAAGCTTAACTGTCTGATCTTATTTTAGTTGATCAAGTAAACATATAATAATAATAATAATAATAATAATAATAATAATAATAATAATAATAATAATAATAATAACAATAATAATAATAATAATAATAATAATAATAATAATAATAATAATAATAATAATAATAATAATAATAATAATAATAATAATAATAACAATAACTAGGAAAGCCCTTGATCAATTGATCTCCGTCACAAAACCTCGGGAGGTTTTAGGAAACCTACCTAAAACCAAAGATGTTTATAAATTTCTGTTGGGTGAGTACAAAGTGAAAGTCTAGTGAGAGTTACAATATTATCGTCCATGGCGCCTATCCCTAGCTCTCATTTTATACCCCAAAAAAGTGATAAAGTAATTAACCGTCAATCCTTAAAAATCCGAATCAGGTTGCTGAAGATAAGCAACTATTGCCATGATTTTCTCTTCGATTAGAATGCATTTGAAATATGTGAGACTTGGTCTTTGATCCTGGCGTAGTTATCATCCCCTGAAAATTAGGAACGGTTAAACCTGCATCTTCAAGTTGTCAAAACAAGATGTTATGTTAAAGATGCTGAAGAATCAAGATGTTAAAAGATCATACTAGCCAAGATATCAATGCAGTGTTGAGAAAAGATTTCTATCCCAAACAGTTTCAAAACTGCAATTTTGAGAATATGATTGAAAATAAACTAGTAAATAATGAGACATGGACTACGTAAATGCACCATGAATTATGTCCTTATAACAGACATTCCAATTTCTAAACATATATTTAAGAACCAAATTTACAATCAATAAACTAAAAGATGAATTTCTTGAAAACTTGATGAGAAGAACTCAATTATTCAGAAGAATGAACTTATTATCATTAGTCGCATACGAAATTGGATGACACCTTAAATTACTCAAAATACATTATTAAAACATAGTTAAAAAATCATAAGCCCCAAAAATTGAAAGTTGTTGTCCAAAATTTCAAAGTAAAAAAAAAAAACCCTAAAATCCTTAAAAGTAATTTGAGTGATTTGATAATGAAATCAATGAACTGGAATTAGAGTATTTCACATTTTATGTTGTAAAACAATCGGAAGAAGGAGGAATTGAGCTCATAAATTTGAAATATCTTCTTAATATTACTTAGGGTTTGTGAATAACCAAGGGATCTCTGACTCTTACCGTCGCAGAGATGGAGAGAGAGCACCAGAAGGAAGCTATCAATAGAGGAGGTAGTCGAGAGAGTCAGACGAACTACCTTCCAACTTTCGCATATAGCCATCACCATCGTCCATCGGCAGCTAGGGCTGTAAACGAGCCGAGCCGAGCCGAGCCGAGCCGAGCTTTGAGGTGTCGAGCTCGAGCTCGACTAAAAATTAACGAGCCGAGCTTTTTTCGAGCTCGAGCTCGAGCCTGAAAAATTCGTTCGAGCTCGGCTCGAAACGAGTTTCGAGCTGTTCGCGAGCTGTTCGCGAGCTTTTTTGCGAGCTTCTCGAACTCGAGCTTTAACGAGCCGAGCTCGAGCTTAACTCGAATTTTTAAAAAAATCTGAACTCAAACAATCTTTAGTTCGAGCTTTATCGAGCTTTTATTCGAATTCTCGAGCCTAAACGAGCCGAGCCGAGCCGAGCTCGAGCTTTGTCTTTGTTTCTACATAATTTATTTTTTCAATTTTGATTTTTCATAATTCTTTATATTCTTACAAAAAACATAAAAAAATGAAGATAACTAAGAAAAATATTTATTATTTATTTTATACTTTTCGAATGACATTTTAAAATGTCATATATTTTGAGACAAATTTTAAAATTTATTTTGAAACGAATAATGTAATAATTTTAAAATGTTTAATTTATGTTAGGGATGGATGGATTAAGTCATGAAATATAACTTTCCTAATTACTACGACTACCACTACTATCACTACCACAACTACCACCACTACCACTACCATCACCACTACCATTACCATCACCACCACTACCACCACCACCACTACCACTACTACTACTACCACTTATCACCACTATCACCACCATCACCACTACCACTACCACTACCAT
This sequence comes from Adenophora triphylla var. japonica, assembly GCA_022495995.1. Taxonomy (NCBI): domain Eukaryota; kingdom Viridiplantae; phylum Streptophyta; class Magnoliopsida; order Asterales; family Campanulaceae; genus Adenophora; species Adenophora triphylla. The sequence goes on from JAFEMH010002426.1 coordinate 32,658, forward strand.
CACCACCACGACCACCACCACCACCACTACCACGACCACCACCACCACCACTACCACTACCACTACTACTACTACTACCACTACTACTACCACTACTACTACCACTACTACCACCACTACTACTACTACCGCTACTCCACCACTATTAGTACTACAACTACCACCACTACAACTACCACTACCACCACTACTACCACTACTACCACTACCACTACCACCACTACTACCACCACTACTACTACTACCACCACTACTACCACTACTATCACTACCACTATCACTACCACTTCCACTACCACTACCACTACCACCACCACCACTACTACCACTACTACCACCACTACCACCACTACTACTACCACTACTACCACTACTACTACCACCACTACTACCATCAATACTACCGTTACCACCATTACCACCACTATTGCCACTATTACCACCACTACTACTACTACCACTACTACTACAACTACCACTACTACTTCAACTACCACTACTGTCACCACTACCACCACCACTACCACTACTACCACCACTACCACTACTATCACCACTACCACTACTACCACCACCACCATTACTACCAATACGAAATTTAGAAAAAAACTAAACAAATGAAAGTATAATAAAGAAATCAGGGACATGTAAAACCCTTTAATTTTTATGTATAAATGTATAAATTTTTTATTTTTTATGAATAGTAATAAATATTTTGGAATTTTTTTAGTATTGAAGTTTTTTTTCAAAAAGTTATATAAAAAAAGTTAGAAAAAAAATAAGCAAATGAAAGTATAATAAAGAAATCAGGGACGGGTAAAATCCTTTAATTTTTATGTATAAATGTATAGTTTTTTTATTTTTTATGAATATAAATAAAAAATTTGGACTTTTTTTAGTGTTGAAGTTTTTTTTCAAAAGGTTATATAAAAAAAGTTACAAAAAAACTAAAAAATGAAAGTATAATAAAGAAATCAGGGACGGGAAAAATCCTTTAATTTTTATATAAAAATGTATAGTTTTTTTATTTTTTATGAATAGAAATAAATATTTTGGACTCTTTTTAGTAATGAAGTTTTTTTCAAAAAGTTATATAAAAAATGTTAGAAAAAATGAAAGTATAATAAAGAAATCAGGGACGGGTAAAATCCTTTAATTTTTATGTATAAATGTATAGTTTTTTTATTTTTTATGTATAGAAATAAATATTTTGGACTTTTTTTAGCATTGAAGTTTTTTTTTTCAAAAAGTTATATAAAAAATGTTAGAAAAAAATAAACAAATGAAAGTATAATAAAGAAATCAGAGTCGAGCTTATCGAGCCGAGCTCGGTCTCGAGCTCGAGCTCGAGTTCGAGTCGTTTGCGAAAAATTTTATTCGAGCTTTTAACGAGCCGATTCCGATCCGAGCTTAAACGAGCCGATCCCGATCAAAGCTCGCCGAACAAACGAGCCGAGCTCGAGCCGGCTCGAAAAAATTCGAGCCTGAAAATCGGGTCGAGCTCGAGCTCGAGTTAGACTCGAGCCTTCTCGAGCTCAAGCTTTTACGAGCCGAGCCCGAATCGAGCCCGAGCCTGTTCGATTCTCGTAACAGCTCTATCGGCAGCTCAGTCGCTACTTTCTTTCTTTCTGTATTTTTGTTTTTCTTTTGGATACACTGTACACTTATTTTCTGTATACACGCTTTGCCTTTGTTTATTTTAAGTTTTTTAATGTTAGTTTGCGTTGTTGGCTAAAAAAAATAAAAAATTAAAATTAAAAGCCAGTGGGGGCCACGACCCCCTCTCGTTCCTTAATGCAGCCTCCCCTGCCTATTTGGGACATCCCGTTTGGGACGCGAGACAAGTCGGTACGGGATAGGATGGGATGGGACGTCCCGTATTTTTATAATTTTAAAAAAAAAATTAATCTCAAAGATTTTTTAGCACTTAATTCATAGTTTTTTTAAAAACTATCCATTGATTTTTTGTTTTGATTAAGTCATTTTATGAATTTAACAAGTTTTTATCTTGTAGGATTGCAAAAAATTAATCTTATATTCTCAATTTAATATTTTGGCATCATCTCGGTCAGATTTTAGTTTTATAATATTAGCGTCTTTTTGTCTCGCATTGTCCGGTGTCCCGAAGTGGGATGGGATGGGACGAGGATTTTCTGTCCCGCAAAGAATTTGGGACGTCCCGTCCCATAAAATTGCAGGATTTCATATTTCCATCCCGTCCCATCTCATATTCCCGAATTTACAGCTCTAGTAAAAGCTTAATCTAATCTCCCCGAAGTTATGTGGGAAACTTTTTGTTTTTCTTTTGGGTGTAAGAGCTTAATCTAATCTGCCTGAAGTCAATCCAGGCCTGATGCGAACATGGTCGAGATGAAATCAAATTAAAATATCAAACAGACCGACACATTTATACTTAAATCATAAAGATATTTATGAGTATAAAATTTATGCTGGAGGATAATCTGAATAGCAGCCGGATATATGGTCCGAGTAAAAAGATCTTTATGCTAATAAATCAAGACCTAAAGGCAGGATGTGGTGAACTGGTAGAGCATTATAAGAGATGCAAATGTTAGCCATAATTAAGACATTATTTATCAATAAATGACTTAATCTATTACAATAGTGATATTTGACGGTGCTAAAATTGCATTTGGTGGGGTTCGAACCCCTGATCTATCGTATAAAAATAAAAAGGACATCGGATGCCGTTTGAACTATAATTAAGATTATTTGTCACAAAAATCTCCAAAAGATTTAGGAGAAAAATGAAAACTAATTAAGCTTATCTTCTGTTTCACATTGCAAACATTTTCATTTACCTCTTACGATCTTTTGAGTATAGAGATTATAAAGCAGAGATGTCACGGAGATAAGCCCACTTTATGGAGTAATGTCTTCAAAATGTTTATGAAGAATTATGTGGAAAAAAAAAAAAGAAGATAAATCTGCATTAAATCTTTTAAATCTTTTGGAGATTTTTTGAATATTTTCATTTGCCAAGGTCAACACGAATGAGTTATCTAGTAATGGAGAGGAGCCGCGTGCCTCCTGCTTATATATACATACAGAGAGAAATTGCATGAACACAACAAAGAGAACATATTTCAGTATGTATCACGGCATAATATGTTTTCTCCTTTTTTTCCTTTCTTGCTCAAATAATTCTTATGGTCTTTGGGAAGATGGAAAACATAGCTTCCAGGTTCACATCGTTACTTTGCTAGATGAGCCTGTTCGGGTACATTGTCAATCAAACGACGATGACCTTGGATATCACAATCTTCCAAAAGGGACTGATTTCCATTGGTCCTTCCAAGATAACTTCATAGGGACCACTCTTTTCTACTGTCACTTTTGGTGGCACATCAAGCAGGGTATATTTGACGTTTTTAATCGCGACATATTGCCAAAATGTAGTGGCTATGTAGAAGGTCATAGGATTTGCAACTGGAGGGTCAAGCCCGAAGGTTTTTATTTTCAGGATTTTACTACATCTACTTCAGGTCAATGGGTTTTAACACATGGATGGAATAACTCAGTTGCGGGCTAGAATTAAGGTTAAATGATTACAATTGAATAAAAATTTGAACTTTTGTAATAATGATCCTACTTAATGAAGAAATATCAAAATCAATGATATGAACTATGAAGAAAGAAATAGGTTATTTTTCATTTTTGTTTGCGAATGAGAAGAGGATTGAGTTACCATGCATGTGTAGTACTTAAAAGTTATTCACTACCATGAAATATTCGCCCGGCAAATAATTGCTCCAGAATTATTTCTACAGACGAAAATCATTAAAATTTGAAACTTACTTTAAAATTGAAATTTATTGCATTCAATAATTAAGTGAAATAATGTACTATCTCAAAGAAGGGGTCAAAATCTTGAATCCCTTTGAAAGGCTATCAGAAACCTTAAAAGTTCATATCAATGCAGCATTAGACGTTAGAACGCAGTTTTATAAGGAAAAAGAAAAACTGATTTTTAAGGAAATCTACATAAATCCAAGTGTAATGGGATTGAAGCATGGGTGATCATAGGGGAAAAGGTGGCCGGAAAAAATTGGTATTTGAGAAGGGTGGTAGTGGACATTGTAGAGTTTTGGTAGTGAACGGCGGAAGTGAGTGGTGTTTAAGGTAAGGCGGCAATTAGGATTGTGCCGCAAAGGTTTGGCGGAAAATAGATCATTAAGGAACCCACTTACTTGGAGTGGATGAAAGTATGGTGTTGAAGAGGCCAGAGTGGAGGCAAAATCCATGTGGGGGTTAATTTTTTTATTATTATTTTTTTTTTTGATTTTTGATTTTTTGATTTTTATTTGTATGTTTATTTATTTATTTATTTATTTGTTTATTTATTTATTTTTATTTATTTTTTTTCAACAACCTTTTTCATGGACTTATTACATGATTAAGATTATTTAGAATTCGATCCCAAATTATTTTGGGACTAAGGCTTTGTTGTTGTTGTTGTTGTTGTTGTTGTTGTTGTTGTTGTTGTTGTTGTAAGGAACCCACTTAAAAACATGGTTAAAGTTAGGTCAAACCTAATTTCCTAAACCCATTTCCAGCAAATTTAGACACAAAATCTCCTAAAGAATTAGGAGAAAAATCAATTATCTTCTGTTTCACATTGCAAACATTTTCCTTTACCTCTTACAATCTTTCAGCATAGAGATTGAAAACCAAAAGACATCAATGGAGAAAGGCCCCCTTTATGGAGTAATGTCTTCAAAATGTTAAATGCTTATCAAGCATCATATTAAAAAAAAAAAAAAGAGAGAGGTAAATGTAAATTAAATCTTCTCAAGTCTTTTGGAGATTTTGTGAATATTTCCATTTGCCAAGATCAACACGAATTAGTTGTCTAGTAATGGAGAGGAGGCGCGCGCGTGCCTCCCATGTATATATACATACAAAGAGAAATTAAATGAACACTACAAAGAGAACTTACTTAAATATGAATCGCGTGATAAAATGTTTTCTCTTACTTTGCCTTTTTTATGTGGGGTGGGTAACGTGTGTGTGTGTGTGTGTGTGTGTGTGTGTGTGTGTGTGTGTGTGTGTGTGTGTGTGTGTGTGTGTGTGTGTGTGTGTGTGTGTGTGTGTGTGTGTGTTACCATTTTTCGAAAAATGTTTTACTTAGGAAAAATTCGTAAATCATTTTACTTAGAAAAGTGGGGAAAATATTTTCCGGAAAACATTTTCCCCATTTTTCCGGTGCTAAACAAACACCGAAAAATAGGGAAAATGTTTTCCGGAAAACATTTTCCCCCAAACAAACAAACGGAGCCTAAGTTTCAAACTCATAGAATTCAGTAAAGCATGAAAAATTAAACTGACCTGGATGGCTAATTCTCTTGTAGGGCAAATACAAAGCGCCTGAGGAGCACCTAATTTGGGATTGACTCGGCTCAACATTCCAAGAACAAAACATGTTGTCTTCCTGGAGCCATTGTGAGCTTGTTCTATCAAATTTTTATAGGGAGGCATCAATATCAAAGGTAAACTAATAGCTTGAATCTTACTTGGCCTCTCAAACTTGTTGGAACTTGTGTATGGCTTCTTTAAGACTTAACAGAAAAACTGACGAGAAAAGTAACGGAGATTGAAAGAATAAAATAAATCAAGTCGAGTCTTGTATTTGATACAATCTCCGTAAGAGTTATTTGTCCCGCACAGATGCTTACGGTTGAATGACAAAACTCTCGTAAGATAAAACGACTTTTTATTAGTTATAAGGAGCACTCCAATATAACTAATCTACGAACAACATAATGTTTTGAACTTTGGACTTGAACGGATTAGATGCAACAATATGCAATGATTTGGGTATGATAATCTATCTTACTAGAGGGTATGAAGGGTAGAAATACAGTATATGTGAATTGAAATTCGGAGGGGGAGTTATATATAGAGAGTCAAGGGGTTTGTGTCTTTTCCCACGAAGAGACACAACTTTTCTGTTTGAAATAGTGCCTGTTCAGGATCTGCTCGGCCGAGTCAAGGACTCTGCTCGGCCGAGCACCAAGCAGCACGGCCGAGTCAAGAGACTTGCACGGCCGTGCAAATTACTCCAGAGACTTTGGCCAATTTATGTGCTCTGCTCGGCCGAGTCAAGGACTCTGCTCGGTCGAGCACATCAAACAAAACTAAACACCCCTTAAATAACTCTCGTTAAGTTACAAAAGACCTTTGTCATTAATTCTCATTCACCCTAAATGGTTTTGAGACATTAAATGAGTTTAATAATCTACAACAAATGTAGAATATATTTTTAACTAGTACAAATAACGAACTTCCGTTAGAAACTAGATCAACGTTAAGTTAAAACTTAACTTTCCGTTATCTATTTCCAACAATCCCCCACATGAATGACAATTAATGCATGAATGCAATTTCGTCCAAAGTTCCGGCGAACTATTATTATATCGGGATAGATAGCTTGTGGCCTTGAATCTTCCCTAGTGAAATATTATCGGATATACTAGCCATTTGGTAGCGAGTCGCTTTGAACCAAATGACCGCTTGATGTATACCAAGACAATAATACTCACATAATAATAGCTCTAACAATTGTTGTTCTCACGTTTTTGTCCATTTTGGCCCTGGACCGTATCTCATTCATAAGCGTTCATTTAGAGGCGGCCTTATTACCTCTCGCTTATATAGGTGATTCTTTCTATAAGGAGTATCATGCACTACTCCACCCGTAGGTATAGAAATCATTAAAAGTTTTCTCAACTTATCCTTACCACTGCTGCATGTGCTTGTACTTGGACGTTCTGGGAATGAGTATTCAACATCTCGGGTTAATAAACCGAGTTGTTGTTTCCAAGTAACTCTACTAGAACTTATAACTTGGTTGTCTCATTGAACCAAGGGCACGGGATCTCCATTTCTCAAGGTTGAGTGTCCGCTATAAGTTCTTTTGTTGTGGGTTTTAAACCCATTCCCCTTAACAGTTTATACAGTTGATCTCTATTACTACCCTTAGGTAGACGGATCCGAATTTGACTTCACATGGCTAGTTGTGACAGTCGCATTTTGAGATCAATTGTATTATGGTAGTGTGTCTAAGACCATTATGTCTAGACTTACCATGATGTTCTACACCTTTTCCTATTTCTCATTGTCGTCACAATGCCTTAGGTCATGTAGACACAAACTTATTCCACAAAGGAATATCTTCCAAGACCATTCAACTTATAGGAATTGTAATCGTTAATCATAAGTATATCTTTAAGTACACCAAGTACTATGATTATACTATTCCGGTGATTGATTGCAATTACAATTAGACTTTTAGTCTATCTAGAATGATCAGTCCCTTCGAGTGAACAAATTCTTCTATCGGTCGCTTTCTTGAGTGGTTATTATCTACATACCGTTTCGACTTCCCAAAAATTAGTATCTCTAAGTGGTTTGACCTCCTTAGAGTCTACTTTTCAGGAATCTACTTTACAGAGAATACCTCTCAAGAATCTATTTGAATTTTTCGAAGTACTTTCTTTTCAAGATAATGGAATTGTGATAGGACTATTCCTTCTGATGTTATAGAAATCTTTATTTCTAATATGACATCGGCTAATCCCATATCTTTCATGTCAAAGTTCTTCTTTAACATGTCTTTGGTATTCATGATCAATTCATGACTATCATTGTTATCCACGTAAGGACAGACTATTAACAAATGATTCAGATGTTCCTTTAATGTATGTAGACACATTTGTCACATTCATTAATCTTGAATCCATAACATAGTTCTATCGAACTTCTCATGCCACTGTTTAGTTTCTTATTTTAGTCCATATGAATACACAAGTAGATCCAACACGGTTGTGCGACATAGAACGCTCTGTTGTGTCAATGGAATAATCTTGCATAAATCATCATGTCCTTTTGACAACTATCCTGGCTTTATCAACAGATCCATAAAGCTTATACTTTCTTTTTAAGATCCAATTGCAACCTAATGGTTTGCAACTTGGAGGGAGATCTACCAATTCCCAAGTATTATTAAGCATTATGGATATTATCTCACTGTTAATAGGCTTTTTCCAGAACGAACTATCCGGATCAAATAACGCTTCCTTAACAAATTCTTGATTCGTTTTCCAACATAATTGATAGAAAATCAGGACCAAAAGACTTTTTCACTCTTGCCCTTTTACTACGTCTAAGTCCTTCATCTTCAATCTTGAGATGGACCGTTTGTAGTCTAATATTTAAAGGTTTCATCCTTGGCATATCTAGTTTTACAACCCAACGGTTCGCATAGGAAGATCAACCATCTTCCAAAATAGAATAGGATGCACTACTAAGCATTACCAATTATTTAACAGTTTCAATTTATTTTTTCTATCTTAGAAAATTTAGAACCAAAAGAATTAGTAACTTTTGTCCTCCAACTACATCTTGGTTTTTCTTCTTATTAAGAAGACCACCATAGTTTCTATAAATTTTCTTATTAAAATTTATGCATTTCCTATCATTTCAAGGAAGTATATTCTCAAAGAATATAACGTGTCTTGCTTAAGTATTTCTACTTTAGCCGAATACCCCCACAGTTTAGGTATTTATAAAACAGCTTACGAATACTTCAAATTCGTTAGGAGTTTTTATCATCAAATATCTTCCAAATATATGATGATCCATTATTTTAACTGTTAACATTTTAACAGTTTCTATTAATACTTAGAAGTTCATATCAATAGAACTTATGTATTTCGCTTGTACCCCCACACTTGAGGTGTACCTCCACATATCAAATATTTTATGAATGTCCTAATTCATATTTAATATTTTCTTTTATGTGGAGTCATTAAATTGTAATAACCATGTTATCTCCTGACAACATAGTCATAACTATGTTCAAGTGAGGTCTCTTCAACCTTGGTCTCTTCAATCCTTTGTTTCGAAGAATACCGCATTGCCAATGGAAACGTAATCCATGGTTTTGGGTCCTATCTTAACCTCTTTAGGTTTAGATATTTCTACCTTTGCTAGGTATACCCACATAAGACGGAACTTATCAATAAGGAGTTCACCATCTCCTTAAAAGTTCTATCTTCCTTTTTCTGTGATTCAATTGATTGAGTGAGTAAGAAGCATTCGTTTGATAAATAAGTATCAGCGTCCCAACAATTATTTTTCAAACGGTACTACATACTAACCACCTCTATCACTACGAAATTCTTAATTGTTCATTAAGATGAATCACAAACCTTATTGTTTACTCAAAACTTTAAGGTTTTACTTTTACTTTTCCAAAAGATGAACTTTGCATTATCAAATGCAATCATTAATAGAAGTAAAGAACTATCTATTTATCAAGCTTCGGTTTGAACGATTTCTACAAAAGAAATCACAATTGATTTTGCGAATCAAATTTCATTTTAGGTAGTAATTTTAAATTAACTCGTCGACTTAGTGAATTTAAATTTACACGACCTAAATGAACACGCCATAACAATTGGAACACTTCAAACCAAGTAAATAAAATTTGAAATTTTATTCTTCACACTTAGGCGGATAAACAATTACAATTTAAGTTAAGGAGTCCTTCAACAAGGTACCCTTTACTAACACAACAACCACATTTGGTCAGTTCAACACTTATCCCGATAGACTAAGTTGCTCGAAGTTCAATGGAATGTTTCTATCTTCATTAACATTGGCTTGAAGAGGGTTTCCATCTTGGTTGTTGATTCTAGGATGTCGACATTCCCTAGCCATATGCCCGGGTTTGCCACAATTAAAACAACCACCTTTAACCTTCTTGGCGGTCCTCTTCACTTTCCCGGTGTTCTTTCTCTTGTTTCCGGTACTTCTTTCCACCAAGTTCACTTTCGGTCTTTTAGTCACAATACACATAGTATTGTGCATCTCGTGAAAGTCCCAAAGTTCTCTTGCGGTCTTTATGCCACAACACACTTTGTATTGTGCATAATCCAAGCCATTAAGAATATAATTGCGACACAAAAAATCGCTGTGATTCCATGTATCCAAATCATTCTTTGCTTTGGATTCATCCTCGTCGAATATCAATGGTGGATATTCCTAAAGAAAATGCACCAATTTTAATGTTGTCAAATAGACCAACATTTCCTGTTGCCACCTCTTAAAGTTCATCCCGGTAAGAATACCCAGTCTTTCCGCATGTACGAACACATGAGACGGAGGGAGAGCATTAAGAGGTGCAACCCTTGAGGTTGTACGTGAAGGAGGTTTCTTACCATGAACCGGGTGAGACGGTGTGGCATTGTTGAACGTAGCGTTACCTTGAGAAGGAGGCGTAACATTCCCTTGACTGGAGGAGGAGACGTCTTTCTCATTTGCCATCTTGAAGATCTTGAAGAAGCGTAAAATAACTCTTGCGATTGTTGGAACTTGTGTATGGCTTCTTTAAGACTTAACAGAAAAACTGACGAGAAAAGTAACGGAGATTGAAAGAATAAAATAAATCAAGTCGAGTCTTGTATTTGATACAATCTCCGTAAGAGTTATTTGTCCCGCACAGGTGCTTACGGTTGAATGACAAAACTCTCGTAAGATAAAACGACTTTTTATTAGTTATAAGGAGCACTCCAATATAACTAATCTACGAACAACACAATGTTTTGAACTTTGGACTTGAACGGATTAGATGCAACAATATGCAATGATTTGGGTATGATAATCTATCTTACTAGAGGGTATGAAGGGTAGAAATACAGTATATGTGAATTGAAATTCGGAGGGGGAGTTATATATAGAGAGTCAAGGGGTTTGTGTCTTTTCCCACGAAGAGACACAACTTTTCTGTTTGAAATAGTACCTGTTCAGGATCTGCTCGGCCGAGTCAAGGACTCTGCTCGGCCGAGCACCAAGCAGCACGGCCGAGTCAAGAGACTTGCACGGCCGTGCAAATTACTCCAGAGACTTTGGCCAATTTATGTGCTCTGCTCGGCCGAGTCAAGGACTCTGCTCGGCCGAGCACATCAAACAAAACTAAACACCCCTTAAATAACTCTCGTTAAGTTACAAAAGACATTTGTCATTAATTCTCATTCACCCTAAATGGTTTTGAGACATTAAATGAGTTTAATAATCTACAACAAATGTAGAATACATTTTGTAACTAGTACAAATAACGAACTTCCGTTAGAAACTAGATCAACGTTAAGTTAAAACTTAACTTTCCGTTATCTATTTCCAACAAAACTTTATCTCTACATATAATCCTTTCAATAATTCTTCAGAAAGGTTCAAATCCTCGAACCGCTTTGCAGAATTATAAGGCGTCTCTGTAACCTACAAACAATTATACTTAAAGTTACTAATCACAAAGAAACTAAATAATACAAACTACACTGTTTTGGTCAAATTTCGACAAGTGATTGTAAATAACCAAATATTTCAAGGAAAGAATTGGGTGAATTGGAATATAGATTTGTGTGTAATCAAAATGAAAATGACAAAGGATTTTGACGAGGAAAGCCCTTGAACAACTCGTTCGCCGGCATAAAACCTCGGGAGGTTTTGGAACCTACCTTGACCAAAGTTTTACTATGATCGGTGAGTTACAAGCTCGGAAGTATGGAGAGAGATTACAAGAGTGTGAGTGTGTGAAATTACATGTGTCCTTTCCTAATTTCCATACCCCTATTTATAATAAAGGTAAAAAAAATAAAAATAAAAATAAAAAAATAAAAAGATAATAACCGAAAATCCCTAAAAACTAGGCATAATGGAGTTACTTGAGGTGAAAATTACAGGCATAAGCTGGCGATGGTGGAAAAATCATGGTTGAATTGGTCTTCTATGAGTGCACAAGTATCTCCTAGAAAATAGGAACCGTAAAACTGCTCCCAAGTTGTTCCAGCTTCAGGATGTTGATGAAGACGTTGAGCCAAGATGTCGGTCCAAGTTGTGGACCAAGTTGTGGAGGTCAAGTTACAGAGGTCAAGTTGTAGAGATCAGGATACTGAGGCGTCTTGTCATGTTGACCTGCTTAAGATGTCACCCATATACATATAGTGAAAAATCCGTCCCCAACAATTGCCCCCAAAATTTCTTGAGTCGGAGAAAACTTGGAGATTCAAGGAATTTTAAAACTGCTACTCTCCCCATCGACATTAGGGAAGCGGTTGATTACGCCAAAGAGTTGTCGAACGCCTTGAATGATGCTTCTAAGTCCTTGTTAGAAACCAAGATAAAGCTTTAAGAAACATTAGTTAAGGTGTTTGAAATTTGGAATGTTAGATGAGGGTTGGTCCTCAAAATTTTTATATTTGATTTGGCATGTCTTTGAGAGACACTTTGTTTGTTCTTTAGATAACATGTAAATGTTATAAACCGTAGGTAACATGAAAATGTTACAACCAATAGTTCACAACTTGAATAAGTGTGAAAACGTGCGCCCAGGCGAAGGTGTCGGAACCTTAATTCGTTTGGTAACATGAAAATGTTACAACCAATAGTCCACAACTTGAATAAGTGTGAAAACGTGCGCCCAGGCGAAGGTGTCGAAACCTTAATTCGTTTGGTAACATGAAAATGTTACAACCAATAGTCCTGACTTGAATAAGTGTGAAAACGTGCGCCCGGGCGAAGGTGTCGAAACCTTAATTCGTTTGAAGAAATAGAACAAGTATCGGCCGTCTGGCGTGTCAACATGTTCTATCCCTTTCCGGCTAAAGTTTCAACATGTATCGGCCCGTATCTTGGTGTGTCAACATGTTGAAATTCTTCTTCAGGTCCAAACATGTATCAGCCATCCTGGCGTGTCAACATGTTTGACCTGCTCCAGCTTAGGTCTCAACATGTATCAGCCGTACTAGTGTGTCAACATGTTGAAATTCTTCTTCAGGTCCAAACATGTATCAGCCGTCCTGGCGTGTCAACATGTTTGACCTGCTCCAGCTTAGGTCTCAACATGTATCAGCCGTACTGGCGTGTCAACATGTTGAGCCTTTCTTCCCCAGGTTCAAACATGTATCGGCCCGTCGGCGTGTCAACATGTTTGATCTGCTCCGGCTTAGGTCTCAACATGTATCGGCCGTGCGGCGTGTCAACATGTTGAGCCTACTCCGGCTAGGTCTCAACATGTATCGGCCAAATGCGGCGTGTCAACATGTTGAGCCTTCTCCAGCTTAGGTCTCAACATGTATCAGCCGTACTGGCGTGTCAACATGTTGAGCCTAAGCTGTTTGTTCAAGTTGTATACCTTGCAAAACAAATTCATGTTAGTATTGGGTGTTAGCTTTACCCCTCCGATGCTTAAGTCAGTAAGAATTTTTAGCATAACATAAGAATTGACAAACATAAATAAATGACTTGACAAAATTTAAATCATACCTGTTTTCGGAGTTTGCTTTTATGAAAAAATGACAACTTACATGGAATACAACTTGAGGTACTGTTTTGCTAACATTTTGACATGTTGAAGATAGGTGGTCATCTTTTCCTTTTTTGTCAGCCTCATTATGATTATTTTAGGACTATGAGCTTATCTTCTTCCAGTCTGATGAATTTAACAGCTCTCGTCCTGACATCTTCAAGTCTCTTGCATGGAGTCATGACCAATTCGTCATAATAAGGTGATCCCTTCTTCAAGCCCAATCTGAATGCCTCGTGGCTGTGGACATGTTCAAGTTGGAGATAGTCACGCCTCTTTGTTGAACTGTTCAAATAGTCTTTCAAGCTTTCGTCGAGGTTGTTGCACCACCCTGTAGAGGTCACTAGTTAGTTTCTCAAAGCTCTATTACATGAAAATTGATTCACAAACATATTGACTAATTGAGAATAAGATGATATAGAGTTTAGGGATAGGCCGGTTAGCCATTTCAAAGTGGTCCCGGACAAGGTGGAACCAAAGCCCCTACAAAGACAAAGCTTCTTTGAAGATTGAAGGAATGTTGATAATGTCCATTAATTCTTGGTATAGCAACACATGCTCCATGGATGCATGTGCTCCCATCGTACTTCTTCGTATGTGGGAGCCTATGCCAAATCTCTTCGGGATCTCCATGTTGGCTATTCTTTGGAACAAAGCGAGACTCATTATAACAAGTTGGAGAAGCTTGATGATAAGGCAAGGTAACTCCGGGCACATTCCTAATCATCTCTTTGATCTGCTGCAACTCTCTAGCAACTTGACTTTCTGCAAAAGTGTTAGCATAAAATTGAGAAGAAGAGTGACCGAATGCATTATAAAAACTCCCTGTTTTTCCTAAAGACGGAGTGGCATAAGTATAGCAAGATGTTGGCACAGGTTGGCTGAATGCGAAGGTGTGACCATGTTGGGCAACTTGACTAGTTGTCACAGTTGTACTATCGGTGCACTCTTGCACTTTCGCCGTGGGGATGTCTCCAAGATTGCCCCGATTACTGCACCAAAAAGAGTTCTAGGAAATAAAGGTGGTAATGGAGTTACAACTTGAGGCTCAACTTGATTCCCTTTTCGCAGACTCTCAATTGCATTGAAAATCATAGTATTGGTATCCTGCTGAGCATCCATTCGCTTATTCAGTTCATTCAACATTTTTGCCATATTAGTCACGAAACCAAAATTGATTTCAGACGCGGTCATCTCTCGAGGTGCATCTTGCTGCCCCCCAGTCGCCTTGCCCCCAGCCGCGGAGGTTACTGAGGTTACCTGACCGGAAGTTGGATTGACCATTTTGATGTTCTAAACAAATCTAAAAAACCAAAGTTCCCACAGACGGCGCCAAATTGTTTTGGTCAAATTTCGACAAGTGATTGTAAATAACCAAATATTTCAAGGAAAGAATTGGGTGAATTGGAATATAGATTTGTGTGTAATCAAAATGAAAATGACAAAGGATTTTGACGAGGAAAGCCCTTGAACAACTCGTTCGCCGGCATAAAACCTCGGGAGGTTTTGGAACCTACCTTGACCAAAGTTTTACTATGATCGGTGAGTTACAAGCTCGGAAGTATGGAGAGAGATTACAAGAGTGTGAGTGTGTGAAATTACATGTGTCCTTTCCTAATTTCCATACCCCTATTTATAATAAAGGTAAAAAAAATAAAAATAAAAATAAAAAGATAATAACCGAAAATCCCTAAAAACTAGGCATAATGGAGTTACTTGAGGAGAAAATTCTGGGCATAACTGCTGATGGTGGAAAAATCATGGTTGAATTGGTCTTCTATGAGTGCACAAGTATCTCCTAGAAAATAGGAACCGTAAAACTGCTCCCAAGTTGTTCCAGCTTCAGGATGTTGATGAAGACGTTGAGCCAAGATGTCGGTCCAAGTTGTGGACCAAGTTGTGGAGGTCAAGTTACAGAGGTCAAGTTGTAGAGATCAGGATACTGAGGCGTCTTGTCATGTTGACCTGCTTAAGATGTCACCCATATACATATAGTGAAAAATCCGTCCCCAACATACACGAGTAGTTGAAGTGTTCTAAATTATAAGAACCCAAAATAGAGTCCGGATTAGTGTGTGCGTATGATACAAGTTACAAGGAGAAGAGGGAATTACAGCTTCGATTTTAGAATCTTCAGGATCGTCGACAAAGCTGTTGGCTTTACTGTCAATTGACAGCGAACCTATGTCGATTTCTTCTGCAGCCTTAGAACTTGACGCAGGCTTCTTTCTATCGTCTTCTTCGTCGGACCAATAGCTCTTCATAACCGGAGCTTTGAACTCAGCCGGGGAAACATTGGTGGCCGGGGAAACATCGGTGGTGGTGGCCGCCATTGTAGTTTTCACGTCGGTCTTTCGGTAATTCTTCTGCAGTTTATATACATAGAATCCCGCGCGGAGAGAAAGCAACTCACAGCGTAGAGAGTATAAGACACAGGTAGAAGAAATATGATCAGAGGGTTTTATTAAGAAGAACCCAACGTGAGTTGTATAACCATTTAGGTTAGATATATATACAAATATGATTACATGGTAGAGTCCTATTCTAAGCAAAGATAAATGTGAATAACCTATTCTATTATCACTTATACACTTGCCATATCTACTGTAACAATAATATATACAGAATATCTCAAGAGATATTACTTAATATTACACAAGTGTTGACTCTTGTTTTACACCCCCCCTCAAGCTAAGCGGGACGGGAGCCAGCTGAAGCTTGCTGGATAATAAATCAAGACGAGGACGAGAGAGCCCCTTTGTGAAAATGTCGGCTACCTGATCAGTAGTGTTAACGTAAGATAAGCATAAGAAACCACACTGATGAAGTTCTCGGACAAAATGAAAATCAATTTCAATATGTCTAGTGCGTGCATGGAACACGGGATTTCTTGCCATGTGAAGTGCCGAAATATTATCACAAAGAAGTTGGGGAGGTTCTAAAAATAGGCCAAGTTCACGGTATAAGAAAGAGAACCACCGTAATTCAGCAGCTGTCGTGGCCAAGGCGCGGTATTCCGCTTCATTGCTAGACACGGCCACCGTAGATTGTTTCTTAGGCTGTCCAAGCTACGAGGTTTGTGCCCAATGAAAAACACGCACCATTGGTAGAGCGACGATCATCGAGAGTGAGCACCTTGATCGGAGTCGGAATAGGCTCGAAGAGAAGTATTCGGAGACCTCGAAAAATGCAAGCTACGATAGAGGGTTCCCTTGACATATCGGAGAATACGCTTGACAGCTAGTAAATGAGATGTGCGAGGACAATGCATGAACTGGCAAACCTGATTGACTGCAAACGCGATATCCGGACGAGTAAGAGTTAAGTACTGTAAGCCACCGACCATACTTCGATATGTAGTAATGTCAGAAATAGGATCACCATCAAGCGCTGATAGATGTGAACCGGCAATAAGTGGAGTGGTGGTGGGTTTGCAACCCTCCATTTTGAACTTGCGAAGAAGATCCGAGGCATAACGAACCTGACTAAGAAGGAGAGAATCTGCCGAATAGTGAGTCTCAATACCGAGAAAAAAACCGAGCGGACCGAGACAGCGACTGTCAAAAGTGGCACATATGTCATCAATAACTGAAGAAACCTCTAGAGATGAGGACCCAGTGATGATAAAGTCATCTACATACACTAAGATAGCCACAATAGAGGAGCCACTATGTCGGATGAATAAGGAGCTGTCGGACTTGCTATTGAAGAAGCCAATGGAGAGAAGAAAATCGTGTAGTCGTTGAAACCACGCGCGAGGGGATTGCTTCAAACCATAAATGGCTTTATGAAGTCGACATACATGTCCTGGAAACTCGGGATGAGAGAAGCCAGGAGGTTGTGCCATATATACCTCCTCATGTAATATACCATTCAAGAAAGCATTTCGAACATCGAGTTGCTGAATGGACCAAGAGCGAGAGTGTGCGAGAGCAAGTAGAGTGCGAATGGTAGGAGGTTTGACTACCGGACTGAATGTCTCATCATAGTCTACTCCTTCCTGTTGTGTGAAACCCTGAGCTACCAGTCGGGCTTTATGGCGTTCCACGGTACCATCAGCGCGACGTTTCACTTTAAATATCCACTTGCTTCCAACAACATTCATGGATGGGAGACGGGGAACAAGAGTCCATGTGCCATTTTTGTCCATGGCAGATAACTCTTCTTTCATGGCGTTGTTCCAATGAGGGAATGGAAGTGCCTGTTTAAGAGTTTTTGGTTCAAATTCCGGAGACATTGATGCTGTGGCAGAAAGAGCAATAGGCAGTGGGTGTTTAGTAACCATAGAAGAGTTAATCTGAGAAGGAGATCCAGCAAAATCTGCAACAATTTTTGGTTTAAATACTCCTGCCTTTGCTCGGGTAACCATAGAATGTGTGTTGGTCACTGCTGGTGCCTCAGGTTCTTGGGCCGGTGAAAGAGGAGAGGTCTGGACCAGAGATGTAGGCGCAGGTGAAATGTGGCCCTGTGTTGGCTGGTCTAAAGGTGTTACAACACCAGGAGAACAGGAAGTGTGCTGGCCCAATGAGAGAATACTGTTGGGGTGTCTAGGTGCTTGACTAGGAACAGAGGGCCGCATGGGCTGTATATCATCAACAGGCTGCCATTGTGCAGTAGTGACTGATGACATATTATTATGCATATAATTAGCACAATTTTGGCCTGAAGAACCTGACCCCAATTTTGTTCCTGTTGCAGTGTTAGTAGACATGGGAAACGAAGATTCGTCAAATAATACATGACTAGAAACGTAAACTTTTCCTGTAGATTGATCAAGACACCGGTATCCTTTTCGAAAATTATCATAGCCAAGGAAGACATAAGGAGAGGACTTAGGCATAAGTTTGTGGGAATTATATGGGACAAGATGAGGAAAACAAAGACACCCAAAAGTTTTAAGAGTTTTATAGTCGGGAACTTTTTTGAGTAACTTTTGAGAAGGAGAGATGTAACCAAGTTGTCGCATAGGCAACCGATTAATCAAAAATACGGCTGCGTTGAAAGCTTCAAGCCAATAGATTTGAGGAACCCCAGATTGAGCTAAAAGACAAAGACCCATATTTACGATATGTCTATGTTTTCGTTCAACTGTACCATTTTGTTGAGGAGTGTAAGGACACGTAGATTGGTGCTTAATCCCATGAGATTTAAGAAAGATGGAAAATTGTCTGTTTATGAATTCACCCCCTCCATCAGTTTGTATTGTTTTTATTGTATGAATGGCAGAGATTTTTCTACTTAACTGATTTTCGACTTGGAGTTTAAAAGAAGCAAAAACATCCAACACATCAGATTTACGAAATAAAGGAAAAAGCCATACATATCTAGAAAAATCATCAACAATACTTAAATAAAACCGATATCCACTCTTTGAAGTAGCAGGGAAGGACCCCATACATCCAAATGTAATAGCGCAAGAGGTTCGCTAGAGTGAAAATTACGAGAAATAAAAGGCAAGCGACTAGATTTCCCGAGGGGACAAAAATGACAAAAAGGCGAGAAATAGTTCCACTAACGGGTAGATGAACTTTATTGACTAATGACACGAAAACTTGAGGAGACGGATGGCCGAGACAAGCATGCCAAATAGATGAGGATGCACGTTCACCAATCAGAGCAATGGGACTGACGCGAGCGGAAGAATCAAAACGGAGTGAATAAAGACCATCAGAGCTATTGCCAGAGAGGATAGTCTTCTTCGTGATATGGTCCTTCACACGAAAACCAAAAGCATCAAGTTCAAAGAAGCAGTTGTTATCACGTGAAAAACGACGAATTGAAATAAGAGATTTATGTAATGTAGGAACATGTAAAACATTACGAAGAAAAAATCTGCGATTATTAGCTGACAAAAAAGAATGTCCGACGGACGAGATTGGAATTCGAGAACCATTGGCTATGGTAACCGAATCGATACCTGTGTATGGAGAAGTATTGGAGAGCCCATCAGAGTACGGAGTCATATGGTTGGTTGCCCCAGAATCAAGTACATATGAGTGAGCTGATGACGACGATCCATTCCCAGGTGGAGGCATGTCGGAGGTAGGATGATGACTGAACAGTGCATAATTACCTTGATTTCGACATTGGGGAGCTGTGTGACCCATCCTGAAGCAAAGTTGACAAGTTGTTTGCTCCATAGGAAGAAAGGGGTTGGGCGGCCTGTAGGGGCTGAATGGCTGAGGAGGCTGTGGAGTCGTGGCCGAGTGGTGAGGTCGAGGTTGAAAGGGGTTGGGATTTAGAGGAGTAGGTAATATCCCACGGCCTGCACCATTACCCTTTCCCTTCTTGTTTCCTTTCCCTTTAGAAGATCTGCGACCTGTAACATGGTGATTCGGAGAGTACCCATTTCCAGTATTGTTACGAGAACATTTGGACCAGGAGGAGTCGGCTCTGAGGGCTTTGGTGGGATTTAAAGAAATTGTGTTGAACACGGAAAGCAAATCCTCCTCCTACAATAATAAATCTTGGAGATCATCGAGGGAATGCCGCTTTATTGTTACGCGAGGTTATGAATTCTTTGAAAGAGGGACGAAGACACCTTACAATTCTCTGTTGAAGATCATCATCGGCGATGACTTCTCCGGCTTTGGCAAGGCATCCGAAAGAGAGATGGCTTGTTGGAAGTAGTCATCGATTGAGGTATCCGGTTTCTTCGCTAGAGCATTTAACTCGGTCTTGAGCTTACGCACATGAACCACTAGATTTGCCCCGAACCTCTTCTCGAAGCAAAGTCCACGCCGCCGGAGCATCTGACGAGGGGATTAACACGGGCTTGGATTTTGGCCGAGACGGTGGCCTTAATCCATCCGAGAACCAAACTAGAAGCCCGATGAAAGTAGACGTACGAGGTCAAGCCTTTGCCGTCCCCGTAGTTTTTTCGGAGGTGCGGCGGTATTTGTGAGTGGTGGTAAGTTGATAGGTGGTGAGAACGGTATGGAAGAGAGGCGCCAATTCATGTTGTTGTCATTGGTTAAATGGCAATGACCGAGGTAGGATTGAATGTTCAACGTGAGAGGAAGGGTAGGAGGACGGTCTTCCGTATTAGACTGGATGGGAGAAGACTCGTCGGTATTAATGGAGGATCGGTCAGTCATGGCTCCAAAGAGGCGACTGATACCATATAAGACACAGGTAGAAGAAATATGATCAGAGGGTTTTATTAAGAAGAACCCAACGTGAGTTGTATACCCATTTAGGTTAGATATATATACAAATATGATTACATGGTAGAGTCCTATTCTAAGCAAAGATAAATGTGAATAACCTATTCTATTATCACTTATACACTTGCCATATCTACTGTAACAATAATATATACAGAATATCTCAAGAGATATTACTTAATATTACACAAGTGTTGACTCTTGTTTTACAGAGAGAACGCAATGGCGGTTATACGCTGAAATTAAGGAACGGAAAATAGAAGGGTTTATTTCCCTTGGGTCCCTCATATACTTTTTACTCCCTCTGTCCCGATTTAAGGTTCTTACTTTTCTTTTTAGTCTGTCCTAAATTAAGGTTCTTACTTTACTTTTTTCCATAAATGGCAAGTATTTTATCACTATTCCCTCCACTCATTCTCTCTCCTACATTATTTTAATACTCACAACACCATAATAATTTAATATTCCCTCCACTCATTCTCTCTCCTATTTTATTTTCACACTCACAACACTTTCAATATAATATTTCCTCCTTAATTTAATTTTGGGCTTTCTCCTTAATTTCAGCGTATAACCGCCACTCATTCCTCTCTAATACACTAGATAAAATTAAATTTAAAGAAAACTCCTACTTTGTTTTATATTAATTGTAAATGCCAAAAATACCCTAGCCCAAAAAAAATCAAAATGCGCTACTCCCCTTCATTATTCACAACACGATGTCCTCCCTCTCTCTTCTTCTTCTCTTTTTCAACAAAAGTCTTACTACCTTCGTGCGTCTCATTATACCCACTGACTCCCCCTCTCCGTCTGACATAAGGTTGAGAACGATCATCACTAGTATTGGATTTGATTGAATGAGGATGAAGATGCGATTCCAGAAGTTTTTGGAAGGATCGAACATAACGTTGGTAGATTAAATGCATTTAACTGGTTTGGATTAAGAGATATCTTTCATTTGACGTGATTGAGGAGGCGGTTTATGGTACCTTTGGTGAAAATAGTGACAATGAAAAGGATTAGACGAGATTTTCAAGGCAATGAGAGTGGTATCGTGGGTTTGAGAACTAACATATAGGTTGCAAATGAGATTTAGGCTCCGTTTGTTTCGCGTAAAACATTTTCCGGAAAATGTTTTCATGTAAAATGATTTCATGTAAAAAGGTTTCCTTGTAAAATGTTTTCATGTAAAAAGATTTCCATGTAAAATGTTTTCTTGTAAAATATCATGGTCTTATTTTCAGTTGTTTGGCAAATTTGACGAAAATGTTTTCCGAAAATGTCACTTTTTTTTTATTAATTTAAATCAACTTTGGAAACCGCCCCACCCACCACCCCCCCAAATTTTTTTTTTAATTTTTTAATAAAAAATAAAAAAAAAATTATTTTTTGGGGAGGGGGTGGAGTAGAAGTGTAAAATAAAAAATTGGGGGGGTGGGTAGGGGTGGGTGGGCGGTTTCCAAAAAAAAAAAAATTTTTTGGGGGGGGGTGGGGTAGGCGGGGGTGGGTGGGGCGGTTTCCAAAAAATTTTTTTTTTGGGGGAGTGGGGTAGGCGGGGGTGGGTGGGCGATTTCCAAAAAAAAAAATTTTTGGGGTGGGGGGTGGGTAGGGGTGGGGTAGGCGGGGGTGGGTGGGGCGGTTTCAAAAAAATAAAAAATAAAAAAAAATTTGGGGGGGGTGGGGTAGGCGGGGGTGGGTGGGGCGGTTTCAAAAAAAAAAAAAAAAAAAAAAAAATTTTTGTGAGGGGGTAGGGGTGGGGTAGGCGAGGGGTGGGTGGGGCGGTTTCCAAAAAAAAATTAAAAAAATTTTTTTTTTTTGGGGGAGGAGGGTGGGGGTGGGGTGGGGTAGGCGGGGTGGGTGGGGCGGTTTCAAAAAAAAAAAAAAAATTTTTTTTTTGGGGGTGGGAAGGGTGGGGGTGGGTGGGGCGGTTTCCAAAAAAATAAATAAAAAAAAATTGGGGGGAGGGTGGGGGGGGGTGGGTGGGCGGTTTCCAAAAAAAAAAAAAAAATTTTTTTTTGGGGTGAAAGGGTGGGGGTAGGTAGGGGGGTGGGGTAGGCGGGGGCGGGTGTGGGCGGTTTTCAAAAAAAAAAAAAATTTGGGGGGGAGGGTGGGGGTGGGGTAGGCGGGGTGGGTGGGGCGGTTTCCAAAAAAAATTAAAAAAAAAAATTTTTTTGGGGAGGGGTGGGGGTGGGGGTGGGGTAGGCAGGGGGTGGGTGGGGCGGTTTCCAAAAAAAAAAATTTTTTTTTGGGGGGGGGTGGGGGTGGGGTGGGTGGGGGCAGTTAAAATTTTTTTTTAATTATTATTATTATTATGTTGTACCGAGTGTAATATGAGTTGTACATTAAGGCCAAGAACAAGAGTTGTAAAATGATTTACGAATTTGAAATTGGTAAATCATTTTACAAAGAAAACCTCCTTTTTTTACATTCTTGTAAAATGTTTTACATTTGACTTTCTTTTACAAGTGGTTACCAAACACTCGAAAGTAGGTAAAACATTTTTCGGAAAACATTTTACTTGAAACAAACACCCGAAAACAAGTAAAACATTTTCCGAAAAATGTTTTACATGAAACAAACGGAGCCTTAGAGAAAAGCTTTAACATGGTAAGAACAATTAATCTCTTTAGAGAGGTGTTGGGCGTTAATTCTGCCACTGCCTGATGCATCCCATGATGAAGGTGATGAAGGTGTATCCCAAGCTGAAGCAAGTGGGACAAACCTGGGCAAGTCGCACGACGGAGAAGGACAAACATGGATTGGCACGACTTGTGCTTAAAAGCACGAGTCGTGATGAAGAACCTGCACGACTGATATTTTCTTCACGCGTCGTACCACGAGTGTTTAAGCCGGGGATGACTCGTGCAAATAGCGGGATCAAAGATTGCGTTTGATTTTGTTTCCTTTTTTTAAAGAGTTTTAATTAGGATTTATTTCTTTTAATTAGGATTTATTTCTTTTCCTTTTCCAAGTAGTTTAGGGTTTTGTTTAGAGTATAAATACTCCTTTCATTGTCTGTTTTAGGATACTTTTGATTTATTGAATTATTGAGTTTTGATTGCTTTGCAATTTTGGGTTTTTTCCCTTTTGGGTCTTAATTGACTTGCAAAAGATTCTCGCAAGAGATTCTTGTTGGAGTTCTTTGTATTCCTTGTGAAGGTTTTCATCTTCTTGGTGTTTACCTCTTCAAACCCTAATTCAATTGTTGATTCAATTCGAATTGGGTCAAATAGTTGTTGATTCAATTATTTGCCCATCCCTTTTATTATTCCGCTGCAACCCGTTTACATCAGTTGGTATCAGACGAAGGACGATCCAAGAAAGAAAATCTACCAAGTAAGATGGCTAACAATGGTGAAAACAACAACGATAATGCTATTCTAGCGGCTATTCTGGAGATGCAACGACAAAACAATGAAATTATTCGTCAATCTGCTGCAACTCAAGAACGACTCGTGGCGGCTATGGAGCGTTTGCAAGTTGGTGGTGGTAATAACAACAATAGAGGTCGAGGTGGCAACAACAATAATCCTGGCGGTGACGACGATGGTTCAGTTCATGGTGATGACGAAGTTTTATTTGCACCTCAGTGGAACAACATCGACCAAAGATAAGGGCTGATATCCCTACTTTTAATGGTGAGTTATCTATCGAGGACTTTTTAGATTGGATTAATGAAGTTGATAAGTTTTTCAATTTAATGCAAGTTGAGAATGTTAGAAAAGTCCCTTATGTTGCTTACAAATTGAGGGGTGGTGCTGCTGCTTGGTGGGATCAACTTTGTAAGAAAAGGTTACGTGATAGGTTGCCTCAGATTCGTACTTGGGATGAGATGAAAGAGGCATTAAAAGATAGATTTTTACCTATTGATTATGTGCAAAATTTATTTTCTAAATTTCAGAATTGCACCCAAGGTAATCGTAATGTTAAAGAATATGTGCATGATGCTCAATCGGCTCGTAACGACTTGGGTGAGTCTAAGTCTCAAGAAATCTCTAGGTTTGTTGATGGTCTTCGGGTTGACATTAAGAATAAGGTGGAGTTATTTATCAATTACTCTTTGAATGATGCTATTTCAAGGGCGGAAAAGGTTGAGAAATAATTGGTTTCAGCTTTTCAACCTCAACCTACATTCAAGAAGGGGGGTAATTCGTCTTTTGCTCTTAGCCCTATTCAATCTTCAGTTTCTCCATCAACAGTCGAACAGCCTACGACACAAGCTTCGGGTTCTAAGGCAGTGGAGGTAGCTAGAACTCCTGCTCCTGTTGTTCAAGCTCCTAAGAATGCTAACCCTTATGCTAAGAATTTTGGTAATAAGTGTTTTAAATGCGGGGAGGCGGGACATATTTCTAGTGGTTGTCATCTTCGTAAGAATACTAATTTGGTTACTAATGTTGATGATGAAGAGGTATTGGTAGAGTACACTCATGACCCCAATGCTGATGAGGATGATGATGATGACACTCATGAGTCTCTCGCTGTTCGTCGGCTATTGTTTTCAGCCCCTACTACTCTTGAGAGGCACAATATTTTTCGTACCAAGGGGACCGTCAATGGGGTGATGACTAATATTATCATTGATAGTGGAAGTAGTGAAAACTTGGTGGCAAGGGGATTGGTTAATACTCTCAAGTTTGAGGTGAAGAAACATCCGACTCCGTATGTTATTGGGTGGATCAATGCAAATGGCACTCTTAAGGTAACACAACAATGTATTGTTCCTATTTCGATTGGCAATTATAAAGATGCTATTACTTGCGATATTGTGGATATGAGTGCTTGTCAGTTATTACTTGGGAGGCCTTGGCACTTTGATGTGGGTTATATGCATTGTGGCCGAAGTAATGCGGTTAGTTTTGTAAAGAATGGTGCTCGGTATACTCTATACCCATTAAAGGATACTCGGAAGCACGATCGCGATGGCATGGGTAAAGGGATCATATCCTTTTGTGCTCCACACTTTATATTTTCAGGTACATGGTGCCATCCTGATGGGCATTTACGTGCGTTCAAGTCTAAGAAGTTGATCAAGGGGAGGTCGGGGCGGAAGGTCAACAAAGGAGGGTCAGAAACTTCAAAATCATGTTCTTTTTATAATGGCCAGAATTCGGAGACGAATTCTTTTGAAGTGGGGGTGAATGATGCATCCCATGATGAAGGTGTATCCCAAGCTGAAGCAAGTGGGACAAACCTGGGCAAGTCGCACAACGGAGAAGGACAAACATGGATTGGCACGACTCGTGCTTAAAAGCACGAGTCGTGATGAAGAACCTGCACGACTGATATTTTCTTCACGCGTCGTACCACGAGTGTTTAAGCCGGGGACGACTCGTGATGTAGAAGACGACTCGTGCAAATAGCGGGATCAGAGATTGTGTTTGATTTTGTTTCCTTTTTTTTAAGAGTTTTAATTAGGATTTATTTCTTTTAATTAGGATTTATTTCTTTTCCTTTTCCAAGTAGTTTAGGATTTTGTTTAGAGTATAAATACTCCTTTCATTGTCTGTTTTAGGATACTTTTGATTTATTGAATTATTGAGTTTTGATTGCTTTGCAATTGTGGGTTTTTTCCCTTTTGGGTCTTAATTGACTTGCAGAAGATTCTCGCAAGAGATTCTTGTTGGAGTTCTTTGAATTCCTTGTGAAGGTTTTCATCTTCTTGGTGTTTACCTCTTCAAACCCTAATTCAATTGTTGATTCAATTCGAATTGGGTCAAATAGTTGTTGATTCAATTATTTGCCTATCCCTTTTATTATTCCGCTGCAACCCGTTTACATCACTGCCTTGAAACTTTATGAGAAAGGGCATAGAACTTTGAATGATCTAAACAATGAATATTCATTTACAAATTCACAGATGCTAGGGTTGAAATATTTGATGATATCTAAAAAAGGATTATTGATAGCTTTTTAAAAATAGATATTTGATGATTGAGTGAAACAACTAAAGTTTTGTGCTCGGCACCTACGGGAATGTTTCTCATGGTCCCACCAGTCGTCCAGTAGTAACGTTGGCGGTTCTTGCAAAAATGTCGAGGCTGACTCACATTGTAGGATAAACTAGTACTCAAAAGCCCGTGCCAATGGCACGGGTCAGTACAAAAAGGTAAGCAGTGAAAAAAATGATAAGTAGAATAAAACAGCTTCTCCATGAGTTGTCTTATGCTGACTATCAATGTACATCAATAGTACAACTTATCTGTGCCGAACGGCACGGTAACAATATGCAAAGGGAAAGCAGTGAGAAAAAAGAACTCCAAATTCAAGGCCTATTACCATATTATAAAGCGACCTACGTCCCAGTATCATCCAAATGCTATAATTCTTTCAATCTAAAAGGAATGATACACCAAAATTAGTTAGTTATGCGAGTATAAAAAAGTTCATTAGTATTAAGCTATTTCTAATGATGCAAACCCTCTTTTTAGACTTTCCACCATTAACTACCAAGCACAAAACAAAGATCAAAACATCATGACAAATTTTTATGTACCACATCACAAAAGTAAGTCAGAAACACCCACAAAAGTATGTCAGGTAAGTCACAAAAGTGAAGAAGATGAACACAAAGAAGCTACAGAGCTTCTTGAACAAATAAAGAGAAAAAAAAAACTTGGTTGCTAGTTAATGAGGAAATTAAAATTAAAAAAAAAATGCTGAAGAATGTGTAAGTGAATAATATTTGCAATATTATTTGAGGTCTTCTCATGCTGATTTTTTTAAAGTTGAAATATATTTACAGGTTAGCATATAAGGTTTGATCTCTTTCTGGTAGTGGGAGCATACAAAAGAGGAAAGTTTACTAAACATATTTGAATTTATCGTCAAAATCAATATTTGTCTAATTGATGCAAGGAATGTAATATGATCACCAAAGAAACTTTGATTTCTGGTCCAGCAACATCTAAACAGGAGCATTCAAACAAATGCATTACTTCTATAGATGTATGTGTATCTAGTCCAAGCATAGTCTTTGTTCCAACCATACACCAAACACGACACAAATTTCATCAAGAATTCAGGATAAATGAATCAATTATCAAACAGAAAAAAATAATATATGAATTAAACTGACTGAATCCTAATTTCTTTCATAGCACAATCAAGAAAGAAGGGGGAAATGTAAATGCAAATAATTGAAGAAATGATAATGTAGAAATTCCTCACAATTTGATGGCCTATAGTGACTCCTAATTCAATCACACTACCCAATAGTGTCATCAGCACTTGCTTTGCTGCACCTTCCTTTAGGATACCAAGAATAGAGCTTTGGATTCCTATCCTTCCTAAAAGAAATATAAACTGAAATAAGGATAAAAAAACACTTGTCATCACTTCACAACAACGCAAAACTGATATGAACTCTTGAAGTTGTTTCTTAGATGCATTCTCAAAGTCACTTTACTTAAATTTCTATCAATAGCTTCGATGTTTAAAGTGAAAGCATTCCATAACAAATTACTGTAATAAGCATGAAACCAAACTACAGAGAAGGTAGCCAATTGACTTGAAAGATTAGTGCATTTCCATGTCAAGTATCTTAGCCCCTCTTTATCTCAAGCTAAGAGGCAGTTATTTGCCCCTTGTATTGTATATTAGACTAGAACTCAAATGCCCGTGCCAATGGCACGGGTCAGTATGCATACTATTCAAGTGAAAAAATATAAAGAACCCCTTTTATTTTTGTCTTTCTCACGTAAATCCTCACAACATCTATTTTCCTTTTTTCAACATCAATCCTGAATCATACATCCATTGAGAGTCATCTCTTGAGATTATCTTTCAAAATAAGCCCCAGTATATAGAATCCAAGTCAATCACTATGCGAAGGTCCTTACACTTTATCCTAACAGCCTATACAACATGCTTCTAGATATTTTTAATGTTACTCAACAACATTTTGTACCAAAGTACTCATTAAGAACGCCATTTAAAGCCCGAGTCACAAAATAAGTATTCATATATTTCTAGTACTCTTTCTTTTTAACAAAAAAAATAAAAATAAAAATATCTAGTACTCCCTCCGTCCCATAAAGATGTTCCCAGTTTCTATTTTTATTTGTCCCAAAAATAAAGTCTCATTACTAAATTTGAACGGTTAAAATAAGTAATTTCCAAATTTTGAGTGAAATGGATGTGTGTGATGGGCTAAGATTAGTGGTCCCTTGTGTGATTCTTGTGTTCATTAGTGTGTAGTAATGGAAAGAAAAATAAATCATTAAATTGTTTGAAAAGTCAAATCGGAACATCTTTATGGGATGGAAGGAGTAAGAATTTTGCTTCTGCCATGGTTATATAGCTTTTTAGTTCTTTTATTGTCTAAAACGGACTTGTCGTTGCCATTGCCATTGCCAAAGCATAGTTGATGCTATTAAGTTGCACTCAGTTGTTGCATCTCCCGTAGGTTAGAAATATTCTTGAATGTTTGCCTCCTCAAAAGAAAATATGGCCAATTACCGTGCCGCAATTCATTTACTATCGATGTCCCAAAATGAATCACCAAAAAATTTCAAAATTGCTCTTGATCAAGAGCAATTTAGAAAAAAAAAATTGGTCATTCATTTTGGGACGGAGGGGAGTAGCATTTAACAGAGCAATTTGTCTCAGAAAAGCATCCCACCGCGTACCTGAATATAGTATTCACTTTCTGCATCGAGAGCACTCGTGGCTTCATCAAGGATCAGAATGCTAGGGTCTCTGAAGATGGCTCTAGCAATAGCAATTCGTTGCTTCTGTCCACCACTAAGAAGTTCATCATCAATAATGGTTACATATCCATTAGGTAAGTATGAAATGAACTCATAAGCATAAGCCCTCTTTGCAGCTCGTTCAACATCTTCCTGCCTGATGTCCCCAGAACATCCATAACTGATGTTTGACATCACATCCATATGAAAAAGATGGGTTTCCTGCTCAAAATACAAATGACTGAAGACAACATTGTTGGACTTCAAGAATGTATTGTAGTTCATTTTGTCAAACCTGTCCAACGTATCCAACATGGTCCCTCAGCCAGCTAATGTCAAAGTCCCTAAGAGGAAAACCGTCAAATAATATCTGTAATCCAGAATCAATTTCATGTTAAAATCCCATCCAGAAAACCGTTGATGGCAGTATTTCATCAACGTAATATTGAGACATCAGAAAAATGCATGATACGACACTTGATGCAAAAATTTGTATACTAAAGAGCTACCTAAGATGCTCCCTGCTATAAAAAATATCAAAAGGAACAATCATATCCATACAACCCAATGATTACCTATGATGCTACCTGATTCGCTGGAGGAGGATATCTTTGTTACCTGTTAATCTCAATCCATGTTTCCTCAAATAAATCTTACATTGATCCACTTTCAGCTTCCCCACCTGCCCATCAAGAAAAACACCATTCAGTAAATAAAAAAAAACACTTCATAGGATTCCATGATTTATCTTTTTTCTTGTCTTTCTCATCAAGCTCTGGCACAATCACTTCTTCAGAAATCGCCTCCGGTTCCTCCTCCTCCGGTTCAATTTGCAACCAGGTAGATTTTTCTTCACTATACTGCAAAACATCCACATCCACATTCAGATTCCATGATATGTATATGCCTTTGGAATTAGGGTTTGAAAGTTGAGTGAGAGAATTGTAAAACTAACCTTGAATCGCTAGAAACCGGAGAAGAGCCAGAGAACGGATGTGGAGGTCGTGTGTAAGGATCGGTTAGGGGACGGAAGGGAGTTTTCGAAACCTCAAACTGTGGGTTGAACAGCCGCTGTGTAACCGCTAGGAAGAGAGGATAGGAGAGAACGTGGGTTTGTTGAATTAATATGAGTCGTAGGATGAAAAAGCCAAGAATCAATCCTAGCCATTACTTATCCCAAGATAAGAGGCAGTTATTTGCCCCCTCTATTGTATTATAGATTCATCCGTTCCTTTTTTTCATGATTTTCAAACATCCAATGCATCCGGGCATCGGATCGAATAATTTCAGTATGAAATCCACATTACCTTTATAGTTCAGGTACTATTGATGCAATTTTGATATAGTGTTATGTTATATGCACTTGTAAGACAACCTTAACTCTGAAATTTTCATTATGCAATTAAAAGCCAAATTTAAAGTTATCTTTATATTTATAAATTTATATTTATCAAACTTTATTTCAATATGCTTGTTCAATTATTTGAATACTTTAATGATCTAGAAATTTTAAACGGAATAATGAAAAACAAATGACAAAAATATTAACAGAGCTTCATCCCATTCATAGTACTGACATTTACATTAAAAAAAAAAGGGAAGGAAATTAAACAACTGACCAACACTGCAACCAACCAAAAACCGCCATTTTAACCTTCCTGCCTACTCCTCTAGGTAAGCTTCAGCCACGTCCGCTTCATTCCTGCCGTTCCCAAGACGTTTGATCTCCATAAAACTGGCCCCAACCGCGTTGTCAACCCTAACCGTCACTTTGGTGATGTCATAGTAGATCCAAAACACATTCTCACCGCCTCCTTTAAGCTCTAGCCTTTCACAGTCATTGTAAATTGTCATTAATTTCTCATGAATCCCAGTCTTCATCCAACATTCGCAAACCATGGCAACATCCGGCCTTAAAAATCCACATAAGTACCAAACTTCCTATCTCCAACGTTAATTCCGACGTAAGCCTCTGAAAATTCACCATGCTCAAAGCTTTCTCTTGGTAGTCTTGACGGAAAATCCATGAGCACATCGAAGTCCACAATTTCAGTGCTGCAATTAGAGGGCCATGCATGCCTTGGTTCTCATACCCACAATAGATCTCCAACACTTCCTCAAAATATTCAGCCGGACGTCGGAGATTTTCCCTAACTTCAACACACAGCACCAGTCTACCAAGATGTAGTAAATGTCTTCTCCATGGACATTGGCAGTTGTTAAATGGACAGATTCAGTCCTAAGAAGATGAAGCCTAGGGCTAGGGTATAAGACGAAGCGGGTGGGTGGAGAGAAATATGAGGCTTCCATGACAACTTTTCTCTTTGGGTTAAAAATGACAAACAAAGAAGGGGTTATGTAACTGTCTTAGGATAGGAGTGGGTAGTTTTGGTTTACTTAAGGCCGTCAGATCAGATTTCCAAGATTGAATCTCAGCCACCACTTATGGGTAGGCTAAGAGGCGGTTAAAACCCCCTTGTATTGTATTATAGATTACAGTAATAACAAGCTTTGTTTTTGTTGAAAACTTCTTTTAACTAATGTTTTTTCTTAGAGAGAAAGAGATTGGGGAATGTAGGTGACAATGGTGAATGTTGAAAAATGTATTGTGTAGGGGTTGGAGAAAAATGACAAAAATGGTAATGAGTTTATGTCATAATATGTGTGTATTGGTAGTATAGTGTTTGTCGTGTTGGGGAGTTTTTAGTAACCAACACTTCGTCACTAATAAAGTGATTTGTGGTTGTAATGGTGAGGTTTTGTGATCAATTGACCATAAAACACTAAAAACAATTGTTAACTTAATTAAATACAATTGTAAACTTAACAACTATGTCACAAAATCTCATAAAAATAAAAAATAGAGGTCATACATAAAAGACTAAAAACAATAGTGAACTTAACAAATATGTCAACTAATCTCATAAAATAGCAAAAAATAGAGGTAAAAAAAACTAAAATCAACTGTAAACTTAACAAATATGTCAAATAATTTCTTAAATTAACAAAAATAGAGGTCATAAAAGACTAAAAACAACTATAAACTTAGCTAAAATAACTATGAACTTAATAACTATGTCAAATAATCTCATAAAATAGCAAAAAAAGAAGACATAAATGACTAAAATCAAATGTGAATTTAACCAAAAACAATTGTGAACATAACAAATATGTCAAAATCTCATAAAATAGCAAAAATAGAGGCCATAAAAAGGCTTAAAACAACTGTGAACTTAACTAAAAATAAATGTGAACTTAATAAATATGTCAAATAATCTCATAAAATAACAAAAATAAAGGACATAAAATACTAAAAACAATTGTGAACATAATTAAGAACAACTGTAAACTTAACAAATATGTCAAATAATCTTATAAAATAGCAAAATTAGAGGTCATAAAAAAGACTAAAAACAATTGTCCATTTAACTAAACACAACTGTGAATTAAGTAAAATAGTAATCATTTTCATGCAAAAATTATGAAATTATCTAAAACAAATGTGAACTTCTTTAGTTGTTTTTGGAACAACGAAGAAAAACAAATGTAAACTTCTCAAAAATAACTAAAATAACCATGAACTTAGAACAATTGTAAACTTATCAAAGTTGCTCCAGATTATATGTTGATGTTACTAGTTTAATTCGGATTGACAATACGACACAACGGTGGTTTCAGATTTATTTTTTAACTTATAAATCTTAACATATTTCATTTTTAAGTTTTGAGAGAAAAAAAAAAGAGGGGAGAGAATGCACAAGGGAGGTGAAAGAGATGCGTCCACGTGTGCCACATCATTATTAAATAAGTAACAAGGGTATAATTTTCTCTAATTTATCATGGGCATGCGTGTTCAAAAAAATAAATATAGTATTTAATGATCAATTTCCAAAAGATGCATTTACCATATAATCCCTCTAACAAAGCAATACTACCTCCTAGGACGAGTTGTATTTTGCTTAACCATATAATTCCTAGCTTAACAAGTACACATTCCCATCATTTTATTAAGTTCACCCTCCTATCATTTTACTAAGTCCACCCTCTTTATTAATTTAATTTCTTTCCAACCATCATCACCTTAGGTCACCCCCTCCCCATCTTCTCCAGTCAACACTTCCGGCAACCATTAACTCCGGTGACCAACTCCGACGACTTTTTTTTTTTCGCCAGCGACCTCTCCGGCGACCAAACAACTGAGAACTTAACTTATCAGTAAGTTCTCAGTTGTCAACTAAACCACTAAGAACACAATTAACTCCGGCGACTACCAACTCCGGCGACCTCTCCGGCGACCAAACAACTGAGAACTTAACTTATCAGTAAGTTCTCAGTTGTCAACTAAGCCACTAAGAACATAATTAACTCCGGCGACCACCAACTCCGGCGACCTCTCCGGCGACCAAACAATTGAGAACTTAACTTATCGTAAGTTCTCAGTTGTCAACTAAACTACTAAGAACACAATTAACTCCGGCGACTATCAACTCCGGCGACCACCAACTTCGGCGATCAAACAACTGAGAACTTAACTTATCAGTAAGTTCTCAGTTGTCAACTAAACTACTAAGAACACAATTAACTCCGGTGACTACCAACTCTGGTGACCACCAACTCCGGCGATCAAACAACTGAGAACTTAACTTATCAGTAAGTTCTCAGTTGTCAACTAAACTACTAAGAACACGAACAACTCCGACGACCAAACAACTAAGAACTTAGCTTATCGTAAGTTCTCAGTTGTCAACTAAACTACTAATAACACGAACAACTCCGGCGACCAAACAACTGAGAACTTAACTTATAAGTAAGTTCTCAGATGTCAACTAAACTACTAAGAACACGATTAGCTTCGGCGACCACCAACTCCGGCGACCAAATAACTAAGAACAAATCAATAAGTTCTCAGTTGTCAACTAAACTACTAAGAACACGACCAACTCCGGCAACCACCAACTCCTGTGACCAAATAACTTAGAACTTTCAGTAAGTTCTCAGCTGTGAACTAAACTATTAAGAACACGATCAACTTCGGCGATCACTAACTCGACAACCAAACAACTGAAATTTATCAGTAAGTTCTCACTTGTCAACTACTAATAACATCACCAACTTTGACGACAACTTTGGCAACCAAACAAATGAGAACTTATCAGTAAGTTTTCATTTGTCAATTGAGTCGACTATCAAATCCGGCCGACAACCAACAACTCAGTTATTCTCAGTTGTGCAAAATGTATGACTTAAATTAAATATAGTACTACTTCTGTCTCAAAATGAATATAAAAAATTTATAATTAATATATTCGTTCTAAAAAATAAACGTTCAAAACATTTTACATGTACTTTTACTCAAAAGAATTTTTTTATTCATTTTTGTACAAGAAAATCGAGTTGCCGTTGGTCAACTCAGTCTAAACAAGAAAATAGTGGAAATCTAAAATTTGAAAGCTAAAGATGATCCATGGGTGTGAAAGGGACAACATTGCTTCTTTTAACCAAGTACCCAACAAATATATAGACATCCATTGGGAGACAACCGATAATAAGATGAGTTGGAGCATCCCAAGAGTTATTCGAGTTGACTAGGGTCGAAGAAATATCAATGGTCCTGTATATTTCCTGAAAACTTCATTAAAATCTTCCTCAAACATGGGTGAAAGTGGGAGAGAGAGAGAGGGGGGAGGGGAGAGAGAGTACATGGTCAACAGATACGAGTGAGCCAGTGCCCTTGTACCACTCCTTCCTGAGAATTTTCACTTGTTCATGGAAACAGGTCAAATTCGACCCCCAACCCAAAAAAAAAAAACTCTACTTCTCTAGATCTCTCTCTGGCTTTGTTAGAAGAAAACAACATACAACAGATAGGTGGACATGAATTAAAGTTATACGTTCGTCAAATCCCCTTTTCGCCCGATCACCGCCGATGCAGATTCGGCAAACTTTCGTCAATTTCAATGTTGACGTCGTTAATTGGAAATCGCCTGCAATTCATAGTCCTTGTCGGCGTTTGAATTGCTACCATTCATTCGTAACTAACAAACAGAGGAAGACCTGAGGTAGGGAGGGTGATTCGCCGGCGGTGGGGAGGTATAGGGGTCGCCGACGGGAGAGGGGGTGCTAGAGACGGGGTAGAGAGAGAAAGTGGGTGTGTGTGTGTGGTGGGAAGGCCTGAGATCGGGAGGGTGTTTCGCCGGCGGTGGGGAGGTATAGGGGTCGCCGACGGCAGAGGGGGTGCCAGAGACGGGGTAGAGAGAGAAAGTGGGTGTGGGTGTGTGTGTGGGGGGGAAGTTTTATTTGATAAATACGGATGAGGGGTTATACGGTACTTTATTTTCGAGGGTAGGATTAAGACGTAAAATAGATAATATGTTGTAGTAGGATGTAGATTCGATTTTACTTAGGGAGTAGGAGGTAATTTTCTCTTTCCAAAATACACATACTTCCTCCGTCCCACAAATATATAGACTTTATGGCCCGACACGGAGATTAAGGTAAAAAGTGATAAAGGTAATGTGTCGTGAGTGTAAAAGTAAAATAGGAGAGAGAATGAGTGGAGAGAATAGTAAATTTAAAAAGTGTTGTGAGTAGAGAGAAGTGAGTCTCATTTCTATTTTAAAAAAGTATAAATTATTGTGAAATATTCAAAAGAATTTTTTTTTGATATATTTGTGGGACTGAAGGAGTATTTGATGGGCGTTTTCTCATTAGAATGGATGACAATTTGGAAATTCGCTAAAAAAAAATAAAAAAATCGAACTTTAGGGAGAAAAGTGTCTTAAATCCAAACCGAAAAATCAAGGCAGAATTGATGAGAGAGAGAGAGAGAGAGAGAGAAAGACGACGCGAACGAACGTTGATCCTCTCTTTCTCTCTGTCTGCCTGCCCGCAACCCATTTCGTCCGCCCGGTATTTCAAAATTGTCTACCCCTAGCCTCCCGCCGGCTCCTTCCGCAACCTCTCCGTCGTTAGATAATCACTGCGTTCTAGTGAGAGAGGGAGAGAGAGACCGGACCGGAGTCAACGACGCAGAGATGATGACACGTTCGAATTCTTATCAAGGGGAAAAGAAGATAACGCGGTCGAATCTTGTGGATCAATTGAGAGAGTATCAGGTCCGATCGAAGCATGATTGGGCTTCCGTTTCATTCTTCTCCTCAACTTCGAATCTCTCTTCTTCTAGGTACCTCAGGTTCACCTCCATCTCTCTCTCTCTTTATCTGATTAGGGTTTAGTTTTTGCAAGATTAATCCCTTCGTTATATTGTCTCCTTAGGGTTTCATTTCTGTGTTTGTTATTGGAATTTGTTTTTGTGCTACTAAATGCATTTTTCCAGTGCTTCTGAATTGTGTAATTGAGGACATTTGTCGATGTATTTAGATTAATTTGTTAAATTCTGATTTGGATGTCGAGGAATGATTGATCATACTTTACTTATGAAAATAGGTGTCATTTCCTGTTTTAGTACTTGGTTGAAGGGATACTTAAGATGATTACTGAAACTGGATGGTAGGAATTCATTAAAAGTTCTATTTTGTAAACACTTAGCTACAGGTTAGTGTTTGTTTGGGCTACATTTGACCTTAGTATATGATGAGTGCTTGCATATTCGGAGAAATATTCAGTTCTAGTAATGTGGTTAGTTTGTAATAGGCCAGTTATTAATTAAGTTGCAGGATTAGAGTTAGAAACATTCATTTGTAATTCAACCCCTGAAAATATCCGTGTAAAGTATCTTATATCAGTAGGTTGATAATAAGGAGGCGATATAGGTTGTGCATAGTCTTATCTCCCAACATGTCTTGCAACTTGGTTGTTTGCTGCGAGTTATTTATTTGAGAGAATATGGCTCACATGTAGAGATCATTTGCTTTTCTAATTGGTTTTGAGGGAGGATTTAGACACATGTTGTCGAGAGGAACCTTGTTCTGATGAAAGTTGGACGTACAATTTCTAAACAGGAGAAACTACAGGGAAAGAGGCATTTTACACTTTTAAGGTTTATTTTGGACGGTTGGCTTTGCATATATCTACGCACTTACGCAATTCCAAATCTTCTGAGAAATAAAGCATAAAAGAGGCTTTTTACAGCTAGGTCCTAGCGGAGGCGTGTATTATAGCCTTGGTTCTAATATCTTAGAGTGAATTTTTACGGCGTGCATGCTTAAGCTTGGTTCTTATGGGAGTGTTTGATGCAATCAATTATGTTTCAGAATCTGTATAAATGCAACCTGTATGAGTAAGCAATGACCTTACTGATCACCATGCATTTGAGAAAGGGGAAGGGGAAGAGAACTGTATGAAACTTATATGGCATGTTGACAAACTAATGGGTACATGTGAGAAATTGGCTACGAGTGCTATAGAATTTTGGTCCACAATAAAGTGCCCGGTGGATATAGGTTAATATACTAGCATGATTAAAATGAGAAAAATTTCAACGAAGTTGGAGGTAGTGTCTTGAAGAAAAGAAACAAGGTAATGTCTGTGGACTTGCTGGTTGAATATTTGCTAGTCTTGGTAATCGCAATATAAGCAACCACCTCTCATAGACATTTGGGTGGATTGAAACAAAGTAGATAAAGAAAGATCGAGTATAATGAGTAGTTATGCTCTCAAATTTACAGTGGTAGCATTCGTTTTAAGATGCGACGAGGGCTTAATATTTGTTTTGAATGGTTGAATTTTCACCCCTATCTAAAAAGTATTGTATTTGTTTGTTTAAATCGAGGTCTCTCTGCAAATACGGTTTCTATAATCCATAGCATAGTTGTTAAAGGTGAAAGGCGAGAGGTTCGTAGAAAAGGCGAAAGGCGAGGCGGTTGAAAGGCGGTCGAAAGGCAAGCAAGGCGGAAAAATAGAACAAAAAATAATACATATATAACATATATTAAACAAAGCTTAACCATGTTATGAACAAGAATTTTGCATTAAATAAACATCACATTCTCACATGAAATAGCAACTTAGCGCAACTAAAACCCCAAAAGTGAGAATTCTAAGACAAAAAACACATTTGATGTTCAAAACATCAAACAAGTAGTCGTTTAAAATCGTGAAATAAATTTTAAAGCATGTTAGAAAAGAGAATAATACATGAAATTAAGTTAATATATAATTTCCAACGCATAATTCCATACCTAAAAACTTAGTTAAACATTACGTATACCCCTATTATGCCTTTTGGCAAAGGTGGATGCGTCACGTCTCTCGCCATGACCAGGAAAGGTGTCGCCCGGGCCAAAAACGCGTACAATAGCCCGCCATAAAACCAAAAGGCAGTTGACCCCTAAGGCGCCAAAAAGGTGAGGCGGGCGAGGAAAGCGCTAGCCTTTCACAACTATGATCCATATTTAAGCATTTTATGACTTTGACTTGTGCCCAGTCTTTGAGGTTAGATTACTAGTTCGGGCCTTGGAATATAGTGCAGTTCATGATAGGAAACTGAAGTTAGACTCTGAAAAACTGATTACATGAATGTGGGCAGTGTGTGAAAGAACAGATGAGAATTATGATGATGGTTACAAAATTCATCGAAGCTAATAGCGGCACACCCACACTCAGCTTGGGTTTTCCATGACATGACCTTGCTTCGGATATCATTATTATCATTACTTACTTGAGATTAATGAAGTATCTTCATTACACACTGTTTGCAAGATGTTATAATTCCTAAGAGATGAGCGTATTCTGCTCTGGAGACGAGATTAATGCCAATTCTGGAGGGATGGAGTCCGAAATATTTGGAGTATACGATCTTAAGTTTGAAAAGAGACTGTTGTTGAAGTTTGGTGAATATGTTGTTTGTTTAATAATGGTATATCTGTCCTATTTGTGAAAATATGTGAGAAGATACTATGACATTATTGATTCTTATTTTTGTCAAGAGGGTTTTCGATTGTGTAATGCTGCTGACAATACACCCTTTGTCCCGAAATGATCTTCCTACTTTTTGGTTGTCAATACAAAGGTAATTTGAACAATGATTATAGGTTAATTTAATTATCTTAATGAACATCTAAAATTTGTTATTACTAGTATTTATAATGTTGTACCAATAACAAGTTTTAAATTTACATTATGATATTTGAATTAACTTAAATTTATTGCTCAAAATTTCTTCGTATTAACAATAGAGAAAGTGGGAAGATCATTTTCGCACCGAGGGAGTGGATGAAAAGTACGAAAATCACGAAGCTTAAACAGTTACCTCGATGTTCTAGTCTTCTGTATATCAATGCTCTTTTGTTACCCCACAAGTTCTACAAGAGTTAATAAATGTGATTAAGAGAAAAAGGAGTACAGTGCCAAAACATGGATAATTGGCAAATGTAGGGTTGCAATTAGTAGACACTCTCCAAAAAAAAAAATCATGGTTTCTATTAATTAAATTCGAACCGACCCTTGTGAGACAAGATTTTGGGTATACGTATGCTTTCATTAAATGTTAATCAGGAATTTCTCTCTTTCCTTTCCCTTCACGCTGTTAAAAGTGACCGTAGTTTATTATATATTGACCATTCTGTATCAATGCTCTTTGTTACCCACAAGTTCTACAAGAGATAATAAATGTGATTATGAGAATAAGGAGTACAGTGCCAAAACATGGATAGCTGGCAAAATGTGGGTTGCAATTAGTAGACACCCTCCAAAAAGAATTCTCATGGTTAATATTAATTAAATTCGAACCGACCCTTGTGAGACGAGATTTTGGGCATGCGTATGCTTTCATTAAATGTAAATCAGGAATTTCTCTCTTTCCTTTCCCTTCACGCTGTTAAAAGAAACTTGTTGAAAATGATCATTGTTTATTATATATTGACCATTCTGAAAATCTTATCTTCTTTGCTTTGGGTATAGGGTGTACAGTTTAATCAATGTAGGTTTTTTTTTTTTTTTTTTTTTTTTTTTTTTTTTTTTTTTTTTTTTTTTTTTGTGACAAGGGCTGAGAGCTGAGTAAACATCTTGTCTAAATTCATTTGAAGGAGCATCTAGTTTACGAACTGAATATTTTGATGATGCATAAAAAACAGCCGTAAAATGATAGAAAGATTGTTGTAACAGCTACAAAGCCTAAGAAGGCTGTGAAAGGGAGACAATCGCACAATTTCAATATTATTATTAATCAAATAAGACTCCTTTCAACTCTCAACTAGGTTGGGTCCAGCCAATGAACTGATAGATTCCCGGTATATCTAATTGAATATTTTGACTGGCTTCTCGTAAGCATGCCGGTTCTGATTCGCTGCTAAAGACCTTTTAGGAGGTTATCAGAGTGTTCCAATCCAAGGTACTGCTCCCAAGCGCCATAAATATCTTTTCTCTGAAAACGGCTTGATACGATGTCATTGTCTTGTAGATACTCTGGGCTTCCTAAAGATAAAAATGCAAACTTCCACTTAAAAAATTCATCTTCTGGAACCTGCAATTTCTTCCGTACGAGGTTTAACTTCTGCTAAAGTTTCGCCTTCATGGATTATTAAAAAGAAGGGCTCCCCATAATTTTGAACTTGCATCTGGTTTGGTGCAGTCTCTTTCGTGAAATGGTACACATGGATCAGGCAATCTTGAGGACCAAGGTTCTTCGCTCCTTCTAGAACCTCCTCTGTCCGCAATGTCCAGTATTGATAATTATATTCTCAATTTTCTGTCGCTAGAAATATCTTGTAAATCTTGCGATAGAAAACTTCAAGCAGTCTAAGTTCGGCATTTGGATGAGATAATTCCACCTTTGTTTTAATTTCATTAAGAACATCTCCGACAGTGCTCTGCTTGGGAAGTCTAATGTTGTGAACTCCTGGCTCTTCCTTGGTTGCATGATGAAAAGCAACTTTTAAAGTTTTCAGGCTCTGCAATCCTTGCAGAGGGATGTCCAGCACTTCATAATATACAATATCAGAAATCTGATTATAGTGGACTAGCATGTCTAGCAAATGCCCTGCTGCTCGATATTTAATGGGATGGGGCTTAGGTTGTTGAGAATAACAGTGGTGAGGAGTAAGCCTGATTTTAGAAGGATCGTCCAGACCAAGTTTCTGAGCCACTCTTTCAACCACGTCATCATAAGTATGCAACTTTGACAGTTGGAGACAGAATTCATCATCCTTTGGTTTCTCAAAACGCTTAAAATGAGCCATCTTTTTAAAATATACTAATATTCCACCTATGCACTTGTCCATAATGAGATAACCGTCTTCGGTGTACTCGTTATAGAACGGAGGTACATTCCAATCTTCTTCTTGTTCTTGAAAAGGAAAACAAGAAAAGGAGAACATATTTTCGTAGTTGATCCGAGCATCTTCCGTATGCTTGACCCGTAGAGTAGTCACCGTTGCAACATCTTGCTTGCTGTTGTCCTCGGTCTTCCATACAATTGCAACATATTTCCTTCCACTCAGGAATCTCAAAAGGATCAACCAATCTATGTAGGATCTACCGCTCTGATGCCTACTTATGCAACCAAACTGCAGTCTTCAGAGAGGGAATAAAAAAAGGGAGTCGAAGGAGAATCTTACACCAGTAATTAATTAAGAAAATAAGCTATGATAGCTATTATGAGGACCGGAAAATGTTTTTATTCAAAACTGCCCTTTACTCTGTTGGGAATTTGGGGGGACCACATATCCGCTTATCACATACTAGCAGTCCTAACATGGGGATAATAATCAACATGTAGTAAATATGAAAGAAATAACATAAGCATTTGGTAACTCAGTTCACCAAGATATCACTATAAACAATACATGATGGTTATTACAACTTTGCACATGTAATCAATATGATCTAAGTATGGCTACTCTTCATGAATAACAATCCCTTATATATCTCCTCTCCTTTAACAAGAACACACACCTCGATCATGGCTAGGGCGTGCCCCTCATAGCATCTCCTAGGCTCCCTTGCCCTCTCTTTGACACTATTTGTTGCTCTCTTTTGTGTATCCTAGCTATCAACGTCAAGCACATCAAATTATGGTCGAAACTATGTTTATATAGGTGTAGGAGAAGTCCTAAACCTTGTCCGACAAGAAAAGAATTCTTTTCGAATAAGGAAACCAAAATCTGGCAGAATTTTGGTTGTGCACGGCAGCGCGCCTATTTTTAGCACGGCAGTGCAAAGAGGTCCGAAGCTTATGTTCCTAGTTTTTACTCTTGC
Source organism: Adenophora triphylla var. japonica (assembly GCA_022495995.1). Classification (NCBI taxonomy): domain Eukaryota; kingdom Viridiplantae; phylum Streptophyta; class Magnoliopsida; order Asterales; family Campanulaceae; genus Adenophora; species Adenophora triphylla. The sequence continues at coordinate 75,053 of JAFEMH010002426.1, forward strand.
ACGGCAGCGCACCTATTTGAGCACGGCAGTGCCAATCTTCTTTTCCCGTTTTTCTCCTCCTTGAACATTCCTATCTTGACTCGAACTTCTCTGTTGTTTAGACTCCTCCTCCTCCTCCTCCTCCTCCGTCTCCATGTTGGTTTAGACTCCGTAACCCAGCATACTCAATACAACAAGGGTATATTTATAGGATGCAATAGTTAACTGAACAAACTTATTAATGAACCTTAGACTGACTTTCAAAATACAAGACTCTTGACACTTTGACTTCTAAGAAAAAAGGAATGAATCAGATTAGAACACTTGTCAAAAAATGCGCCAGAATATTACTCCATCACTTGACCACTGAACTGGATAAAATATCAAATATCTGAATATTTGTTTTTACCCATTTGACCTTTTAAATTATAAAGTACTCTTGTATTCACAAGAGAGAATCTTTAATATATTAACATTTCTATGTACCCAAATTCTTCGCATTATAAGAGCTCTCTTTGATGTGTAGAGCTGGATTCATTTGGTAATCCCAAGTTCATACATTAGTTATCATCTTCGTAGGGGAAGCATTCAGTAATAACCATTGATCACTCCGCCAACGAATTGAACAACGGTGTCTTGAACAGTGAGTTTAAAAGACTGGGTAAGAAGTTATCCCTGCTAACGCCAATAGTAGTCAATCACCAGAGATTGGCAGGATTTGGATGAATATGAATTGAATGTTGCTACCATTCAGATCTATACAGAGACGCAGATGATTGACAACTTTGACTCTGGGGGAAGGCGACATTAAAGGAGGCAGTGGAGGATGCAAAGATGCTGCAATTTATGGCAATGGGATGAGGAGTGGGTCAGAAATTGGAATATTCTGTATGTGAAAATAAATTTCAGGCGCATCAAGCTGAACAGACACCCCTTTACCTGAAGACTGTATTACAAGTGGAATCACTATATCGTGGAAAATTACTGATTTTTAAACATGAAAGATTAACAAAAGTGGACCAAGTGACACACACTTGCTGTTGTTAGTCATGGGAACCAGTTGATTAATGCCACCAGGTTTCTTTCCCACCCCCCCCCCCCTTAGCGAGTAGGGAACATTTTTTGTGACACTTGATGAGTGACCTTACTTCCTTAGTCGTTCATGTCTATCGTGTGTGTGTGTGGAGCCATCTGGCAGTTTATGCTATTTCTCAGCCTCCTACCTCATTGCTTCAGGCGCATCAAGCTGAACAGACACCCCTTTACCTGAAGACTGTATTACAAGTGGAATCACTATATCGTGGAAAATTACTGATTTTTAAACATGAAAGATTAACAAAAGTGGACCAAGTGACACACACTTGCTGTTGTTAGTCATGGGAACCAGTTGATTAATGCCACCAGGTTTCTTTTACCCCCCCCCCCTAGCGAGTAGGTAACATTTTTTGTGAGACACTTGATGAGTGACCTTACTTCCTTAGCTGTTCATGTCTATCGTGTGTGTGTGTGTGTGTGGAGCCATCTGGCAGTTTATGCTATTTCTCAGCCTCCTACCTCATTGCTTAAAGCAATGGGTTTAGGTCTGAGAGGCAGCATCATACATTCTTTATCTTTCGGTACTAAACAGCTTTTGAGGTTGAAGATCATTTCCGATCTAATGGGTGCTCAGAAAGTTGAGAGAAAGCATAGCAATCAACAAACTTTATTCTGCTCCCTAGTCCACATTTGTACTTCATGAACATGCCAAAAGGCTGGTATTGGTAAATTGAACATCGAGCATTAAGTGCTTGCTACTTTGTTTCTTGTCAAACTTTATTCTGCTCCCTAGTCCACATTTGTACTTCATGAACATGCCAAAAGGGTGGATTTCTTTCATCCTTGTCTTGCACTGTAATCTTTTTTCAGTTTTTCCTTGTGTTTACACGTTTATCTTTTTTCCCCCTTATTTTGCTCAATACACCAGAATGTAGGTGTGGTTACACTGTAAGCTGAGTCAGTCCTAACGTGCTGTGTTTTTCTTTTTGTTTTCAAATGCAGGGTGGATGTAGCGATCTTTGTGATATGGGAACTCGTGATTCTAGCTTTCCTGGTTTTCTCAGCCGTGTCATTATATTTCAGGCATATGAAACTTGCTTTCATTTTAATATGCATCACTTTGTTATTGCTTTTATGTATGAAAGTTACAAAGCAAGTGAAATTAGCTCGGAAAAAGAAGCGAAGGATGCTTCTTCCCCTATCAATGTAGAAGTCTACAATAAAACTCGTTTCAGTGAGCTACTTTTGTTCTGTAAATTTTGACGATTTTTGACCATCACTCTTGGTCTCCCTTTTTTTTCCGGTTTATCATGTTGTGTAATCGCAGTTAAAATCATAATGATAAAGAAGTTAATCCTAAAGCATGATACACTTGTATTTTGCGGTCTGGGATTGAAATCTTTGTGATGTTTTCTTGGAACCGCAAAGATTGGTTGTAGGCTTGTAGGGCTATCTAGCATTTCCTCCCTAATGGTGAATGGAGCAGTCTTTATAATATATGTTGTGTAGTGACTTCAGATTATGCTATGTAGGAGAAGCTCACCAGTTTTAAGGTTCTTGCAATGATATGTTTTACGCCTTAGTTTACAATATACTCCCTCCGTCCCATAGAAATAGGCACTTTTTTGCTTGGCACGAGAATTAAGGTAAAATGTGAAAAAGGTGATGTGTTGTGAGTGTAGATGGTTGGGTATGAGAGAGAAAGTGAAGTAAGTGGGTAATGGTTGTGAGTAGAGACAAGTGGGTCCCATTTCCATTTTGGGAAAGTGCAGATTATTGTGGGACGCTCGAAAGATGTCTTTTTGCAGATTATCGTGGGAAGGAGGGAGTATTTTGTAGTTTGTGTCAGATAGGTCAGCTGATATTCATGATTCTTGATGCTATTTTCTTCACAATACTCTGTTCTTTTGACTAGTAGTGCGGTTGGTTTGTCGTCAAAGAAGTTTCTCTGCATAAACACCCTGAACATGACCACTGTAGTCTGTCATGTTGATTGTGATGAATCCGAGATGTGCCTGGACACGAGTTGATGAGTCCAAATGGTCTATACCACTTATGAGTATCAAATTGTGTCACTGATAATCTAACGGTTATGAATTGTTAGGGTTGACACAGTTATATAGATGTGGCAATTTCTGACAGATGGGTACATCTTAATTAGTGACTGGAACACCTATTTTTTTCACTCTCACCAGGTTAATGGCATTGAGGTAACTGGAGGGAGGTTTCATGTGAAGGACTTAAGAGGTAAGCAAGTCAAACTGACCAACTAAGGACAGTGAAAGCAAGAGCAGAAGGAAGCACCAGGGCCCATATCTCTACTTTCTGTCTCTGATGTGGTTGAACACTTTGCATAGTAGGAATTCCCATTCTTTCATTCAACTGCCTTTCCTTTCCTAAGTAAACCTACATCTTTTAGACCATCTACCCTGGTGTATTTTTATCTTTGCGTGCCGACCTAGACCAGTGCTTGGGACCGGTTGAGGGGTATGTTGTCTCATGTTGCTTAGGGCTTTCGACCAATGTTTTTACATAAAAAATACTCCCTCCGACCCGCTCGAAGGGGCAAAGTTTTTGCCTTGCACGAGAATTAAGAAAAGTGATGTATGAAAGAGAAAAAGTGTATTCCCGTCCCATTTCAAGCTTCACCTTTTGCCACAACAGGTGTTTCGTTAAAAGCTCCACCTTTCCTAAAATGGCAAAGAATCTTTACTATTTCATCTACTCATTCTCTCTCCTATTTCACCTTTATACTCAACATTTTTCAAATTTACTATTCTCTCCACTCATTTTCTCTCCTATTTTACTTTTACACGCACAACACTTTCTCCATTTACCTTTTTCCTTAGTTTGCGTGATTTGAAAAAATAGTGAAGCACATAATGGGACGGAGGGAGTATAGTAGAATAAATGTTGTGAGTATGAAAAGTGATGTAGGAAAGAAAAAGTGGGGTAGAAAATAGTTAGTGGATATTTATTATGAGTATGACAAGTGGGTCCCACAAATAAAGAATTAATAAAAAACTTCCCATTTTTTGGTTACGCTCCTTCAAATGGGGCGTCCAAAAAGGAAATTTGTGCCCCTTTGAGCGGGGCGGAGAGAGTATTCTGCATTCTGTGTTGGAATTTACCGTTTTAGTCAGTTTAGAATGGTTCAGGACAGTACGGACCCCGGAGTAGTGACAATAATTTTTTCCAACCGGAACTATGCATTGAGTTGAGATGGGGTTGATGATAACAAGTGGTAGACCAAGACCAGCAGCCAATCACAAAGTAATACAATTACCATTACTTTATGATATAATGTACTATAAAAAAGTGTCGTTTGCTTTTAGAGAAAAAAAATAATTAAAAAAAAAAAAAACACCAAACACTGTCTTATTATTCCTAAAGGAAAGGTAATCCAAGTTAATTAAATAAAACCCCACTTTCATATAATTGTAGTTAATTAATCAAATTATGAAGTGAAAGCCTCAAGATTAGGGGAAAAGATATTGTTCAATATGATCAAAGATATTCCATTAAAGATCTCTTCTAATATAAAATCAATCACATTGCCTAAACTTAAATGTTCAAACAATTTCTAGATAGTGGTTAGTTTAATTGTTTATTACAAAAATAATAACCAATATTATCAGATAATGCAAGTGTTAAATATTACACGCCCATCCCTAAATAAATAATCCTATTTTTTTTTCGTCAAAATCTTACAAAAAACGCATTTTTCTTAAGCTTAGAAAAAACGTGTTTTGTTCCCCCCGCTAGTGCCATTTTTTATGTAACAAGGTGTCAGTGTTAGTGTAACAAATTAAGTGTCAGTGTAAAAAAGTATCAATATTAGTGTAACAAAGTGCCAGTGTAAAGAGTGACAGTGCATGTATATTAAGTGACAGTGTAAAAAAGTGTCAGTGTTAGTGTAACAAAGTGTCAGTGTAAAAATTGACAGTGCATATATATTAAGTGTTAGTATAAAGAGTGTCGGTGTAGGGTAAAAAAGTGTCAGTATTAGTATAAAAAAGGGTCAGTATAGTATAAAGAGTGTCAGTGCATGTATTATTAAGTACCAGTGTAAAAATGGTTTTTCCTTAAACTTGAGAAAAAAAACACTTTTTTTATTTTTTTATAAGACCAACTCTTGTTTTTTTTTTTTTTTTTTTTTATCGATATTCACTTAGATACAAAATTTTATATTTTTATAAGTACGCATGAAATATCAACTAAAAACTAATGAAATCAATATTAGCAAAAAATAGGATTTTTGCTTTTTATTTTTTTATTTTAATTTTGACTTAGCTTGACTGGTGATTAAACTCCTAGTTAGTAATATTCGCACCCACGCATGCTGGGGCATCTTTTTTCGAAATTCCACACTCCGCGACAGTTCAAGAAAAGGGGAAAATTAAATAAAATTCTCCAAACAAATAAAGCAAATGGAGCATGGGAAATATATTTGTATTTCTTCTATCGCTTTCATTGTCTTATTGCAATTTCAGGTGTCACTGTTGTAATATATTAAGTCATTGATTAATAAAAAAAAATCATTTTTATTTCGGTTTTCTTATTGAAAATCAACATCATGATATCTACTTACTGTATATGTACGGTTATTATGTTTTAGATTATAAATATTTTTCTTCTTTTTTTTTTTTTAAATATGATCTACACATGTATACGCATATTTCTCTCATAGTTGACTCGAACTCGGGACCTATGATCTCAAATATTATAAAATATGAGTCATTACAAGAATATAATGTAAATTATCAACAATAATTTGTATTAACAATTAGGTGAGGTATTTTTAATAAATATTCGGTCAAAATTCAGTTAAGTTAACTGAGATTATTCAAAGCAAGACCACTTTTGGGATAAAGGGAGTAATATTTCGAGGTGCTGAAGTACTACATCAATAATATTTGATGTTCTATCGACGCTCTTGCTAAACTGCGAAATAATTTAAATGCTAAGTTTTTGTAGCTTTGATAGGTCAATCACTCTAATTGTTTTCGGGCAAGTATTATTATAATTGATTCTAGAATATCATCTCAGTTTTTAGATGCAACAGCGTTGCAGTACTAGTGTATCGATAACTCTATATATTTGTGAAATTTTATTGTACCAATTCTAAAGAGGGGACCAAGAAGATGGCTTAGTATAAGCTACTTATTCCTTCTCATATAAACCTAATTTGAAGAAACTTCAAGGAAACATGTTATAAAGTAAAGAAGCAATACATTAGATAGGTCACTCACTCTAATTGTTTTCGGGCAAGTATTATTATAATTGATTCTGAAATATCATCTCAGTTCTTAGATATAACAGCGTTGCAGTACTAGTGTATCGATAACTCTATATATTTGTGAAATTTTATTGTACCAATTCTAAAGAGGGGACCAAGAAGATGGCTTAGTATAAGCTACTTATTCCTTCTCATATAAACCTAATTTGAAGAAACTTCAAGGAAACATGTTGTAAAGTAAAGAAGCAATACATTTGTGAAAGAGATGCTTTGTCAATGAAGACATGAGCACTATGGGGATGACAATTTAGAATAAGGAAAAGAAAAGGAAAGGAAAACATGAGCAACTATTTTTATTTAGACAAAATAAAGTACTTCCTCCGTCCCGTCCCGTCCGTTTAAATAAATTTTTGTTACAAAATAAATGTCCTTTTTAAAAATAACTTTGTCCCATTATATTTTTAATACTCATTTTATACTTGTAAAAGTAAATGCTTAGTAATAAGTGGATGACATGAATATCAATGCATCCTTACCATTAAATCATATTCCATAAAAATAGATTTGTAAGAATGTTTTCTAAATGAAATTTGAGTATTCATTTAGGAACGAAGGAACGAGGGAGTGAGAAGCAACACTATACTTCCTCCGTCTCATACAAAAAGTTATAACATGGGTATTGTACGAGAATTAAGAAAAGTGTATAGTGAACTAAGTATTTTGAGTATGAAAAGTGAAGTATGAGAGAGAAAGTGAGATAGAAAATAATAAATACAGATAGTTATTGTGAGTATGACACAAGTGAATCTTATTAATAAAAAAATAATATAAAATTTTCATTTTAAATTGTGTTTTTTTTCAAATACGACATTTAAAATGAAATTTTGTATTTTTTCGAGTGATCGACGGAGGAGGAAGTATAGTCTATAGTCCTTGAAGTCCCTTTCACAAGTGATTTTGATGTTACAACTTTTTTTTTCTTTGGGTTTTGAATCACTTGAATATTCCAACTCCGATTTAGCTTTTTTCCATCTCTGATCTCAGCTAGCAACTCCGATTTAGCTTTGTTGGTCCAAGAATATCCAACTTCATAATAAGTGTCAGAATAATTGTTGTATTTTTAAATAAAAAAATAATTTTATCATAATAATACGAGAAATATACAAACAACAAGCAAAACGTGTCTTAAAATAGTTTAACAAGTTAATTGTAATAGTTAGCATATACAAATTCTTGGAGGCTCAGATTTGGCATTGATTGAGCAATTTTCGGATTTCAATTTGGATAATGCAGAAAAATCTGGGGGAAGCTCAAATTCTTGGAGATTCTTTGGTATCTCATCTTACCGAAAATGAAGCTCCTAAAGATAATGGAGATGTCGAAAAATCTGGGGAGGAAGCTCAAAATCTTGGAAATTCTTTGGTTTCTCATCTTACCGAAAATGAAGCTCCTAAAGATAATGGAGATGCTCTGGCCGAAAAAGAAGGAAATGTGGTGGGATTTTCATCCCTTGATCAAATTCAGGAAAAGGTTCGACAATATCAAGCCTCTTCATCAGCTCCTAACCTTCGTCCCTCTACTGTTCGTATGTCAAATCCTAAATATTTTAATCCTGAATTTATAAACCCAAAAAACCTAAAAGAAGCTCTTATCATTCGGGAAAAATGTGATTCGGAATCGGAAGGTGGTCTTTCTGCTATTTCTCCTACGGCATATCATGATGCTCGCACTTATCGGGGTATTATTGGTGGAGTTCATGTTGACCCGTCGGCCCGAATGGTACCGATCGCGATAATTTTCAAGATTATTACGATGAAGATTTATGGTTTTCAAAAGGCCAAAGGAAAACGAGGAAAATCCTGACGAAAGTTTCCAAATCAAAAAATTTCAAGCCTAAAAGACCTTGAATTCCTAAAAGGCAATTTGATTGACCTTTTTATTTTTTATTTTTTATTTTTTTTTATTTTATGATTTTTTTTTATTTATTGTAATTTTTATTTTTCAATAAAATTTGGGGGGCATTGCCCATATTATTAGTTAAAAGGATACTATTGTCATAATTTTGAAAATACTTTATTGAAGTATATTAAAATTGGGTCATCATTTCATTAAAATGCCTTATTAAGTGTTGAGGTGAGACAAATGAGGTTTTAACACGCTCCCTCACGTGTAGACCGACATTACCATCGACTCTACATGTGGACCATTGACACGCTGACATTAGCATCGGCCCAAACCGAACATGGGTAAAAATTACATCATTAACTTAGGTAAGATCTGATATATATCATATTGCAATTGGACCATTCTTCCCTTAAAAGAAAAGGGGTAAAAGAATTCTATGAAAAAGAGAAATAATCAAAACCGAAATCATAAGTTCTTTGAATTCCAGAACATACTCGAGCAATTTTGTAAGTGTCGAAATCATAATTTGTAACAAGTCTTCTTCGGCTAAATCATTATTTGATACAAATATTCGGTCACAAATGTTTTTAATATTACTTTTTTGTACGATGCTAGTCATATAAATAATATTATTAACAAATAACGACAAATTACATGAAAAGTATGATTAAATTTCAAAAAGTGTCGACACTTATCAAAAAGTGTTGCGACAATTAATTAAAAGTGCCGAAAATTAGCAAACTTATTAGAAAGTGTCGAAAATTAGCAACACTTTGTAAAAAGTGTCAAAAATTAGAGGTATTTTCTTTAAAAGCGCCGCAAATTATGGCACTTATAGAAGTCCCGATAAATAAGTGACGATAAAAGCCATTTTTTGCCATAGATATTGTTTAACAAATCTTGATTTTTGCTAACCAAAAAAAAATCTTGACTTCATATATATTATACTCCCTCCAACATCTAAAAATGTTACAATTTGATTTTTATGTTTACCTCAATTGAAATTTGACTATAATTTTATGAAAAATATAGATATTTCTATATAATTCTAAAAATTGTTATTATTTCAATTATTAAGTAATACTATAAATAACAATATGGAGATCGATCAAGTTGTGGGTCTTGGCTGCGGAGTCTTTCTGCCAAACATTTCCTTAAAGTAGACAACAAGTTATATTTTAATAAAATTATGGTCAATGTTCGAATAGATTGACCATAAAACTAAAATGAGATAAATTTCTCGAAATGAGGTTAAAGGTATTTAAGTCTAGAAAAAGAAAAAGAGGAGAAGAATTCTACGAAAATGAGAAATTGTGGAACCACTTTCTAGTGTTGTTCCGACAAGTGATAGTAGAGTTGATGATCTGAGGAAGAAAAGTAGTGGATATGATTTAAGGAATCCTCATTAATTTGTGCTACTGGGATTATTTGTTTTTTTGTTAAGTGTCGTGTTCCATCATTTGGTTTTGTTAGAAAATCAAGTCAATTAATTCCATCTACTATGGCTGATATAATATGTAACTGACGTGAATTTCAGTCCACCTCAAAATTTAATTATTATTTTTTTACCTAAGTTATCGACTATATGCAACTTTTTTTTATATATAAATTTATTTTTCATTGTTATTATTGTTTACAATATTTTCTAAATACCAATCTCAAGCAGTTTTAAAATCATGAATCTACCACTGCCTACTACCCCTTGGATTTCATTTGTGTGTGTGAGTTTTATTTAAACAAACATACTTATCACATGGACAGAAACAGAGAAGAGTTACATTGAAACAATCTTATACTCCCACCATCCCAATATTGATAGTACTTACTTAATTCGATCCAAAATAACGATCACTTTCAGAGTTTTTAAATTTTTAATAAATACTGTTAGGACCTAACTTTGATCAATGTCATAGCTAGTTGGTTTTGATAAAGGAATATATAGAACAAGATTTATATCAAAAGATGAAATATGTCAGTAATGGTCCTTCACTCGATAATGAGTCCGACAGCTTATGATTCTGCTTTATACATTGGTTACAATCAATCAATTACATGAATCATATTCCTTCTCTAAGCTATCAAGATCATCAAGTGTATCTCAATCCTTATTAAAGATCAACTCTGATAGCTAAGCCTTGTTATGATCTCGACAACATGGGCTTCAAATTCTTCGACATGCCCATTACTCGCTCTCATACTTTGATACCAAAATCTCAACCAAGATGGATCCCGTATCCTCACAAACCTATCAAGTTCACCTTTGAAGACCATCAAGACCTTCTCGGAAGCCTACACCTCAAACCAAATTTCATGAAGACCCGCAAGTGGACAAGTGGGGCAAAGACCAGCCAAAGACTCATTAATGAAGCCTACCCGGCAATGCATCATATTCCAACGACTACATCAAGGCTATAAATAGAAGAGTTCACTCTCGCACAACACACCTTGAAAAACTCTCTTTTTCACAATCCAAAACCTTTCCCTTATACCTTTACACACCTCCTGTAATCCAAACCTTACACACCAATCCCTATCCTTCAAACACTGTTCCAAACCCAAACCTTCACCCTTCAACCCCTGTTTCTTCAACAACAAACCTTAGTATGTTAATTCACAACATCAAATCTTGAGACTCGTACTGTTGAAAGCACTTAAGGAGCTTTAAGTGCATGATTGTAAACACTTAAGACTGTACTTTAGGTGTATAAGTAGTTTGTAAACACTCAAGATCGTACTTTGAGCGTATTTGTTTTGTAAATCTTGAGACCGTATTCAAGTTGTAAAAACACTTAAGACTGTACTTTAAGTGTATCCCTAGTTGACTGTACTAATTAGGAAGAGGAAGTTCAAGGAACTTGCCTAATCAATCTTTGTAATTCTTGTTGATTAAGATTATAATAAATTGATCTCACTTGTCAGTTGACAAAGCTGGGGGTGGATGTAGGAGGAGTGAACTCGAACCACTTTAAATCTTGTTGTGTTATTACCTTTTCGCAAACACATTCACACACTTGTATTATTTCATTTGTGTTCATTGTCCTATCATTATTTCAAGCCTTACTTATTCCGCCGCACATCTCAACAAATATTTGACAGCCCAAGACAAAACCATACCGTCTCGATCATTCGCATATCAAACAAGTGGCCTTTCAATCGTATCGAGCTTGTCTTCACATTCAAAATTCTAACAACTTGTGAAGGATCCTCTTCAAACCCACCATGCCTCAACCAAGGAGAAATAATGAGAATGACATCCCACACATTGACGATCTGTGGATCTTTTGAGATCTATGCATCAAAAATAAAAACATATCTTGATGCAAACAAGTATATGGAACTGTATGTTCTAAATAATGAAGTGTCCTACCCAACTCAAATAGATATCAATGGAGGAACTAGTACGACGAAATCCCCGTAAGCATGGTCTGAATCGAAAAGCAATTAATCGCTGCAAATTTAAAAGTCAAAAACATTCTTCAAAAGAGTGTAAATGACTCTCTCGCACAAGAAATTGCTAAGGAACCAAATGCCGATCGCATGGGATCTCATTCAAACTAAGTTCACTAAACGCACCAAAGTGTCGTGACGCAAAATTTGTATAACTTACTTAGGCAATTAGACAACTTCAAGTTCTATCCTGGAGAAAAAGTGAGTATTGCTCAACCAAGGTTTGAAAACCTTGTTAGATCTATTGCCGACCATGGAAAACCTTTCAACAAAGAAGATCTCTTTCTCAAGATATATTCCAATCTTCCACAAGAATATGAAAAGGTAGCATTACCTATCGTAGAAGGATCCGAATGAAGCACAATGACAGCTGAACAAAGATTTTGGAAAGCTTGAAGCTTATGAACTCGGAAGGTATGATAAAAATTCAACCAGCTTCCTACCATTTCACAAACTTTAGCTTTAATCGCTCAAGAAACCGCCCACAAACCAATCACTCACCAAGACATTGAGACCATTATCAACAATGCCCTTCAAAAGATAAACATCACCTCCAAACCCGTCGCAAATGCATCTCTCAAGAAGACATTCCAAGTCTCATATCCATGGTCAGTAAATGCCATGAAATTTCAAAAGAAATCTTTTGACAAAAAGTACAATCCTTCCACATCTAATGCTCAACAAGACAACCTACAAGAAGACAGCTTGATTGCTTTAACTGTGGAAAGCAAGGACATTACTCATCCGATTGTCCCGAACCAAGGAAACCTAGTGGACAATCGTACACTAAGAAATTGACCTACTCAAAAGAGATCATTCACAGGCTGTGTGCAACCGCTTCAACTCGCTCCAAAAATAAAAATGACAAAACAAGGAACAAGTTATGATAGCCGATTCATCAAAATTCAGTGATGAAGAATATGAGTCCAAAGAATGACTCCGACAATGAAGGAGAGGAGGCCATGCTATGCTTTATAGTCAAGATGAGAAAGAGTCGGACAAATGAGGAAGAAATGGAAGCACTTATCACGCAGAAGAACTAAAAGAGGTACATGATTTTAATTCTTTAAATATTGATGGTTTCAAACAATTAGTTTGCACTCTTTTAATTCAAACCAAGAAACAAAAAACTAGCTTTGCTTCACCGGTCAATGAGAACCTTTCCCAATCCTCAATCATAGACACCCTCACAAAAACGAATTCCCCGAGCTTGAGAAAGCCTGTCAAGGGCTAAGAGAACAATGCTTCATGCTTGAAAAACAAAACATGGATCCGACAACGAGACATCCAAAGACTCAAGAAAACCGTCAAAGACTCATAAATCTTGAAAAAGAGAATGATGCTCTTAAAAAGAAAATAGATTCATGGAACAAGTCAGCAAAGCATTATCCCTTTTCACCTACAACCAAAGACATCCTAGTGACAAAACAGGATTGGTGCCGACAATCCTACACTAAAGATGTACACTCCTCCCACAGTGAAAGGGCCATTGAAAAATGTTTCTAGAAAGCCTAAGCTCGCGGCCTATCAAACTCAAACCTATCCCGTTTTAAACCAAGGGAAAATCAAAGGAAATCTTGTTTAGTCCTAGTCATTCAAAGGAAGGACCAAGTAAAATTCAAGGAAGCAAGTATATTTGGGTTCAAAAAGGGGCCAATATACGTGAAGAAATTAAGCCGCAAAATGTGCTAGTTACCAAGACTCGACAGACACCAAGGCCCTGACGACCCAAAATCTTCCAAACAACAAAGAACCCCAAGGCAACAAAGATTCTATAACAAACATAGATACACCAAACAACAAAAACCTCAATGGCAATACTCAAATGGAAGAAGTCATGCAAATCAAGATGACTCCCCCAGATCATCCTATCCAAATACCTTTCAGTTTCAACCCCAATATAACAACCCAAACCACTTCTTCAATCCATCCCAATCCACTGTCCTTACACCTTACATGATGCAAATCATGTCATATTACAATACCCTAAACCAGTTCTTCAGAAAAAGATCAATGAACAAAGCTAGGGTACCAAAGAAAAACTAATCCTTTGGACCCAAAAGAATAAAAAGGGTACCATAAATTTTACTTTTTGTTTTGCAGGTACCTAGGAAAGGACTCTGGTATTTAGATAGTGGTTGTAGTAGACATATGACCTTCAATAAAGACTGGTTGCAACAATATATCCCTAAAAATGGTCCAAATGTAACCTTTGGTGACAATTCCCAAGCTAAGGTCAAAGGATCAGGAAATCTTATTACTAAAGATATCATTTTTACAAATGTGTCTTATGTAGAGGGTCTCAAACACAATTTGATTAGCATAAGTCAAATCTGTGATAAGGGATATCATGTTGTTTGCACTAAGGATCAATGTACTGTTAAAGACAAAAGCAATAAAGTCATTCTGACTGGATCAAGAAAAGGAAATCTCTACTGCTTAAACCTAGAGATTGTGGAATCCTCAAATGCTCACTGCCTTCTGTCTTTTAGTCAATCTGATATGTCATCGCTATGGCACAAAAGATTGGCTCACCTCAACCATAAAACCATCTCCAAGCTTGCAATTTCAAATCTAGTCAGAGGCCTTCCAAAGATCCCATTCAAGAAGGACAAACTTTGCAAAGCATGCCAATGTGGGAAGCAAAAGAGATCTTCATTCAAGCCCAAGACCAGATTGGACACCTCAAGACCTATTGAACTACTTCATATGGATCTTTTTGGACCCATAAGAACTAGATCTTTAGGAGGAAAAAGATACTCCCTAGTTGTGGTTGATGACTACACAAGATTCACTTGGATCATTCTTCTTGAATCCAAAAGTGACACCCTTAGCTGTCTAACAAAATTGTTCAATAAAATTCAAAATCAAAAAGGGACATCCATCATCAAGATCAGATCTGATCATGGAAAGGAATTTGAGAACACAGGAGTAGAAGAATATTGTGACTGCAAAGGTATTGATCATAATTTTTCAGCCCCAAGAACACCCCAACAAAATGGTGTTGCTGAAAGGAAAAACAGGACAATTTGTGAGGCAGCAAGAACAATGCTGTCAGAACACAATCTCCCAAAGTATTTTTGGGGTGAAGCTGTCACTACTGCTGTGTATGTTCAAAACAAGACACTAATCAACAAATTCCATAAGAAGACTCCATATGAATTATGGAATGACAAAGTTCCTACCATTTCCTACTTTCACAGTTTTGGAAGTAGATGCTTCATTCACAATAATGGCAAGAACAATTTGGACAAATTTGACTCCAAAAGTGATGAAGGAATCTTTCTTGGGTATTCTAATACAAGCAAAGCTTATAGAGTTTACAACAAAAGAAGGCTTGTAGTGGAAGAATCAATTCATGTTGACTTTGATGAAAACAATGATCAAAGTGTGACTGAATTGTGTGATTTTGATGAAGTTTTAGGAAACCCAGATAATCTCCCTGAAGCATCTCCTATTCTTGATTCAACTGTACTCCATCATGAACAAGATTCATCAAATCTTCCATACATGGTACCAAGAAATTCATCTGACAGCTATCATGTGCCGATACCATCATCTCTTCGATGCCATGAACCATTTCATTCTCATCATCAACCAATCCAGCCAACCAAGTCAATAGCAAGCATTCCCACAACCAATCCAATTAATTAGGAAGAAAATACTAAATTAAATGGTCATCCCTTGACTGACATCTCTCAAAATTCTTCCTTAGCTGACAGCCATCCAAATTCTTCAAGTAATCCATCTACTAGCCACCTTCCATCCCCATCCAATAATCCTCTTTCTCCTCCCAAAACCAATGCTAAATCCACCATTACTCACATCATTCCACCCAATAAAGATTTTTTCATCAGCCTTCAAATTGACAAAACACCAGCCTGCATAACATTCCTTTTATCATGAGTGCGTTCATATCCCAATTGGAACCAAAGAAAATAAATGAAGCACTCCAAGATGCTGACTGGATAAAAGCTATGGAAGAAGAATTAGAACAGTTTGAAAGGAACAAAGTATGGCAACTTATTCCTAAACCAAGAAATCAAACTGTTATTGGAACAAGGTGGGTTTTCAGAAATAAAATGAATGAGGAAGGGACTGTCATCAGAAACAAAGCCAGATTGGTAGCTCAAGGGTACAGGCAAGAAGAAGGCATTGATTATGATGAAACATTTGCCCCCGTTGCCGTACCGGAAGCTATCGACTATTCCTTGCTTTTGCATCTTCCAAAAGATGAAAGTCTATCAAATGGATGTCAAAAGTACTTTTCTTAATGGAATATTAAAAGAAAAGGTCTATGTCTCACAACCCCGCTTTGAAAGCACCCTAAGTTCCTCGACCATGTATTTAAGCTTGATAAAGCTCTATATGGACTCAAGCAAGCACCAAGGGCATGGTATGAAACCCTGTCAAAATTCTTACATGGCAAAGGATTTACCAAAAGCCATATTGATAATACCCTGTTTATCAAGAAATATGGTGAAGATACCTTGCTCATTCAAGTCTATGTTGATGACATAATTTTGGATCTTCAAATGAGTCACTCGCCTAGAATTTGGAAAAACCATGCAAGAACAATTTGAAATGAGCATGATTGGTGAGCTCACATTCTTCTTGGGACTTCAGTGAAACAGTCAAAGGGCACATTCATAAATCGTGCCAAATATACAAGAGACATGATCAAGAAATTTGACATGCAAAATGCCTCTCCCGCAAAAAACTCCTCTCTCAACCACCACCAAACTTCATGCCGACATTGATGGCCCAAGTGTTAATCAAACACTCTATAGAAGTTACATTGGATCCCTACTATATGTGAATCGCATCTAGGCCAGTATATCATGTTCGAGTGTGCCTTTGTGCAAGATTTCAAGCAAATCCAAAAGAATCACATATGGCATTGCCAAAAGGATTCTTAGGTATCTAAAGGGAACTCCAGATTATGGATTATGGTATCCATGTGAAGCTCCTTTATTCCTAATTGGATTCACAGATTCAGACTATGCTGGATGCAATTTGGATAGAAAATCCACAAGTGGTAGCCGCGCTCGGGTTCAAGAATAATTTCTTGGTCCAGCAAGAAACAAACCTCAGTTGCTACTTCTACAGCAGAAGCTGAATATGTGGCTGCAGGACATTGTTGTTCTCAAATTCTATATCTCGGAAGTCAACTTCAAGACTTTGGAATTATTGTAGACAATGTTCCTATTCTGTGTGACAACTCAAGCACCATTGCAATGACTGAGAATCCTGTTCAGCATTCAAAAACTAAACACATTGAAGTCAGACACCACTCTATTAGAGACCATGTTGAAAAAGGTCATATATGTCTTAATAAAGTTGGAACAGAGGAAAATGTTGCTGATATTCTTACAAAAGCTATGGATGAAAAAAGATTTGAGCTTTTAAGAGCTATGCTTGGAATGATAAACTTGCCAAAATAAAAAGTTTTTTTCTTCATTAATAAAAGGGGGCATACAGATAGAGCAATGTCCACAAGTGAAGCCCGATGCCTATCCCCTCAAAATATTCCCGATAGCCATCTACCGACAAACCTATCTATGCAAAAGACAAGGAAAAACAAAAACATACATAAAACAATCCACAAAATCTCTCTCACACCTCGCATTCACACACAAAAACTCCCTTAAACACAAACAAACATCCGTGATCCAACTCCTCTTCAAATCTTCACACCTTAGCCGTCGACATTCCTAGGAAATGTCACCGTCTCTCCGCATCCACCACCTCGCACTCATTCCTTCACATCCGGCCTCCCGAGTAGACCGGCAAGGTCTGATAGTACCTTTGCAACCATACTGGATGCCTCTCAAGAAAGGGATCAATTGAAGTAACTGAGTACTGAAGAGAAGGACTAGCTCTTCTTGGCCACCATTCTTCTACAGCATCATAAGGTTGAAGCAAACCTTCCATTGGTGTCACAAAGCTGAAATCTCCGTAATAAAAACCATTTTCAACTCTAGACTCATCTCTCTCCATAACTGGAACTCTGACAGGGCTAAAACAACCTATAAACTGGTTGAACATATGTGATATAGTTGAGGAAGGAGATACATGTACTCCAGCAAAGTTATCACCTCTACCCTCCAACAAACCAACCCCAGGAGAAAGTGAATCCCTGCTCACAGCTGTGTACTGCCTCTCAGGCTCAACCTTTTGCTTGACAGCTAAGCCCCTCTCAATAGCTGTCTGAGCCCTATCTTGCCCAACCAATTCTCCTAGTGTATAAACCCTCTCTGCCTTACCTTTTCCCTTGCTAGACTCACCCTGATCAACCCTAATATTTTTCCCAAAAAGCCTTATCCCTTCTCCATCTCTACTATCAACCTTCTCTCTGACAGCTATCTCTTTGATACCATAATCCTGCTCTACTCTCTCCCTCTTATTTTTACCTTTGTCACTCACCACCCTTGAACTTTCAATCACATTGAAAGACACTCTTTCTCTCTCCCTTTCATCTCCCTCCAAATCATCCTCATGACTTTTCCCAAAAATCAGTTGTTTAGTTGTGTGAGCCATTTTTTTGGGATTGAACTTTGAAGAAAATCTACCCATCTGTGTTTATAAAATAAACTGAATGAGTTTCATAAAAAATTGTCATTGTTTTTATAGGCAAATTGATCCATAGCTATCTCAGACAGCCATCATCATTCAACTTAGACTTAACTGTCAAAATGTTTATATTCTATTCTCTGACAGCTAGGTTAAAGCAATTTTTTTTCGGTGATTTGATCGTGTTAATTGCTCACAAATATCACTTCCTTAGCCTTCTCGTTCTCTGCAATATTCTTAAAAAAGGGAATGTTCTTCCCATGTTTTGTGGGATTTAATGGCCTCAACGTGGGGAAGGGCAAAAATAACTGTTCATATGAACAGTTACTAAACTTTGAAATCCCCAATGCTCATTAAAACCCACTCTCCACTCATTATTTTTCTCTCTCTCTTTTTTGAAATCAAAACTCCTATTTCATTAACTCTCTGTTTGTAATCCGTTTCTTTCCCTCACTAATCCACCATGAAATTTCTTCAAACCTAATTCATTCAACCATCCATGGCAGAATCAAAAGCAAACTACCCAGACGCTCACAGCTACTTCATTAAACCTAGCTTTTATGATTCTGAAGTTGGGGCACTCATCAAAGAATTACTTGAAGTCAATGAAATGCTTGATTTCATGGGAGCCAGACCACCAATTTATGAAGAATTATGCAGGGAGATTTACCTTGTGGGAAGGAGAAACAAGGAAGACAACTCAATAACTGCTACCATTGACAATACTGAGATAACCATTACTCAGGAATTGGTCAGTGAGGTCTATGATATCCCAAACAAATCAGATGCTGTGAAGAACATTTGGGATAGAGGGTCAGAAAGATTGAAGACTGTGTATGAAAAATTCCTTGGCGTTAAAGTCCCTGACTTCAAGAATGTACATGACAAGGCAATGGTTAAAGACAAAACTGATATCTTCAAGTCAACCCTTATGGATGTGGTCAACATTTCATTGATGGCAAGCAATCTTCTTTTGACCAAATGGGAGCAAATGAATGGAAGCAGATGCTGAGCCTGATGACTAAAGACACAAACTGGTGCACAGTTCTACTCCACAACTTCCAGCTAGCAGCTTCAACCTCTTCTCTAAAATTTAAGAAACAAGGTGGAAAAATGAATAACTTTAGATTCATGAGTGGAATACTAGAAGTCCTGATTCCCAAGCTCAATCCTCCACTAGACAAGAAATGGGTGAAGACTGTAAAGCTGTCAGAGACAAAGTGCTTCAATGACAGAACATTTGTATTAAAACAAAAGAAAGGAGCTGTAATGAGAGGTGGAGATGATGTGAGCACTAGAAGCTTTAATGAAACACAAGAAAAGATGCAAGAAGAAAGAAGAAATAAGATTGAACATTGGAAGGACTTGGTAGCATTGGCTACAAGTAGGAGAATAAAGAGGGGTGTACAATCCAATGTTAAGAAGACAGGGCTGTTGAAAAAGACTGTGGTACCTCATGGTGATAAAAGCAAAAACAAGGCTGTTCAAGTGGCAGACAGTGAAAGAACCTTGTCTGACAGCCATGGAAAAGATGATGAAGAAAGGGGTGCTATTGACAGTCATAGGGATGACCCCATGGGTCAAACTGATGCTGGTGATGCTGATATAGATCCTCAAGAGCTTCAGCAAACTATTGACTGTCCAAAATTCTGCATAAAGGCAAACAACCTCTGACAGCCATCCCTACCAGGCAGGTTATCACCAGATCCAAGGTACAATCTTCCTCATCCCTTCCCTCTAAATCTTTGCCACAGAAAAGAAAGCCAGAAAAGAAAGCACCAAAGCCCAAGAAAACCAAACTAAATACCCCTTCCCCTTCTCCAAAATCCACAACTATCAGTCCAATAGTTGACAAGTCATCCACACCTAGCTCTGATCATCAGTCAGCTATAGAAGCAATCCTCAATCTCAATGAACCATTAGAAAATCAACCTTTGAGGGAGAACACTGATGATAATATCCTCTTTGCCCAACCTCAACTGTCAGCCAAAATTTTGAGAGCCATTGATGATAATATCCTCTTTAAATCTTGTTGTGTTATTACCTTTTCTGCAAACACATTCACACACTTGTATTATTTCATTGTGTTCATTGTCCTATCATTATTTCAAGCCTTACTTATTCCGCTGCACAACTCAACAAATATCTGATAGCCAAGACAAAACCATAGCTGTCTGATCATTTGCATATCAAACAAGGGCCTTTCAAAACTCATAAACAAACATAGCCTAAATATGTACAACTTTTGGCTCGATAGATAATATACATTATTGGAGCCTAGCCTAGTAGTCGAGCTTGGGCCCATGATATAGTATTTATTTCAATAGCTTTAAGATAGTGAAATGATTAATTATAACAACAAAACTTCTTTTCTCCCCTTCAAATTGGAATTGGATCCCATAGTGTAATATTCATGCTAAAATGTTTTGTATGCTTTCATGCTCAAATCATGACAAGGCTTGTACCATTTTATGTACGAAAATGTGCATCATAATAAATGACTCAATTGGTATATAGAAAATCTCAACTCTCGCTATTTCCAACACTCAAGATTTATTTATCTATATCTTTCACTTTCAAGATGATAATATGCGTACAATTCATCTCCGTCATCCATTATAGAATATATAATCAAATCAATCAAGTATATACTGGGAACAATTCCAAAACTTAGTGGGGGATGAAACTAGAAAAATAACAAAACTGACAAATCTTGAGAGAGAAAATAGCCAAATTATACCACAATTCAAAAGGGCTATATCATTTCATATGTCTCCATATCTAAGCCATTCAATCACGTATTTGTGTACTAAGAGCATCTCCAACGGTACTCTAATATGAAGGTAAAACTTCAATGATCCTTTCTAGTTCAAACCATGAGTTATCAACTTAATGCACATTTACTGTCTTTTGAATCCTATCTCCTCATCTACACTAGATGCCTTAACTCCCTTTACAGTACTAAAAACTACTAGCAAAGCCAGGGATATTCCAGTAACCTTGCATAATCAATGTAGATAATTGACTTCGGTACAACCAATTAGTACATGGAACTGCAGAGTTGCTGATGTGAACAAATCATCAAGCTCTTAGTCTATGTGCAACTACTTTGGGTCAATTAAGTTAATCCTCCAAAGTTGCACATGCAAATCCTCTTTTAATCCTTGTACTCCTAACCCCAGTATTTTGTATCCCCCGTTACCCCCCCCAAATCAATCACATCTAATAACTCAAGGAAAGAAAGACAAAAGCACCAATCATTTATTGCCATTTGTGCTAGTCCAGAGAGACTTCAAAAATAAAAATAAATAGATGTGTAAATAATGAATCATGTCCATGAAGAAAGGAATGTTGCAGATTCACATACCTTCAATGGTCACCGGCGGCAGGTCTTCAGGGCGATACTAATAATTTTCAGATCTGCATCCGTCTTCACTGGAGCTGGGTTCTTCACCGTCTTCACCGGTCGCCGTGGGTTATCCCTCGCCGTCAATTGAGAATCAAACCCTAGGTAAACGCAGGTTTTGGGAATTTGGGAATTTCTGTTTTTACGAGAACAATAGAATAGAGAGGAAATATTGGGGAAATTCATTTTACGCGGTATATAATAATATATATTGCGGTTCACGTATATGCCGCCGTGTGTAGGTTTCTATTTACGGCGGCTCCGTGTTGACCACTAAGTTTCTATTTACGGCGGCTCCGTGTTGATCGCCGTATATAACTAATATATACGACGTCTATTTATTGTCCGCCGTATATAACTATGATATCAGGCCCGTATATGTTAATTTTATACGATGTACGTATATAAGTATATACGACGCCTCCGTGTGACCGCAATATATAAGTAATATATACGGCGGCTCGTGTTGACCGCCGTATATAAGTGTAGTTAAATACGGCGATTATCACATCCGCCATATATACTTTTTATATATACGGCGGATATAGCATACCGCCGTATATATCTAACTATTTACGGCGGCTTCATGTATCCGCCGTATATAACTAACTATATACGGCGGCCCCGTGTTGCCCGCCGTAAATAACTACCGTAAATAACAACCTTTCTTGTAGTGTTTTGATGTTAATAAATAAATGGTTGAGATCAAGTAGTGGAGAGGTTATGTGATTATACATGTAAACCTTTAATAACGAATGAAAAGATGACGCCTCATATATGCCTTTTTTTTAATTACTGTATGATATTAAACATTTATAATAATAACAACTGTATACTTAGTGTGAATACTTACTACTATAAATAATAATACTTGTTAATATAATAATAATAATAATAATAATAATAATTGTTGATAATACTCATTAGTGTTGCAAATATGTATTATTATACTCCTTTCGATTCAAATTATATGTCGTTTTAGAAATAAATTTTTTGTTCAAAATACATGTTGTTTTAAGATAAAAACCCAAATTTACCCTTCATTGAATCTTGTTTCATGTCATTAATTATACCTTTTGAGTAAACCTAATGTAAAAGAGAGACATAGTTAAATGAGGGTATATTTGAACTTTATTTATAAACTCATAGTAATAATTGTATTTTTTATTGTTTGTGAAAAGCTCCAAAATGACATATATTTTGGATCGTGGAGAGTAATAACTAATTATACAATTATTACCTAAATTCTCATACCTCAAACCCTAAACATTATATTAAAACCCTAACCCCCATAGATCCCCATACCCTAAACCTTATATTCTATATCATATTATACTACATACCCTAAACCCTAAATCATATACACTTAACTCCATATACCCCAATGCTCTGAACCTTAAATCATATATTGTAAACCCTAACCCCTATATATCCCTAAACCATATAATCCATAATCTAAAAGGTCGATTTGGAGAAATCTCATACCAAGCTAAAACCTTATACATACTCTATACCCTAAATCATATACCACATACCTTAAACACTAAATCATATACCTAAATTCTATATATAACCTAAACACTAAATCATATACGTCATACCCCCTCCGTCACGAAGAACCTTACGCAGTTACTATTCAACACGGGAATTAAAAAGAGATTATATATATTCAATTATATTGGTAATGAAAATGTACGTGACTTATCAATGGGATGCCTACAATGACAAAGTGTGTAAGGTTTTTCGAGACGGGGGGAGTATACTTAAATCCCATGCATACCCCAACCCTAAATTATATCCTTATACTCTAAACCCTAAATCATATACCTAAACCCTGTATATACTCAATATCCTAAACCCCAAATCATGTATCATATATACCTAATACCCTAAACCCTAAATTATATACCTCATACCCTAAAGCCTAAAGCCTAAATCATCAAGTATGTAGTATACATATGGTTTATAGTTTATAAGTTAATTAATTTAACAATTAATTATATACTAATATTTTAATTTAATATTATATAAATAAATGATTAATTTAATAATAAATATTTATTTATTTTAATATAATAAATAAAATTATTAATTATACATTAATAATTAATTGATTTAAGTTCACAAAATATTTTAATACTTTTATTTTTAATTATTCATTAATGATTTTAATAATCATAATTAATTAATCTCAAGGAAATTTCAATTCTCCCTCAAATTTCGAATTCCCGCCATATTCGACAATGTCGTCACTAATTTCATTTCAATGACCGGGACCACATTTAGTGACGACAATGTTGTTGGTATTTTTCAAAAAAAAAATATCGACGAAAATGTCGTTGTTAATATACACTTTGGTCGTTGGTAATTTTCTAAAAAATTAGCAACAACATTGTCGTCACAAAATTAGACTTTGGTCGTTGCTATTTACCAATGACTTTGGTCGTTGCTATTTTTCCGTTAGTGATGAATTTTATTCTAGTAGTAGAGGTGCTTGATTAAGGCCATAGATTGTTTTGGTGAAACAACACACATGGGTTGGATTAGCTTCATCAACAGAGCCATGCATGAGGCTGTGTCATAAACACAGTTTCATGTAAAATGTCTTGTAAAAGGTGATGCTGATGTCAAGTTGGTGGAGGGACAATCTCTGAGACACGACAATGGAGAGTAGGAGCCGAACAGTGACAGGTTTAACAAATGGGCTTCATGAGCAGGAATAAGTGTCTAGGTTTTATTTTCAGTGAGGGCTTGGAATTCATCTTGCATGTCAGTGCACCAGAGAGGGGAAGAGAGGGCTGTTTAGTGGTGTTGGGAAGGCTGGTAGGAGAATATAAAGTGGCAAGGTTAGCATATTTCGAGTTAGATTTGACAATGTTGTTGGAGAGACGAGTAACAATGGTACAGATGTAAGGAGCTAGGGTGGTGGTGGTAGGAGTATCATCTTGAGAGGAAGGTTGTGAGGTCAGCTGGGGAGCCGATTGTTGATCAGGTTGTTGAACATGTGGTGCAACAACTGGTTAGGCAGATGATGTAACAACAGGTCTTTGGACAAGTTGTTGATCAAGTGGTGGAACAGGTTGGTGAACATGTTGATGAGCATGTGTTTGAATAGGTTGTCGATCAGGTGTCTGAACAAGTTGGTTAATAGGTGGTGGCTGAGAATTATGAAAGGGATGAATAGATAGGATGAAAGGGATACTGTTGGAACACCATTAAGAAGGAGTAATGGTGGAAGAGCAGGTTGATGTGGTGGTAAGAGAAGGATAAGGAAACTCTGTTTCAATGAATTTAACATGGCGAGAAGTGTAGACACGGTTAGCTTTGGGATCAAGGCAATGGTAGGCACTTTGAGAGGGTAAGTAGCCCATAAAGATGCAAGGGATTTATTTTAGGGAGAGTTTGTGGGGAGTGTAGGGACGGAGCCATGGATATCAAAGGCAACCAAAACTACGGAGTTTGGAGTAGTTAGGAGAGTGTTTAAAGATACGAAGATATAGGGAGTTATTGTTGAGGGATGGGGGGTGGGAAGTCGATTTATAAGGTAGTTGGCCATGGTGAGGGCAAAGGTCCAAAAAGTAAGAGGAAGATGGGCATGGGTGAGAAGAGTGAGGTCAGTTTCATCTATGTGACGATGGCGTCTTTCGGAGTAGCCATTATGTTGGGGTATGTGTGGAGTTGACATGAGATGGGAGATGCCTTTTTGTAGGATAATATGAGTACGCTTGAGGTATTTGCAACCGTTGTCAGAAAAGAGTTGGTTAATGGGTCTTTTGAAATAATTTTCAACAAGGTCCTTAAAGCGAAGGAAGGTGGCATAGGTGTCAGATTTTAGTTTGAGGGGTAGAGTAATGTGTATTTGGTGAAGTGATCTACAAAGATGACATAGTATTTAAAGTGATCATAAGACGTAATTGGAGATATCCATACATCGGAGAAAATTAATTCAAGAGGAGCATTAAAGACAGGAGTAGATGTAGAAAAAGGAAGTTTAACACTTTTATTGATATTGCAAGAATTACAATGGGAAAAGAAACTCAAAGAAATATCTAAGCTAAATTGTCTTTATAAAATGAAAATAATAGGTAAAGTTGGATGTACAAGTCGGTGATGAAAATTTTGGGTGGAGGTGTAGAGAGCGGAGTGAGCTTGAGGTGAGGACGGATGCCAAAGGTAGACTCCACCATCAATGGTTTCGTGAAGAATAGTGTGGCCAGTCGAGATTTCCTTGATAAGAAAAGAAAGAAGGAGTGAATTCAATGATGACATGCTTATATTTGCAAAATTGAGAGACGAAAAGAATATTACGAGAGATAAGAGACACATGCAAGACATTATTGAATATAAGAGAGGTATTATGAGTAGAGAGAGAGAGAGAGAGAGAGAGAGAGAGAGAGAGAGAGAGAACGAACCTATGTTAAAAATAGGAAGAGACGAGTCAGCTCCAATAAGAACGTCATCACTACCATTATAAGGACTATGGAGAGCAAGGCTGGAAAGATCATTGGTGAGGTGGTGGGTGGCTCCACTACTACAAGACAAGAAGAAGGTGGAGGGGTATGTGGGGCGGGAGCCGTGTTGGCTTGAGGAGAAGAACGATTGAGGTTGGGATGAGAGGAGCGGGTGGTAGTGAGAGGGGAAAAAACAACACTTGGGTAATCCCTTTTAAATTGGTGGCATTGAGAAATAACATGACCAACATAGCGACAATATTAACACTTACCTTTGAATGGAGCCGAATTGGAGGTAGGATTAGGATTGGAGGAGGCGAGGTTAGGTAAAGGAGGATAAGAGGAGAGGGTGAGGTTGTTGTTGCGAGAGGAGGAGTTGGGGCGGTGTTGGGCTATATGGGCCGAAGAGGGATATGGGGCGGAGGTAGGGTTTTGTTAAAGGGAAAGTTCATGATTGATAAGTTTCTCATGAAGAGCTTCAAATGTGATGGGTATATCACGAGCATGAACAATGTCAATGACGGGTTTGTAGGTTTCATAATCTAGACCTTTGAAAACTTTGGCTATAATATCTTCGAGGTCCATTGGTTTGCCCATAGTAGCAAGTTTGTCGATGCACGTTATAATGGAGTGCATATAGTCGGATATGGTGAGGTCGGATTTGGTGAGAGAGTTAAGACGGTCTTTGACTTGGAGGATGTGACCTCGAGATGGGTTGACATTGGTAGTTTTGAGTATTGTTCAAGCTTCTTTAGAGGAGGTGGCTTGGATAACTAAAGGAGCGACAGTTGAATCTAGGGTTCCTTGGAGGTACCAAGGATAAGGCGATCTTGGCGATTCCAAGTGACTAAAGCCAGGTTAGGGGTTTCCTTGCCATCGGCGGTGGTTGTGGCGGGGAGGGGGGGTGGGAGCTATCAATAAACTTGAGAAGATCAAGTCCAAAAAGAAGAGAGGTTATTTGGGAATCACAAGCAAGATAGGTGAGAGGGGTGAGGGGTTTACATTGAGAGAGGTTTACAAGAATGATGGGGTGTTAGGGACGACCGGGTTGTATAGGGTGGTGGAGTTTGAGGCGGCCATTGGTTGAAAAGGGTGGTGCCGAGGGTGGGGAATTGGTGTAGGGTTTGAGCGACGGAAGACTTAGAGGAAAGACGGATCACTAGACAAATGATACCATACGAGAGTATAATAAATATTGTGAAAAATTGCAATTGTATTATTCAAATAACAAGAGTATATATACAAGAGGTTGACTAATACCCAAGCTATTTAGACTATTCTATATTACATGAAATAAGGAAAGCTATGCAATTCTAAAACTATAAGGAAAGTAAATATTACAATGAGAAGGAAAATAATACAACTTGTAGGAAATATAGAAGGATCAAATAATTATTTGGTCCCTCAACTTGGCAATTTTTATTAGTTTGGTCCCCCATGAATAATCTTTATTAGTTTGGTCCCTTATGTTTGCTATTTTTGCCAGCTTGACCCTTTTGTTCAGGAAATATTCAAAAATTCCAAAAATACCCTTGTAGTAAATAATATTTTGGTCCCTGAACTTAATACTTTTTATCAGTTTAGTTCCTTGTGATCGTATTTATCACTTTGTCTCCTCTCTATATTTTTGTTAATTTATAACCCTTGGTCAAAATACCTGTTACTATGATATTGATTATGATTTTTCAACTTTTTTGAATTCAAATTATAATTTTTTATATATATTTTGATTTACAAAAATCATGAATCAGTTGAATGTCATTAATTTAAAATTTTTCTAATACAATTTTTTTTTGATTTTTCAATCTTCGTCACCTCTCATTTTTCTCCATTGAAATAGAGGATTTACAAAAATTTACAAAATCAAATTAACTTTCTCAACACATTATAATTTTTTTAATTTTTTGGGGTTGATCATTTGATAAAAAGGGGATTTTTTTTAATGGTTTGGATCCAAAAAAATTGAAGAACTCAACATCAATCACATAGTAAGGGATATTTTTGATTAAGGGTTAAAAATTAGCAAAAATATAACGTGGACAAACTGATAAAAAAACAATTATATGAGACTAAATTGATGAAAGTGATAAATTTAGGGACCAAATTATTATCTACTATAAGGGGTATTATTGGTATATTGAATATTTCACAAACAGAAGGGGCAAATTAACAAAGAAAGCCAACATAATGGACCAAACTAATAAAAAATATTTATAAAGGACCAAACTAATTAAATGTGACAAGTTTAGGGACCAAATTATTATTTAATCCAATATAGAAGTATAAAAAAGCATTCTTGACGTCTTTGATATCCTTAGTCTACAGCAAATGATTAACGCGGGATCAACATATTCCCTGGTAGATTATCTAACTAAAGAAAGATGTTTTTCTAGAATCAGACTTATTTATTCATTTATTAGTTTATTAGTTTTAAATAATTGAATAAAAATCTAGTATTTTTAAAAGACATAAATGATGTAGAAGGGATGAGCTCAGAAGGAGATGGTCTCTATATTATACAAGAAAACTGTCCCTTTTGTTGCCATTTGATAATTCAAGAAGCATGCTTGGCCTATTTTAAAGAAATGGTCAAATTGATAATAAACAAAGCAATCAAACCTTGCCTGTATTATGGTAATGCAGACAAGGCATTATTAGACAATGCAGCTATGTCTTCCTTGTCAACAGTTTTCGCACAAAAAAAATAAATAAAAAATCAATTAGCAACAAATAATTGGCATATTACTAGGAAATTAAATACACATTAGACGTCGACTTGCGTATATCCATTATATCCGGCCACATATAACGACGCCAAGTTGCACGCTTGCATCCATGTCGCGACTTGACCATTTTTGCTCTAAGATCACTCGGCTAATATATAGGTAGTTTCATAAATAAGTACTGCTAAAATGTAATAATTACCAACTTATTTGATGTACTATACTTTTAATTTCAATAAATGTAGTGTACTATATAGTGACAAAATAATGCAATATACTTTCTAATTTTGTTACAAATAATGCAATTTTGTTGCATTATTTTAGTCAAAATTGGAAAGTACGTTGAATAAAAATAGTACGTAAATTATATTATTTGTAACGAATTGATAAATTACGTTGTATTAAAGTGTCACTAGATATTACATTACATTAATTGTAAAAATCGTAAAATTATGTTGCATATTTTGATCAATCACCCTGTGACAAAATGAGGAGCTAACATTTGGGAAGAGGCGTCTAAACTATCGGGATGAGGGTAGATTTGTAAATTGACACCCGTGTGTTATGTGATGTTTATACAGGTACTTTGACAAAAATAAGAGTTCTAACAACATTGGGGAAATTGAGGAAAGCTAGAAATAGATAAGATTTCTATACCCACTCCCTAAAAGCTTAGACTAGCTTGAGGGAAGAGTAGAAAGCATGTATGAATATTTGTCACTAAAGGCTCCGTTTGTTTCATGTAAAATATTTTTCGAAAAATGTTTTCCTTGTTTTCGGGTGTTTGTTTCAAGTAAAATATTTTTCGAAAAATGTTTTACCTACTTTCGAGTGTTTGGTAACCACTTGTAAAAGAAAGTCAAATGTAAAATATTTTACAAGGATGTAAAAAAAGGAGGTTTTCTTTGTAAAATGATTTACCAATTTCAAATTCGTAAATCATTTTACAACTCTTGTTCTTGACCTTAATGTACAACTCATATTACACTCGGTACAACATAATAATAATAATAATTAAAAAAAAATTTTAACTGCCCCCACCCACCCCCCCCCACCCCCCCCCCAAAAAAAATTTTTTTTTTTTTTTTTTTGAAGCCGCCCCACCCACCCCCGCCTACCCCCACCCCCCCAAAAAAAAAAAAAAAAATTTATTTTTTTATTTTTTTTGGAAACCGCCCCACCCACCCCGCCCCCCCACCCTCCCCCAAATTTTTTTTTTTTTTTTTTTGAAACCGCCCCACCCGCCCCTGCCTACCCCACCCCTACCCACCCCACCCCCACCCCCACCCCCAAAAAAATTTTTTTTTTTTTTTTTTTTGGAAACCGCCCCACCCACCCCGCCTACCCCACCCCCCAAATTTTTTTTAATTTTTTGGAAACCGCCCCACCCACCCTACCCACCCCCAAAAATTTTTTTTTTTTTTTTTTTTGGAAACCGCCCCACCCACCCCACCCCACCCCCACCCTCCCCCCCAAAAAAAATTTTTTTTTTTTTGGAAACCGCCCCACCCACCCCCTGCCTACCCCCCCAAAAAAATTTTTTTAATTTTTTTTGGAAACCGCCCACCCACCCCCTACCCACCCCACCCCAAAAAAATTTTTTTTTGGAAACCGCCCACCCACCCCCGCCTACCCCACCCCTACCCACCCCCCCCCCCCAAAAAAATTTTTTTTTTTGGAAACCGCCCAACCCACCCCCCGCCCACCCCCCAAAAAAATTTTTTTTTTTGGAAAGCCCACCCCCCAATTTTTTATTTTACCCCCACCCACCCCCAAAAAAATAATTTTTTTTTTATTTTTTATTAAAAAATTTTAAAAAAAAATTTTGGGGGTGGGGTGGGTAGGGGGTGGGGTAGGCAGGGGGTGGGTGGGGCGGTTTCCAAAGTTGATTTAAATTAATAAAAAAAAGTGACATTTTCGGAAAACATTTTTGTCAAATTTGCCAAACAACTGAAAACAAGACCATGGTATTTTACAAGAAAACATTTTACATGAAAATCTTTTTACATGAAAACATTTTACAAGGAAACCTTTTTACATGAAATCATTTTACATGAAAACATTTTCCGGAAAATGTTTTACGCGAAACAAACGGAGCCTAAGGCTCCGTTTGTTTCGGGGAAAATAACTTCCGAAAAATGATTTCCTGAAAAATGTTTTTCGAAAAAGGAAAACGTTTTCCGAAAATGTGGAAAACGTTTTTCGGAAAATGAGGAAGATGTTTTTCTGAAAAATAACTTCCTTAGGAAAATGGGGAAAATGGGAAATTCCGGAAAATGAAGATGTTTTTCGGAAAATTATTATTATTATTATTACTATTATTTTATTATTATTTTATTATTATTATTATTATTATTATTATTATTACTATTATTTTATTATTATTTTATTATTATTATTATTTTATTATTATTATTTTATTATTATTATTATTATTTTATTATTATTTTATTATTATTTTATTATTATTATTATTATTTTGTTATTATTATTTTTATTTTGTTATTATTATTATTATTATTTTATTATTATTTTGTTATTATTATTATTATTATTATTATTATTATTTTATTATTATTATTATTATTATTATTATTATTATTATTATTATTATTATTATTATTATTATTATTATTATTATTATTAAAATATTATCCATCCACTTTTTTTACACCATTTTCTGGAAAACAACTTCCTTAGGAAAAATTCGAAAAACGTTTTCCTTAGAAACGGCGGAAAATGTTTTCCGAAAAACATTTTCTCCATTTTCCGGAAAACTACCAAACACTGGAAAATGGGAAAACATTTTCCGGAAAACAAACATGTTTCGAGAAAAATGGGGAAAAGGTTTTCCGAAAAATTACCAAACACCGGAAATGGGAGAAAACGTTTTTCGGAAAACGTTTTCCTCCCATTTTCCTGGAAACAAACGGGGCCTAATTGTAATCCGCCAATTCAAGTTAATATTAGTCATTGATTAAAACAAAAATTAAAACAAAAGATAAATTAAGTGTGGCAATCGCAACAGCAGAGTGCAACATATTGTCAAAATAATATACTCCCTCCGTCCCCCCCGCTACAATGTGCACACTTACTATTTGCACGCAAATTAAAGAGAAAGTTAGTGGAGTAAGTGTTGTAAGTATGAAAAGTGAGGTTGGAGAGAGAAAGTGAGGTAGGAAATAGTGAGTTGATTGGTGTTGTGAGTATAAAAGTAAGGTAGGAGAGAGAATTAGTGGGTGAAATAGTAAAGATTCTTTGCCATTTTAGGAAGTGTGCAGTTTGTAACGGGACGCCCAATAAGAAAAGTGTGCAGCTTGTAGCGGGACGGAGGGAGTATCATGTAACAATAAGATGTTAAAGAAGACCATATATTTAGGGCATCTCCAACTCCAACCGTTTGAAGGAGAAATTGCACCAGTACATTAAAGTACTTTAAAATGGTGCAATTTCAGCATCAAATATTTTTCACCATCTACAACAGTTTGCTTCAAATCTTGTACTAAATAAGAATATTCTCAAAATATTTCTTTTCACTCATTTAATCAAAATATTTTCCATTAATCGGTATATTATTAATGATAATATGATTCCAATTACATTATAAAAAATATATTGCAATAAAATTAAATAATCAAACAAGACAGTTAATATTTCTAAAATACTAATTTATATAAAAAAAAATACTAAATAGATAATTAAAATAAAATGCTTCAAAATACAATTTAAACATGGTCCGCAACTTAAAAATAATATCAAAAAACTAAACTATCCAAAATTGTCGAAATCTATCCTCAATTTACAGAAATTGCAAAAGAATTTAAAAATGGGTGTGTAACAATTGAATTTGCATTTGGGTCATACCAAAGATATTGACCAGGGGTGTAAAGGGTTCGTTTTGATTCGATTGGGGGAAATTTACGTACCAAACCACTAGTAATCGGTTCAAAAAAATTTCAAATCAAATTGAACCATAAAAAAATTCAAATCGAAACAAATCAAATCGCTATACTTTGGTTCGGTTTGATTCAAATCACGGTTCAATAATGTGATTCAAACCTCGGTCCAAATCGTGAATCAAACCATGATTTGGACTACCGTTCAAACCACGATGCACACCGAAACTCATTTTCATATTGTTTAAATTTTCTGTGATCTCGAAAAAAAGTGAAAGATGCGGGCGTTAAGAGGAAAGTCGGAGGAAGAGAGAGACTAAAGGAAGAAAGAGGCCGAATCAAGAAAAACACTTTAAAATCTTCGATCGTGCAGATAACTTAGTTATTTATGTGTCGCAATTACGATAATTAAATAAGATAAACAATGGGGGTTAGGATTAATCTATATAATATAGATTTTTTTTTATTGATATAACAGCAAATTTTAATAAATATACAAAAATATTAAATAAGATACAAAACGGGGTTAAAGATTAGTTTATATAATGTGGTTTGGTCTCGCGGTTTGGTTCCAAACCACGGTTTGGTTCCAAACGATTTGGTCTGGGAAGGTCAGACCACAAACCAAACTGAATCATGTGCTTTGCCAAAATTTGAGACCGAACCGAATCATTAATATTTGAAAATCAAACCATACCGCATGTTTTTGTTCGGTTCCTTTCGGTCTTAAACTGCGATTTGAAACGAACCAATTACACCCCTAATATTGATGGAGTTGTAGACTTATAGTAGGATTTGTAGGGATCAATTAAGTTACCAAATATTTAAAAAAAAAATAGAAGAAGAGGATAGCGCAGGGTTTTACTTGCGCCAAATTTGGAGCAAAAATTTCTCGGCATCAAAATAGTGCACGGTTTGGCGCAGCTGTTGAAGACTCCTCCTTGCGCTAAAATGGTGATGGCGCAGTGTTAAGCGTTCTCTTGGAGAGGCTCTTATATACCACATACTCCCTACGCCCCATTACTAAAAGCATAAAATGGGACAAAAATTAAGAAAAATGTATAGTGGAATAAGTGTTGTGATTGTGAAAAGTGAAGTAGAAGAGAAAAAGTGGGGTAGATAATAATATGTGAATAAATGATGTGAGTATAACAAGTGAGTCCCACAAATAAACAAATATTAAAAATTTTCCTTTTTGTATTTATGTCTTTTATAACGAGACACCAAAATAAGACTTTTGTACCTTTTATAATTAGACGGAGAAAATATCTAATATAAAAGCCTAGGCTGGCTAGATATGCGGGTTCAGAGTAGGAATCTTGTCTATGCATTTGATCAGCCAGGAAATTGTTAGACGCGGGGGATCGAAAAGGAACAAAATTTGTTATGTATATCTAAAGGGGCTAACCGACTAACATGTGTAACGTATTTTTGAGTTTTTATCATATATAAGGCAACATACTCATTTATAACAAAGATAAACAACGTACTTTTGCATCTGAAAGAAATAACCCAAGTACTTGCTCGGGCCATAATACATGGAGGCCCAATTACCTTTTTGGATCAGTTTCGGGTGAAGGCCTTAGCCAATGAGCACGATCTCGTAGGTCTGTTCTTATGGCCTGAGCTCAGACCAAGGTCCCTCAGGTGCCTTAAGGAGCGAGCTAGGAAGATTAATGATGACTTAATAGCCAAGGGCGAGCTCGTATAAGGAACGACCATGAGTACTAGCACGTCTAGCAAGTGACGTTACTAGCTACATAATCCAGACTTTGGTGCTCGACTTAAACTCAAGGGAGGACCTTTCCACTAAGGGGCAGACTGGTGCTCGGATACTACTACTACCCAAAACGATTCCATCTTATAAAGGATTCTAATAATGGTCTAGATACATTTTCCTAATCCAACTCCAGTTCAGATCCCTATTCTTGAGGATTACTCTATCTATCACCTATAAATACGAAAGTATAGCTCCGAAATAAGGTCTATTCTATTATTAATTCTTTTTCCTTAATTCTTTTCTTATTCTCTCTCAATCAATACACTACAAGAAAACAGGGCAACTGAAACGGATTTTTCGGTTGCAATTCAGGAAAATCGGTTGCAAATTGATGTTTGCAACCGAAAATTTCCGTTGCAAAGGCAGTCGCAGGAAGCCTCGTCGCTATTTATGCGACCGTTTTTGACCGCTGTTTGGGTTGCAAAATCCTTGCAACAGAAAAAGTAGTTGCAAATTCTGTTGCAATGTGTTACCTAGAATAATTTTTATACTCGTTGCAAACTACAACTGATTTATTTCTGTTTCTAAAATTTGCAACCGATTTATTTATGCTTCTAATTGCAACTGATTTTTCTGTTTCAAATATGTTATTTCTGTTTCTAAAATTTGCAACTGATTTATTTTTGTTTTTAATTGCAACTGATTGTTCTGTTTCAAATATGTTATTTCTGTTTCTAAAATTTGCAACTGATTGTTCTGTTTCAAATATATTATTTCTGTTTCTAAAATTTGCAAATGATTTATTTCTGTTTCTAATTGCAACTGATTGTTCTGTTTCAAAAATGTTACGTAGAACTAAATTAGCAACTAAATTTTTCAGTTTCAAGTATGCAACCTAATTTGCAACGAAAAATTATGTTACAGAAAATTATTTGAGGTGGTCTCCCATGAGAACAAGGGGATCCGTCTCACGTATGAGACGGGTCGACCCATGACCCATGCGCCTAGTCAAAGCCCAAAAGGAGCAGTCCAAGCCGGTATACACCCAAGGTGGAGCAGGTCAGGGCTAGACCACGTCATTTTGGGCCAACAAAATTACTATGACCCATAACTTGCCTTCATCTTTTGAGCCAACTTCTGTCTTAATGAAGATTCAGAAAAGCTCTTTAGGCCTCATAATATAGAAGGTGGGTAGGGTAAGTTTAGCTTGCTGTCCTCCAAAATTGGTTGAGCTAAATGTGTGGCAGCCTCTCATAGGCCCAATTTTTTTTAAAATTTGTTTTTAATTTTTTTTTTGCTTTTTTTTTTAGTTTTTATATTATTTTTTCGGCTTTTCAGTGGTTTAGAAAAAGTAATAGTTACCATCTGTTAATGTAATGACTGTATATATATAAAGTAACATTGTTCATAAGTAAACGTAATACCTGTTTTAAAAAAACAAAAGCTCGTTTTCACCCATTTTTTCAAATGTAATACAAACTATATGTATTACATTTGAAATGTAATAACTTATGTATATGAATGTAATAGTTTATACAAGTAAATGTAACACTTAGATAGATGAAATTGTAACATATTTCTATAGATAATGTAATACTTTTACATGTATCATGATAAATTTGAACTCATTGTAACTTATTGTTTGAAAACATATAGATATCTATACATACGTGTTACAATTATGTACAAATACTATTACATATAAATAACACGTTTGTTACATTTTAGTTATAATAAGTATTACTTTTGCCAAACGAATAAAACATAGGGAAAAACACTATTACTTTTCCGTATATATGTATTACTTTAATGTATACAAACTATTACTTTATATGTATACAATTATTACATTATGTTATAGTAACTATTAATTTTCACAAACCGAAAAAAAAACAAAATTTAAAAATTAATTTTTTTTTTTGACAACAAAGCCAAACGTAGCAAAAATTGAACATTCGTAACCAAAGAATCCACCTTTAATTTTTACTTAAGTCAGGCATTTCATCGAACAAAAGGTGATCATCAAATTTACGTTTGACAAGACAAGATTAAAGAAAAGCGATTCCTTGGTCATATCCCAAACTTAGAATACTAGGATTATAAGATTCAACGCAACATCAAATCATCAATTAATAACTCCGTGTTTATAAAATACCTTCTGAGAAAATTATGAAAGATAATCTTCAAGATTGAGAGCACCCAACTAGTTTTTCGCCAAACCCAGATGAAATTACGAAAGATATTCTCCAATGATTCAACTTGGGCGAAATTGGAGACAAAAATTAATTTAAAAAGAAGATATTGAATTATCGACAAATCAACAAAATCAGATGTTGTTAGTTACATAATGTGAAAGTCTTGGAGCTCAACGTGGTTGGAGCTGATTCAATGGGATGGGTCATGGGTCAAAAATGACCCGTCTCATCCATGAGACGGGTCATAGTGTTCTCACATAAGTTTTTGTCAAATTATTTTCTGCAACTAATATTTAGGATATATATATATATATTTGTTATAATGCTACTAAAATACACTTATAAATAACCTTATATTGAAAAAATTGTCATATACATCAATTAACAAAGTCAAAATACCACTACTAAAATGTAATTCACAGCCATAAAATTTCCTAAATCAACAACAATTACAAATGGGTTCATATATAAAATCAATTAGAATTTCCTAAACTACCACTACCAACTGCCAATCGCCATCATGAGCTACTGCTGACACCAACAACCACCGGCTACCACCGCCGCGTCCAACTTCAATGCTGCAAAAACAAACAATTTGAAATGATTATCTACTGATTATAGACTGACAGTCGATCACCTGAAGGCGAAGAAACGGTACTCGGGCAAATCTTTGCATGCATCTGCATAAGCAGACTCATCAAAACCCCACTGAAGTTTTCCAAATTCAATCAAGAGTTATGACAATCATGAAGTTTGACATGTAGACGAAATGGTACAGAACCATTACAGGTTGTGTACCAAAGTAAAGTACTAAAGCCTTCAGAAAAGAAACAAGAAATTCTCTTATTTCCAATAAGCAGAAAGTAAACCAACTGTAAATGAGTTCATCCGCCAAGAGTACTAAATGAAAAGATCGATGAGCGAAATATAATCACC
The DNA here is from genome assembly GCA_022495995.1 of Adenophora triphylla var. japonica. NCBI lineage: Eukaryota > Viridiplantae > Streptophyta > Magnoliopsida > Asterales > Campanulaceae > Adenophora > Adenophora triphylla. Next base: position 112,558 of record JAFEMH010002426.1, read on the forward strand.
AACTGATAAATTGACATATAATGAATGATGAAAAGCCTCATGACAATAACCAATAAGCCACTAACTTGAGAACTGTTTTGAATCAAGCTTAAACTAGTAAAGTTGGAAGACAGTAAGAACCGAGACTTCATCACGGTATACATCCATTCCAATTATCAAACAAGTGATCATTAGAACATAAAAGAGTATAATCTCCGAACAAGGGTATACATTCATTCTTTTATTAGCATAGCCAGCAATATCTGGACTTGGTTGGACGGTCAGTGAAAATATGGCTAGGCATCAGATTTGTCTATCAGTCAATTCACTGACACTACCGAGTGGATACATAGGTACTTCAAGTTTTACTTACATAGCGTAATTACTTAATCAAATGTACTTAACCACAGTTTACAAGATAAGCCTTGTAAATAATGCAAGCAAGTTGTTATAGTATCCATCAACATTAAAGAGACCAATCTGTAAACAACATATAGGAGTTACGCCTTAAAAAATAAACTATTTATTCTACTCTGAATCTTGAGGATTTCAATGGGAACTTACAGGTTTCTTGTGAATTCCAAGTTTTGCCCAAGTTATTATCTCCAAAAGCTCTTCCATGGTTCCATAACCACCTGATGTTGATGAAAATTTAATTAGAGAACTCAATAAATAGTGATGCCTTGAAGATACAAAAGATTTTACACAAATTTTACCAGGAAGAGCATTAAAAGCATCAGCCTCTCGAGCCATTTCAGCTTTACGCTCATGCATGTCTGCAATGATTCTTACTTCTCCAACAGGTTCACCAGATATCTGTCAATGAGTCAGCCCAAGTTAAGACTCGTAATCAGAAATATCAAATCACTTATATAGCAATTTAACCACTTTTGCCACCACGGAAACTCTAGAAAATACATGATCTGACTCGAAATCAAAAATAAACTTGGTGATTTCAAAAACACTTTCTCAAATCAAAGTACAATAAATCAATTTATTAGTCAACATATGAGAATTTATTCCTAAGATTATGGATAATGGGTACGGGAGAATGAAGATAAACCATGGAGATCAAGTCAAAGTACCTCAAGAGGTACTAGAGCTTTTGGAATAACCCTGCAAGTAAAAAGAAACACCGAAATCATAAAACAGCCATGTAATTCGTTAAGGTGAGAATGATAAACAAAATATTGATTATCTTAATTACCCAAGAACATGGCAGCCTCCATCATAAACTCTTTGAGAAATCAAACCCATTAGGCCAACACTTCCACCTCCATAAACCAATTTTATCTTCTTGTTAACCTACAATCATCATCAAACAGAACACCCACAAAATAACATAAAAAAAAAATCATCAGATTCTAAAACTGGCAGCTCTGATTACTCTAAGTGTGCATTTCTAGCCCTAACCATGACCTCAGGAATCATATTAAACCATTCCTCAACCAAATTTAAACTCTCCAGACAACATGCAGATGAATTAACAGGTTTATTTCTTAAATTAGTCAATTAACAGTCTTAATTAGTCGGTAATTGATACAGACGAATAATCAAAAAATAAATATATTTAATAACATCAAGTAATGAAAATATCCAATAGGTTAGGAATAACGAGGATTTAAACTCAAAAATTGGATTATCGAAAAGTTTACCAAAAGAAATCCTGACTGAGAATGAAATCTTTATCATCCGTACTGACATCCGCATCGAAATCAAGAGTCATCGTCGACGAGGAAGGATATGATTCCGGCGCTCCTTGAGCTTCCGAATCGAGAAGGTTCTGTAATCGAGACGGATTGGGGAGAAATCAACCTGCCAAGGCCAGAGAAAATCAACCTACGAAGTCAACCTGCTGAATTAAACCCTAATCAGCATATTATTCGAATTAAGTAAAAATCAAGAAATTAATACCTGGGTGAGGGTGAGTTTGAGAGTGTCGGCTAGAGAGAGGAGGGAAGGAGACTCGGAGGAGAGAGAAAGAAGGCGCTTGAGAGTGGATGCGTATTGGTATGGATTGGCGTCAGAGAATCGGTTTAGGTATTATGTAATTTTTCTCTGTGTGTGTGTGTGTTTATTCAGAGCAGATTTTGGGGGAAGGGGGAGTCGGGGAGATGAGAGTACCCGGGAATGGAAAAGAGATTTCAAATTTTCATTTATTTTGTGGAGGTAAAAAAAGGGGAAACTAAAAAATAATCAAAGGAAATTTTGATTCAAAATTTCTAACTCTATCAGTCTATTTGGAGCTAATTTTTAGGGATTAACTATATTTTTGGAGCCAATTATTTTTGGGAATAACTTTTTAACAGTTTTTTGAAAAAACAGTTAACTATTTAACAGTTTCTGTTAAGTTATATACTATATATTAACATTTTTTTTCAATTTTTTTTATAAAGAAGACTATTTTAGATGTTGGTTAGTACTGAAATTTATTGCAAAAAGTTATTTAAAAAAGTTATGAATTTTGAAAGAAATAAAACTTAACTTTTTTTTTTCAAATTGGGTTTTTAAAAGAATTTTTTAACAAAATTAAAAACAGTTACGAAAAAAATAATTTTCTAACAGTTTTTGAATAAAAAAGTTAACTTTTTAACATTTTTTTTTAAAAAAAACAGGTAACTTTTAGAATAAAAAAATTAATTTTTAACAGTTTTTAACATAATTAAAAACAGTTATGGTTTAGGTATAGTGGTGGTAGCGATAGTGGTAGTAGCAATAGTGGTAGTAGTGATAGTAGTAGTGGTGGTAGTGGTAGTAGTGGTGGTGGTGGTAGTAGTGGTAGTAGTGGTGGTGGCAGTGGTAGTAGTAGTGGTGGTGGTAGCAGTAGTAGTGGTGGTAGCAGTAGTAGTGGTAGTAGTGCTGGTAGTAGTGGTAGTGGTAGTAGTAGTAGTGGTGGCAATGGTGGTAGTGGTGGTGGTAGTATTGGTGGTGGTGGTAGTGGTGGTGATAGTAGTGGTGGTAGTGGTAGTAGTGGTGATAGTAGTTGTAGTGGTGGTAGAAGCGGTGGTGGTAGTGGTAGTGGTGGTGGTGGTGGTGGTAGTGGTAGTAGTGGTGGTGGTAGTGATGGTAGTGGTAGTAGTGGTGACAGTGATAGTAGTGGTGGCAGAAGTAGTGGTGGCAGAAGCAGTGGTGGTAGAAGCAGTGGTGGTGGCGGTAGTGGTGGTGGTGGTAGTAGCGGTGGTGGTAGTAGCGGTAGTAGTAGTAGCGGTAGTGGTAGTAGTAGTGGTAGTGGTAGTAGTAGTAGTGGTAGTGGTAGTAGTAGTAGTAGTGGTAGTAGTAGTAATAGTGGTAGTAGTAGTAGTGGTGGTGGTAGTAGTAGTAGTGGTGGTAGTAGTAGTAGTGGTGGTAGTAGTAGTAGTGGTGGTAGTAGTAGTGGTAGTAGTAGTAGTGGTAGTAGTAGTAGTGGTAGTGGCAGTAGTGGTAGTGGTAGTAGTGGTAGTGGTAGTGGTAGTAGTGGTAGTAGTGGTAGTAGTAGTGGTAGTAGTAGTAGTGGTAGTGGTAGTAGTGGTAGTGGTGGTAGTAGTAGTGGTAGTCGTAGTAGTGGTAGTAGTAGTAGTGGTAGTGGTAGTAGTGGTAGTAGTAGTGGTAGTAGTGGTAGTCGTAGTAGTTGTAGTCGTAGTAGTGGTAGTCGTAGTAGTGGTAGTCGTAGTAGTAGTAGTAGTAGTGGTAGTAGTAGTAGTAGTGGTAGTAGTAGTGGTGGTAGTAGTTGTAGTAGTAGTGGTGGTAGTAGTGGTGGTAGTAGTTGTAGTAGTAGTGGTGGTAGTGGTAGTGGTAGTGGTGGTAGTGGTAGTGGTAGTAGTGGTAGTGGTAATAGTGGTAGTAGTAGTGGTAGTGGTAGTGGTAGTGGTAGTAGTAGTGGTAGTAGTAGTAGTGGTAGTAGTAGTAGTGGTAGTAGTAGTAGTGGGGTGGTAGTAGTAGTAGTAGTAGTAGTAGTAGTAGTAGTAGTAGTAGTAGTAGTAGTAGTAGTAGTGGTAGTAGTAGTAGTAGTAGTAGTAGTGGTGGTAGTGGTAGTAGTAGTGGTAGTAGTAGTGGTAGTGGTGGTGGTGGTGGTGGTGGTGGTGGTGGTAGTATTGAAGAAGTTGCATTAGTAGGGCTGTTACCCGAACCGAACAGGTTTGGGCTCGGTTCGGGCTCAGCTCGTAAAAGCTCGAGCTCGAGCTCGAATTTTTTTCGAGCCGGCTCGAGCTCGGCTCGTTTGTTCGGCTAGCTTTGAGTTGCAAAATTAATTGTGCACGTCAATTTTCAATGAGCACTTCTTACTCTGAAACTGATTTCAATTCGGTTGCAAAATGCAACTGAAATTGAAACAGAAAATTGAAACAGAAGTTCATCTGTTTCAAAAACCATTGCAAAACTAAGCGGCATTCTTCCCTCCAACTTTTACCCCGAAACATGAAGCAACAAAATGGTTTTCCATTGCAATATGAGTTGCAAAATTAATTGTGCACGTCAATTTTCAATGAGCACTTTTTACTCTGAAAAAGATTTCAATTCAGTTGCAAAATGCAACGGAAATTGAAACAGAAAATTGAAACAGAAGTTCATCTGTTTCAAAAACCGTTGCAATCCCGAAACATGAAGCGACAAAATGGTTTTCCATTGCAATATGAGTTTCAAAATTAATTGTGCACGTCAATTTTTAATGAGCATTTTTTACTTTGAAACTGATTTCAATTCAGTTGCAAAATGCAACTGAAATTGAAACAAAAAATTGAAACAGAAATTCATCTGTTTCAAAAACCGTTGCTATCCCGAAACATGAAGCGACAAAATGGTTTTCCATTGCAATATGAGTTGCAAAATTAATTGTGCACGTCAATTTTCAATGAGCACTTTTTACTCTGAAACTGATTTCAATTCAGTTGCAAAATGCAACTGAAATTGAAACAGAAAATTGAAACAGAAGTTCATCTGTTTCAAAAACCGTTGCAATCCCGAAACATAAAGCGACAAAATGGTTTTCCGTTGCAATATGAGTTGCAATATTAATTGTGTACGTCAATTTTCAATGAGAACTTTTAACTCTGAAACTGATTTCAATTCGGTTGCAAAATTCCGTTTCAGTTGCCATGTTCTGAAACTGATTTCAATTCGGTTGCAAAATTCCGTTTCAGTTGCCCTGTTTTCTTGATGCCGGAGGGCCTTTGCCGGTGTTAGGCCTAATTGGAAGGAAAACATGCTAGAGGGGGGGTGAATAGCCTGATAAAATTCTTTTTGAAAACCTTTAGAAAATAGCCAAGTAACTTATCAAAAGCTAAACCAACGTTAACCGGTTACGCAGCGGATAGAAAATTACATGTTTACTCACTCAAATCGGTTAGGTAAAAGGAGTTTCAAAAGTAAGTAGCAAAATGTATTCCATTAAATAAGGCAAAACAAGGTAGTTAAGAAATCAAATGTTGTAACCGGTGATAGAGCTCAACCGGTTACAATACAAGATAAAATGAGCAAACAAACAAACAAAGGGACACAACTATTTGGAGAGGTTTATAGTGTTAACTAACTGTTACGTCCTTTACCAAGTTTGGTCAAAATTTGGATTTGTGAAAATGTGCACTATTAATGTTCACTAGTCTATTACAAGTTGCAAGCCTTAACCTTCAATGAAGATTAAAGGATGATTAAAGGAAAGTGATCACTAATGGATCGTTATACAAGATTGACCAAGTGATTTCAAAAGATGTGTTCACAAGTTGACCTGATTTCTCTTGGGTATGTAGTGCGATTAATCAATGTGTTCCAGACATAGTCTTGTTGGGAAACACTAACAAGAATTGATTGAGTGTGCGCAATGTTTGTCCTAATAAATGGTCTATTGAATACAAGGACTGAATGTCTGGAACTTGAATGCTTGAAGAATTTCAGCACTTGCAGTTATTAACAATTCTACTCTCAAAGTGTTCAATGCACCAACCCTCTTCAATGATCTGAGGAAGGTATTTATAGTTGTCTTCAAATTGAGCTGTTGTCTTTGAAAGGGTTGAAGGGATGACTAGGAATGATAAGCGTTTAATGAAAATATCTTCTCCATTAAAGGCTTGAGATCTTGAAGTACAACCATGGTTGAATTATCCACTAGGTAAAGAGGATGTTGTGAGTTCTGGTAACTTGAACATTTCTTGAATTAGTTATTGACAAGGTAGCAGCATGGTCTTCATATCAACTGATCTACCAACTTTAGCTAAGTAGGTGGGAGCAATTAATGCTAGGTCAATTGACGGAGGCTTATTGGGGAAGCTTGACAGACTGCAGCAACTGAGTAACTGATGGAGTATAACCGGTTGACTGACTATGCGGTTGAAGGGTGATCAGTTGAGATCATGACTGGTCAAAAAAGTCAACCGGTTATGACCTTTGGCAGGTTGAACAGGTTAACCAATTTTTTCTTTGGAAAAACTCAAGGTCTTCAGCCATTTTTGAGAAAATACAAGTGTAAAACATTAGCACTAGCACTAAAGGGATTCTAATGATAAATAGAAAATTCTAAGTAGTCTAGTTGAAATTAGGGGTAATCAATAATGCTTTAATGATTGGGATTAAGCAATTCATAACCTATACATATATTTGACTAACAATATCCTCCTAATTGCTTAAGTCCAATCATCCTAGGTATACATCTATCTTAACTTCGTGAAAGAATGATCAAAAGTTTATCTTTTATTTTTGTCATTCCCTAAGTCAAGTGACAACTTGATGTAACTTATTCAAAGCTATACAATGAAAAAAATAAACTTAAGGGAATGGAGGAATGAAATAAACTGTAAATGAAAGAGTTAGTAGCAGTGTAATCATTCACAGAAATATAATGGAAATTCAAGAAAGCAAACATAAAATTTTAAATGAAAAAGATTGAGAGAAAGAGATTCTCATTTATTAAAGCTGTAACCGGTTGACAATCAAGCTAAGACATATATATCATCGGTTACATTCTATTTAGCAGTAGCATCAGGAGCAGGATCGGTTGAAGGGTCCTTTGACTGATCATCCTTTTCCTTAGATGGTATAGCCGACAAAATTGCAACAGGTTCTGATTTATATCTCTTAGCCTCAATAGCTTCCTTCTCTTTCCTTTCTTATCTCTTCCTTTTCTTCTTTTCAGATCTTCCTGACCATTCAGTAGCAAGCTTCATCATAATTTCATTTTGGGCTATAACCTTGATCAGCTCAGTTTGAGAATCTCTGAGTTGATTAGTCAGGTCACGAATTTTCTGATTGGCCTTTTTCAACTATTTTGTGGATTCAACTAGGTTTGTCCGGACTGCTATAGCTTCAGACCTCAATACAGTTTTCTACGTATTAAGCTGAATAATTTCATCAGTTGCTAAAGATAAAGCTTTCTTAACATTTTCAAATTTTCGGATCATCGCTATAGCTTTATTAAACATCTCTTCATGTTACATGGGAGAGATCTCTTCCAACTTTTTCAAATGTTTTTAATTGAAATAGTTTTTGAAGGTGTTTCATTTTTAGATGGAAAAATGAGTCGAGAGTAAAAACTATTTTCAATTTTGTAACTAGCAGTGAGTTTCACATTATCATCCTCACTAATGATCCTAGCTTTGGTTGTTTAAGAGAAACCTCTTTCTCCATACCTAGCGACTTGACTGATTCATTATCTGAGTCATCAGAAGCATACTTGGCAACAAGGCAGAGATTTACCTTTTCGGTTTCATCTTCGCTTTCTTCATCATAATCAATATCAATCCAAGTAGCTAGCTATTTTAAGTTTTTTTCCTCAGCAACCATTCCCTTACGACGAGAAAATTTCATAGGGGAGGTTTTATTTTTCAGGTATTCAAATCTTGGCTGTGGACACTCAGAAGCAAAGTGACCAGGCTTTCTACAGTTATAGCGGACGAGGTCACTCTTTTTCTTTATATCAGCAGCCTTGGAAAAAGTTGTTGGAGGTATGTCTTTTGAAAATGGTTTTGAGGTTTTTCGAAATTTTTGAAACCTTTTCACGAACATGGCAAATTCATCATCATCCATATCGATGAGTGATGAGGTTGAAATAGAGGAATCTGAGTTTTGCTTGGATGAGGAAGGTTTCTCCACATTTTCAATGACTGACATAAAAAGTGTTTGACTTTTCATTCAACCTATTCAATATGATCCATCTTGAGTTCATGTACTTTAATATTTACATTCATGTTACTTAGAGTTCAAGTATTTAAATCTTTAAAGTTCTCAAGAGATGTGGCTTTATTAACCCATCTTGAACCCAAGGTATCAAGAAATGTCATATTGATTTCTTTGTCAGTTAAAATCTTTCCAAGAGATAGACAAGAATTTACTACCTCAACTAGCGATCATAAGTTTGGCGCAAGGTTACGTTAGGTTTCCTGTTGAAGTTGTTGTATCTCCTTTCAACAACAAATTTCTTGTTTTTCTTGCAGAGATCTTCTCCTTAAAGGTAGCTTTCAATTGCATCCCACATCTCTTTTGCGGTTTTGCATTTCATGACTTTTTGAAGGGTTGAAACAGTCAAGGTTCCAGTGATCATATGCCTTGCTTTGCTGTCCAAAGCAACTAATCTCTTTTATTCATCAGTCCACTCAGCTTTCAGCTTTTTGACCTCTAGAGTTTCAGTGTTGGTGGCAGGATTGGTGTTGGCCTTCATAGGAAAAAAGGGGCCATTGATCACGTAGTCCACCAGCATCTCATCAGTGGTTTCCAAATGAATTAATATTCGAGTCTTCCAGAAGTTAAAATGGTCTTCATCCAGTAAAGGAATGTGTGAGTAGTTAATCGTTGTCATGGTTTTTGAGTTTGCCATGACGAATCTGCACCCAAGCTGTTAAGCTTGAAAAACAAATGTTTTATAAAGGTGTTTTGCTCTGATACCACTTGTTAATACCAAAGGAGGCAACAAGGGTGAAAAACAGCTAGAGGGGGGGGTGAATAGCTGTTACAAATTTTTTGACCCATTTTGAAAAATAAACCTCTTGCTTATAAAACCACTCTTGAAGTGTATCAAAACCGCAAGTGAGGTTTGTAAAATGTACAACGGAATTTCTTAATAACAGAGTGAGGTTTGACAGTGAGGTTTAGAAAATAGTAAAGTAAGGTTTGACAATGATTAACTTTAAACACAATTCACAAACCTGGGAAATCTATTAAGATCAAACAGATAAGACAAATTAGTTTGAATGATGAACAGTAAAGAAAATGCAGAAATTGAAGAACACAAGATTTTGTGTGGTTCAATCGTAAATGATCTACATCCATTACCAAGATGGTTAGTCTTGTATTTTATAAATACTAGATTTTGTATTAGATGATGAAAGAGATTACAAGATTACAAGAATCAAATTCAAATCTAAAATCTAAACAATGAAGCAAATCCTAGACTATAACCGATATATTTCAAATGATTTAATCTATGTGATTAATCAAGTGAGGTGTGTGTGTGATTATCAAGATTCAAGGCTCTTTGGATCTGTATGATTTAGAGAACAATAAATCTGAAGTGTTACAAATGCTTGAATTTCTGGGCTTGGAAATTTGTTGTTAAAGGTATGAAAGTTGAAGATGAAGATTCAAAGGATTATGAAAATCTGGAAATATCTTCAAATTTTCAAAGGACTCTCTTTAATGAATATTCTCAAGCCATCTTAAAATGATGAATATTGGGAGTATTTATACCCATGTACTAAAAAGTAGCCATTTGGAACAGCTGTAGCAGGTACATTGCTGGTGCGGTCTGATTGGTCCACGTGCCCACTTTTATCCTTTTGTTCAGAAGTTGTTGATAAGGTTGTATGGACCTCACCTGAAATTCTAGGATGAAGGGCATCTGTCACCTTTTCAAAATTATTTTAAACTCTGAGTGACCATTAGACACGTTGATTTAACTTGCAGTTAACTCAACATTGCTGACGTGGATTAATCAATCAAAGGTGGTCCAAAACTTCAAGTCTTCAATCATTGGATGAGGTTTGAGAGATGCGTTTTGTTGAATGTGGTTTTATGTTGAGGTTTGCACATACGGTTTGCTTAGTGCGGTTTCATACATGAGGTTTATACTAGCACTGCGATTTGCATGACTTCAAAACCTCTTGACTTGAAACCTTATGTCCAATGCAATTTTTCCAGTCTTCAAGCCTAAATAATCCTATTCCATAAATTGGACTTGTACTAAAAATTGAAGTCTAAGCTTCATTACATATGGGGCCTAAAGTCCAAAAAATAGAGATGAGGTTATAGTATCAATCAAATTAAAGATAAAGCAAGTAGGGTTAAAGTATGTATACCCAACAGATGGAATCGGTGAATAAACGTGACCAACAGAGAGAGTAGGCTGAACGGTTGAGGGAGCAACGGTTTAAGGAGGGAGATCGGTCAGAGAGGGAGCATCGGTTGAGAGAGGGACGATTGAAGCAAAGAGACCGATTGTAGTAGCTTGACCGATTGGAGGGGCTTCCATTTCAACTTCCTCTACATCAGAATCAGGGACAACCACAACTGGAGTAATAAATCCATTATTGATAAGGCTCAACTCCATGGCACAATCAATCTCTTTGACCTCCTCAAAATCTAAGGCCATCATCATCTGCAGCTTGGCTAGCAAAAGGAATTGCTTGTTGCCTTAGCCTAACCAAGTGAGCCAACCTTAACATGTTGATCAGCTGGGAGGCATATCTGATGTTGCTTTGAGGTCTAACACCCATCACCTCTTCTGATAGATAATCGAGGCACTTGAGGCATGAAACCAACCATTTTGGTCACTTCAAAAGTCCAAGCAAAAATATGCAACTCCAATAACGAATAAACAGATTGTCGGTTCGAAGGGAAGATTCAACCGGTCGAGGTAGCCGTTGAGCCACTTTACCGGCAATCTTGATTGGGCCTGAACGAGCTTGCTGAGAAGAGATATAAGATTATCGTTTGGCAGGGAAATCCAAGACCAGTTGCTGCTCAGCCTTTCCAGGAATAAACTTAGCATTTGTAGGAGGAGCAGCTCTTTTCTTCAACCTTAAGATTCTAGGAGTTTGAAATCTCAAGCTGTTCTCACCTGGTCCCTTGGTGTTGGTCTGGTGAGGAGGTGTATCAACTGGAGGAGCACCCACTTTTATTGTCTCAACCACATCCATAAATGTTTGCATTCTATCCTGTCTCCTTTTGCGTTGAAGTTCATCAACTAAAGATGGAGGCATTGGGATCGGTTGTAGATGATTGTGACTGGTGACTTTCTGATGAACATCAAATAAGAACATCCCGTTTGGCAACCGGGAAATCGAATATATTGAAGTATAATAATTCTTTGTGGACATCAAGTCTTTTTGGTCCACTGAGAAGTCAAAGTCAGCTGGAGGATGAGCAGGATCAAATGGATCATATTCAAAAGGCTCAATTGCATGAAACTTTATAACATCATCCTCTTCAAAAAATCAGAAACTGTTGGATCCTCCTCATCAAAAATTGGATCAACTTCTTTAACAGCTTTACCCTTCAGCTAGGCACTAGCTTGGCTAACAAGAATATTGGCTTGAATGGCAGCTTGACTGGCAAGCTCATCTACAGATGACCGTTGAAGGTCCAATTCACTTTCAAACAAACTATTAGCCATAGCATATTGCAGTTGAATGTCATCAACATCAAGCTTCTCCTCTTCAATTGGTTCAACAGATGCATCGATTGAGGGCATCTCAACCGATAAATATCTAACCGGCGAGGCAACAGACAATACATCTCCTCCTCCTAGGCTCGTAACCGGTGATATATCAGTTAAGCCTCCTCCTAATCTCCTAATCGGTGTCATTGGTTGAGGAGTCACAAAATCCATTTTCCTCTGTTCATTAGGGCTACTGGAGTTGTAACTGGAGCTAGAATGCTCACTATCATCACCCATATCAGCATCATCAAAATCATCACCATCCTTCTCATTAAATAAATCTTCAATCTCTTCATCGATTGTGGTTGTCCACTTGTTTTTATTGGAATGGACTGAAGAGAAGAAGTCAGCTGGATTGATATTCCCTAAGGCATGCAATTCTCTATCTACTTCCAACATATTCTCAATGAGGTCCATCATATTTATGATCAACTGATTCCTTCTAGGACCCAAAGAGATAGGCTCAACATCAAAGTGAGGAAGTTGATCATCAGGCAGTTCATATCTGCCCAACTGGTAGGGGACTCTTTCAAAGTGTCTTGTACTTCATATAATATGGCAAAGTTAGTCCACAATGCATGAACCATCATATCCTGACGCAAACGATCCTGTGCAAGGTAGATGGCATTCCATAGTTTGGGAAGAAAGTCATAGTAGCGGCTGTAGAGTTTAAGAAGATCCTGTTTGGAGAGAGAAGCATTAATCTCACTTAATTGACAGTATTTGCTAAAGTAGATACCCTTCTCCTCATGAGTGTTTTCAATATCAACATATTTGTACACATCACCAGCAGGTACATAATCCTTATGCAGCTCATGGAATTGGAGTAATTTTCTAAGGAATGGGGGTAGATGATCAATAGGATGAACCCAGTTGGGTGAAGGACTAAGCTTGTCTTGAATAGCCCAAGGGTTATTATATATGGGAGGTTGGGTTTCTAATTGGTTGACACTTCCTAATCGATGGATCTGATGCATGACCGGTGATACAAACTTCACCGGTTAGGAAGTTGTAAGAGAACAACCATTTTGGAATGAAGGGGACAAAATTTGCAATATCTGACTCTATCAGCTTCTTTCTTTCTGCATTTTCCTTGGCCAGCTGAGAGGTAGATTTTTGGATAGTTTTGGATTTGGGTAAGGAAGATGAAGTGGAGGGAGCAGGAATTTTTTGTATTTAGGCTTAGACAGCTTGTTTACTTGCTGTTTTCTTGGGTCTGACCGAAGGGAAGGTAGAAGGGGCAGCCGGTTGATAAGCAGTAACCGGTTTAGCAGTGCTGACCAATGGAGTATCAGTTTCCTTCCTCTTTTTGTTAATGTGGGAGCCGGTTGAGAGGACTCAGACTCAGCATATTTCTCAACTTAGGGCTTGTAGGCCTTATTCTTCTTCTCAACCGGTTGAGCACCAGTTGATGCTTCACCATTTGTGGTAGTAGCTACGTTAGAGATTCTCCCCCAGTCAGCCTTATCAAATGTTTTTATCCATGACTGAGTGTAGCTAGGTTGACCAGAAGAAGCATCAAGAACAGTAGGATTTTTCCTCAACACTCTACTAATAAGGAGATAATGGCAAGGCCTAGCATTATTTGTTCTGGCTAGAGGCTTCTACTTGTGAAATTTCTTGAAGGCAATCATTATGACATTGTAAATAAATGTACACCAATTAAACTCCTTCTGTAGTAGAATGGCAGCCGTGGCTTCAAACTGGATCATAGTGATGCAATGATGTGATCCTGACTGGCAGATGATGCATCGGTAGAAAATTTTAGCAAGGGTATAATTCAAAGGGTCCAAGTCAGCTTTCTAGTTACCCTCACCAGTTACCAAGGGATCATCAAATTTGATTTGAGCCTAGGCCAACTTCATATTATTCATGGAAACGGTTGAAGGACCGATTAAGGGAAGGGTAGGGAAGGCTTTTGCAATGGAGGCTGGGGAGAAGATGTCAGGCATACCAACAACTGTAGAAATAGTTGAAGGCACTTCACCAGGCTTAGAATTCTCATTAATAGACCCATTTTCAAACATTTCATTCACCAACTCATAATATATATCCTCTGAACCCTCTGGCAACAAAAATGGCAGAACCCCATAACCAACGAGAATAGCCTTGAGCAACTTGAATTGCTCAGATTCGAAAAAGGATGATAGAATGGAACCTCCATATATGTCCTTCTTGGGGGTTGGTTTAGGAGCCATCTGAAAAGACTTGAAAGGACAGCAGGGGTGTCAGATGTGCCGGTTAAAATGGATTGATCCGACCGCAGTTCATTGCTGATTAATCGTTTGATGACCAGTTGAACTTCGAGGAATGGAATTCCGAGAGCAAGTTCATGAAGCTCCCACAAGAGGACGAATATTGTATGTAAGAGAAAAATGAGCGCCACCAAGAAACATGATATATGACGATGAGCTTACCCCGTTGACTAAGACGATCGAAGAAATCATGAACTTGGTAGACCTTGAAGCCCCACGACCACTTCTTTGTGAGGCAGCGGAGTCTATGGAATGAACATGGAGATATTGTGCATATCACAAGGATTATGGCCATTCGACGAAGAATTGTTGGGCACTGAAGAATGTCATCCAGCAGAAGGTAGACAAAGGGGAGCTCGAACGTTTCATTGAACGAGATAATAGGAAGAGGGATAGAGAGGAAGATCATGAGCCCGATTCGAGGAGGAGACCAGAGCGAGTAATGAGAAAGGACTTGAACGTAATTCAGGATGAAATTCCCTCAATAAGATCATTGAAGAGTCAAATTTTTTTCCTCATGGACGTGCCCATCGTCCAAGCATGGAATGCTAAAAGCGAGGAGACAATAGCGTTCTCTACAAATGAGCTTGCCTCCAGCCAAGTTTCTCGCGAGCATCCCTTAGTCATAAATGGAAGGATTGATAACTATAAGGCGAGGAGGATCCTTGTTGATACCGGATCTTCCAGAGATATCCTCTATTATAAAACATTCACAGAAATGGACTTACCAGATACTATGCTTACCCCTTATGCAGGGAAGCTGGAGGGACTCAGAAACCACAAGGTGACAGTGAGAGGAACGATAGAGATGATAGTTGAGCTCGACAAAGACCCTTACCGAGTGGATAAGGTGAACTTTATGGTCATAAATGTGAACAACGATTAACACGCCATCTTGGGGATCCCAAGTCAGGTCATGTTTGGCATAGTTGCCTCCCTCCCACACCAGCGGGTGAAGTTTCATACACCTGCCGGGATCGGGTGCGTAAAAGGTCGAGCAAACAAGTTCTTGGAATATGTCATGAAACAAATGAAAATGAAGAGGAAACTAGGCATCAAAACATCAGATGCGAACATCATCATTTCCAAGTCGTTCAAAACATGGCACAGCTCCAACATCAATAAAATTATGAACGATGAAGAAGGCATGACCGAGCATGAATGGCAAAATAGAAGAATACCAAAAGAAATTGAGGTGGAGACTCTACAGGTACAAGACGGACCTGAGCTGGAGGCCGTTGATGAACTAGATGAGATTATAATCAATGAAGCCTTCACTGAGCAGAAAATCAAGATCGGCTCCCATTTATCTGAGGGGGAACGATAGAAATTGATCGAGTTGCTGAAATATAGGTTAGATGTTGAAATTACCCAGATCCAACTCACGCGTGGGCCCCGTCATCTCGCGCTTTGGTTGGGAGGTGTCTCGCTGCATTTGTTTGTAGAGTTGCCTTTTGATTTAGCCGAAAGCATTGAAAAAAGGCTTAGTTTAAAAACTGTTATTGTGTGATGAGATTTTTGAGTTCGGAGGTCAGGTTATGCCTCGGGAAGAGAATAGCAGAACTCACCCGAGTCACCTCGTAAAAATGAGTCTTTCGATACCCCTTTTTCTTTAAAAGGTGTGTGTGTGTGTATGTGTGTATGTGCTTTTAAAAATGTATGATGTATATGATGTCTATATTGTGTACTATGTATTGAAATGTATTGAAATAGTGTGGAAGGAAGCCTTACCAATGTTGGTTCGTGTTTGTCTTTCGCTTGGGAATAGTGTTTGAGTGTTGAATAGTGCTCCAGGACGGATCGGGATTGCTTTGGGATGTACCAGTAGCTGCGGACAGAGCTTCGGCGTGCCTTAGGAGTGTCAGGTGTATACTCAGGCAGGGTTTTGGCGTGCATTGGGATCGTCGAGATCGTTGGTTGGACTCGGGCAGAGGTTCGGTGTGCGTCGGGATCGTCGGTTGTGCTTAGGCAGAGGTTTGGCATGCGTCGTGATGGACTGGGATGCCTCGGGATGGGCTGGAATGCCTCGGGATGGACCGGCAAGACTTTGGTATGGATCGGCAGGGCATTGGGATGCCTTGGGAGTGCCTCAGGGAAGCTCGGGGGTATCTCGGGAGCGCTCGGCAGGGCTTCGGAGTACCACGAGGGGCCTCGAAATGCCCCAGAGGTAACCGAAAGGGATCGGGATTGCCCCAAAGGGTCTTAGAGGGGTGCCTGAAGGCTGGGGGAGAGAGGAGAAGAGGGATGTGTGTGAAAAATGAGAGGGGGATCCCTCTATTTATAGGGTCCAGATTCTAGCTAAAGTTGTCGCGCGACAACAGACGCCATTACCATTTTTTTTGGTTCTCCTAGATTTAGGGGAATATTGTGAACTTTAAGAGAATTTTGTAATTATGATGTATGGAAGCAAAGTGGTCCGCACGGACCAGTCTTGCTTTTCAATATTTTCCAAAATTCCTAAAAATACCTTTTGTACTTTTTTATCCCAGAATGGCCCCCCCCTTGGGTTGGTTGGTGTTTTTGGGGTTTTTGAAGGCTTTGGGTGTTTAAGATCATGTTTGTGTGAGTCTGCGGTGCTTCACGTGTGTCGGATGGGGAGTGATCCAGATTGGGGTACTTACAGAAGCCCCTCGACGACGTCACTTACGGAGGAAGTGGGGTCGTTGATAAGATAAGGATCCTGATCTGTATCGCGTGCTGGAAGAGGATGTGACCGTGTAGGTCAGTTTGTGAGGACGTGGTAGTATCCTAAGGTGACCGCTTGGGTCGGCTGTAAGGACGTGGCGGTGTCCTAAGGTGATGTAACCGCTAAAGTCGACTGTGAGGATGTGGTGGTGTCCTAAGGTGACCATTTAGGTCGGTTGGCTAGACCCTTTGATAGGATTCCTACGTATTCCAAATGGGAATCAAGCCTGATCGTAGTTCTAAAGTCATGTAATCGTGAGTGTATGCGGACGTGGTGGTGCCCTGAGAGGATGTAACCGCTAAGGTCGACTGTGAGAACGTGGTGGTGTCCTAAGGTGAATTGACTGCTAAGGTTGGATGTGAGGACGTGGTGGTGTCCTAAGGTGATGTGACCGCTAAGGTCGATTGGCTGGACCCTTTGAAAGGATTCCTACGTATCCCAAGTGGGAATTAAGCCTTATCGTAGTTCTGAAGTCGTGTAATCGTGAGTGTATGCGTATGAGGACGTGCTTTGTCCTTTGACGAAGATGATGTCGCGCATGAGGACGTGCTTTGTCCTCTGACTGAGGTTGTGTCGTGCATGAGGATGTGACTTGTCCTCTGACTGAGGTTGTGTCATGCATGTGGACGTGACTTGTTCTCTGACTGAGGTAATATCGTGCATGAGGACGTGACTTGTCCTCTGACTGAAGTTGTATCGTGCATGCGGATGTCCGTTATCCTCTGACGGAGGTTATCTCATGCATGAGGACGTGTGATGTCCTCTGACTGTAGTGATGTCGTGCTTGTGGACGTGTTATGTCCCCTGACTAAGTTTGTGCCGTGTATGAGGAAGTGTTATGTCCTCTGACTGAGTTTGTGTCATGTATGAGGATGTGTTATGTCCTTTGACGGGGATGAAAGTGTTTGTTCTTTGGTTCATGAGCATGAACCTGGTGGGGCCTTTTGTGAGGCGTGCTTGCTTTGTGCTTGATTTTGGGAGGCGTGATTGCCTTGTGCTTTGTCCGCTGTGGAAAAGTTCGAGCTTACTTTGATGGCCGGGGGAATGAATTGTTTGTGAAGGCATTTGTGCCTTAGGAATTGTGCTTGAAGGAGTTTTGTGCCTTTTGTGTGTGAAGGCCTTTTGTGCCTAGGGGTTCGGGCTTACGATGACGATCGGTGTTTCATCTGCTGGGGATATGTGGTCTTGTACGGGTTTGCAAGAATTCTCGTTTGACTTTTTGTTCGCTGGGGAAGGGGTTCGGGATTACTTTAATGGCCGGGTTTTGTTTTGTTTTTTTTGTTTTTTTTTTGTGTTTCGGAGGCATTTTGTGCCTTGAGATTTGTGTCTGAAGGCGTTTCTTGGAGTTGGTGTTTGAAGGCGTTTTATGCCTTTTGTGTTTGTTTTGCCGTTTAGTGGGCGAGATCCGGGCTTACGATGAAGGCCGATTTTTGTTTCGTGTTTCGTGTTTTGGAGGCATTTTGTGCCTTGAGATTCGCATTTGAAGGCGTTTGCGCCTTGGGATTTGTATTTGGAGGCATTTTGTGCCTTGGGGTTCGGGCTTACGATGACAGCCGGTGTTTGTTTAACCGTTTAGTGGGTGAGGTTTGGGCTTACGATGACGGCCAGGGTTTGTTTTACAGTTTAGTGGGTGAGGTTCGGGCTTACGATGACGGCCGGTGGTTGTTTTACCGTTTAGTGGGTGAGGTTCGGGCTTACGATGACGGCTGGTGTTTTGTTGGGTTAAGGACCAAACTGCGTCAAATCTGCTGGAAATGGCCTTTGGACAGCCAGGGGCAAATATTATAAGGGCAAAGGGGTAATCTTGCCTGCATATGCAAAGTGGTCCGCACGGATCCACTTGCCTTGCAAAGTGGTCCGTGCGGATTGGTGTTGAAAATTGATTTTCCCAAATCAAAATCAGACTTCAGCAACGACACATTCCTCCATTTTTCCATCTTCAGTTCGAACGAGGGAGAGAGAGGGAGAGAAAATTCTTGAGTTTTGTTCAAAATTTCCTAGGGAATCCTTCCGAGTTTGTTTGAATTGCTACCATGGTGGAAAGAATCAGACGAGGTTGTTGCCAAAAGGGCCAAGAGGCCATGGAGAGGAGATTGGAGCTCCAAAGGAATTGTTCTTCCTTTGTGCCTTCGACAAGGAATCAGGATGTGTTGTATCCAGATTCGGAGGTGCACAACTTGTGGGGAAGGACCGTAAGGGAGGTAAGAAATCAATTTTTGCTTTGATTCTTGTTTGAAATGTTGGATGCTAGAACTAGGTTTTAGTTTTCTCAATTTGGGGCTTTTGTTGTTGCCATGATCAATTTGTGAAAGTGATGTTGATTTATTGAAATTGAATGTGTAAGAATTGTGGGTATGTGATTTTTGTGCAATGTTTGCCCTGGGTGCCGTGTTTAGACGGACTTTATGTGAAATTTTTTATGTAATGTTTGACGTGGGTGCCGTGTTTTTGTGACGGTCTTTTGAAAATGTGTCATGTAGGGACGGATCCCTCTTTTGAGAAAATTGTGTAGTGCGTGCCGTGTTTTTCGTGAGGACTGTTTGAAAAATATCCGTGTAGAGACGGTCTTTATTTGAAAAGTGTGACGTGTGCCATGTTTTTGTGACGACTCTGTGGGGGAAATTTATGTGCAATGTGTGCCGTGTTTTTGTGACGGGCTTTTGAAAATGTGTCATGTAGTGCGTGCCGTGTTTTTGTGACGGGCTTTTGTTTGAAAACATGTCATGTGTGCCGTGTTTTTGTGACGGTTTTTGTTTTGAATAATTTGCCGTGTTGGGACGGACTCTTTATGTTTTGCCGTGTTGGGACGGATTCTTTTGATGATTTGCCGTGTTGGGACGAACTTTTGTGCTTTGTATTTCTTTGTATATTTGTTTAAGTACTATTATTGACGTACCTTTGCTGTGTTTACCTGCAGGATGAGGTGCCTTCGTCTGGGAAGGCAAAGAAGATGAAGTCACGGGGGTCCCTTGAGGCCGTAGTTGAGTTGTGGCGGAGCTTTCCCGACATTTCCCGGGATGGGAGGCCTAGTCCTCGGAGGCTAGTGGTCGCTACTGGGCTGAACGTGTTCATTGAGAACCTTGCCAGGATAGCTGAGACGCAGAAGAACAAGGGAGTCTTCTTGGCTCTGTCTGAGTACTGGTGGGACACCACGCATACCTTCCACTTTAGCTGGGGAGAGGTGACGGTGACCCCTACCGATTTTGCGGCGATCACCGGGCTTTCCTTCAAGGGGGAGGGCCGGTGAGATGGCGGGACAGGATGTCCGATGGGGTGTTAGCTGATTTGCTGGGGTTTGTTCCCTATCCTCGTAAGGGCTTGGGCATGGTGTACCACGATATAGAGGCGCAAATCACGGCCAACATCGGGGCTTATCACCGGGGCACTGGAGTAGTGAGGGGTGAGCAGCTGGCGCGCTTTTTTCTGTGGTTTGCTCTTTCCGAGACTCTGTTCTCGAATCACGCCTCTTTCGCTCTTTTCCCTCTACTGGAGAGTTTGGTGGATTTGGAGAGGGTTGGTGAGATTGCTTGGGGCGAGGCGGGCTTGACCGAGCTCTATTTTGCTATGGACAGGTTTAGTCGGGGCGCGACCAGTTCCCTGGGATGCTTCGATTTTGCACTGGAGGTATGAGTTTATTGCTATTGTAGTTTAGCATTTTGTCATTTCTCCATCTTTTCTTTCCTTGTTCTGAGCACTATCTGCTTTTTTGTTGCAGGTGTGGTGCTATGAGATCTTCCGGTGCCAACCGTGGGACTGGGAAGATAAGGCCATGGTGGGCTATCCCGCCATGTTGTGCTGGGCCTGCCCTTTGAGGAAGAGGATGACGGCTAGGGGAAAGATCACTGTCGCCTACAAGGACGTGTAGGAGTATCTGGAGAGGGATAGTCCGGAGGGGTTTGAGCTGTACCCTTGGATTCGGTATGGTGATGATGAGTTTGAGGGTGATTTCGGGGTGACACGGCAAAGGAAGATGTTGTGGGGCCTTACTTGCGATGTCATGTATCTGGGGGAGAAGGTCTTCTGGCAGCATGGCGCATGCGTGCCCCCTATGGCTACAAGGGATCCGCCCCTCAGTATGATGAGTCCTCTCGACATGGACGTGCAGGAGTACGAGAGGTACCAGGATGGCCTGAGCGCCGAGGAGTTCATCCTGTATGGCGAGGAGTATGGGGCCTTTGTTAGGCGAAAGCTGAGGACGCCACAGGTGTTGGCGCGGGAGAGGCAGGATGGTCCACCACGTCCTCCATATGTTCCTGTGCAGGGGCCGGACTTCAAGTATGTTCGCGGGGACTCTTTGAGGAGGAGGGTATCGGTGCCCATCCCGGAGCATGGTCCTGCTCCTTATCGGGTTGACCCATATGCTCGGGTGAGTGTGTTTACTCTTTTCCATCTCGGCATCTTTTCTGTATTTTTATTTTTTTTGTCGAGTATGATTGTATCTCTTTTGCTGAGCGTTTCTTTGGCTGTTTGCTTGTGCAGGTCTTGGGGCGATCCTTTGACACGCTGACCCTTCAGTATGTGGGGTTGAGGTCTTTCGCGAAGAAGTTCTTGGGGAAGATGTCTTGTAGGCCTTTGCGGAGCGCGGCGGCGTTCGAGCCAATGCCTTCGAGGAGGTCTGTGGATACTCCTTCCTTGAGGGCCGAGCCAGGGCCATAGCCTGAGGTGCCGGTTCGAGAGTGATGGATAAAAATTCTCTTGTAATAAAATACCTAGCAAGTGTACTAGCTACCGTTGTAATAGTATGCACAAGCAAGGGTCGAATCCACAGAGATTTGTGTGTTGAACAAATTGGTTTAATTAGTGTGAAGAGAAACAAAGGGGTTTTGGTTTTGATTTTATTATTAAAACTAAAGACAAAAAATAATTAAGCAATTAAAATAGCAAATAAACAAAACAAGGAGATAATTCAAGAATTAAGAAATAGTCCACGGATTGGATTCACAACATATTATCACTTTATGCTATTTAAATCATGTAAAGAAATAACTCGATCTCATTCTTGGGTTCATTCACAAAAACCTAGGGTTAAGATGTTAATATATTTCGCAAGGTCAATAAGAACATTAAAACCCTCCTAATTCTATCTTGTTTATATATTTCGCAAGGTCAATATAAACATTCAATAATTCAATTAAAAGCTTAAGAACAATGGAACCTAGATTCGTTTGATTTTCGCAAGGTCCTCAATTGAATCTATTCTTCTCAACAATTGTCAAATTACAAATCATCCACGCAAGTGCAATAATTCATACCCAAATAAATTCAAGAAGTCAAAAGTATTCCGCAAGGTCAACACAATTGATCTCAAGTATAATAGTTAAGAATGTTTGAGAAAAATAAGAACGAGAAAGAGATAGGAAGAATTAAAACCCTAGCATAAAGATCTAATATGTGTTACTACCAATCCGCAAACTAAAGAATTTAGCCTCGAAGGACCATTAAAATAAATAACTCAAACCTTGAATTAAACCCTTCAATCTTGTACAAATAAATTGTAATATGTGTTTAGGAGAAAGAAAAAAATAGAGAGAGAATGAGAAAAATCAAAGGATCCAAAGATGATCAAAAACTAGTCTAGGGTTCTTTTTATAGGAGGAGGGAGGTAGAAATCCTTTTTGGAAATAAATTTTGGTCAAAATTCTAGTCAAAATAGAAAATCTCCTGAAATCCGTCACTGATTCTGTTGAAAATCTGTTAAAATCACGTTTATATTATTTGTGACAGACTGAATTCCGTCACAATTCTTGGTCAGCGGTCGCCCATAACGGCCCACGCGAGCGCCCATGTATTTCAGCGACCGCCCAAGCCCAAAGTAGCCCAGTTTTGCCTTGGCCCAAAGCAGCCCAAGCAGCCCCACTTTGGCCCAGCTTTCCTCGGCCACCTGCCTTGCCTTGGCCCCAATTTGAATCACTTTGGCCGGCCACTGCCTTGGCCACAGCCCATGTCTTGGCCCATTTTGTATTCAATTCGTCTCGCAATTGAACGGTCTCACTTTAGTCACTATACTTTTTTCTTTTGCACTTTCGTCCTTGACCTTTATATTTTCACTTTGGCCCATGAATTTTATAAAGTCAAATTCTTCCCAATTCTTCATATTTTCAGTTTGGTCCCTTAATTTCCAAAATTTACATTTTGGCCCTTGAACTTCATAATTTCAGTTTAGTCCCTGACTTTCCAAAATAAACTCAAATCCTCCATTTTCTTGGTAATTTCAATTCAACCCCTGTACTTTCAAAACTCTACAAAATACATTAAATTCCCAAGGTTTCGAGCATCAAATAAGCTAGGAAACATATCTTTTGGATGGGTGAAACCACATCCATCAAATTCCCCCAAACTTATCTTTTGCTCGTCCTCGAGTAAAACAAAACTAAAACTAAATAAAATCTAACTAACTAAAACAAAAGAAAATATTTTTGGGATTGTTCAATTCATATAATAGGACGTTGGCACAACAAGTCTCAGATCTTTACAACACACATAATCTACAAGCATTATCATGAACATGGGACTATAATTACATGGATGCATCTAACTTACAATTCTCCACCACATAATGAAAGATGAATGAAATATGGGAGATCATTGTCACCAAACTAAGAAATTTTATAGGGTCACTAACGACATGCTCTAAATCAATGATAATAAGATGAAATTTCACAAGGATACTCATATGCATGTTTAAACAAAACTGTCAATCCGGCTACTCTTTAGGGATCAAATATGGCTTAACGGCATGTAATGTATCGCGATAAATGCGGCCTAGGTTCACGGTTCCAAATGAAGGTAAGGACATACGAAGTCAAGCAAGTGAAACTAAGAAGTCTTCATCATACATCCTCCCATTGAAATTTATCACTCCGCTTCATGCCAACCCATTGATTCAACCTCCAAACTTATAATTTTGTATACTTTCGCATTCGGGGTTGATCACCTTTCTTTTCTTTTTGGTCACTTTCCACTTCAACAATAGAGAGGGCAAGGCTTTTTTTTTTATTCAACTTTTCTTTTCATTCATTTTTTTTCTTTGCACATATATATCACAGAGAATGTGCATTCAGTACTTTTTGCTCAAGCCCCTCTTTTCATTACATAACATGACCCTTTTCTTTTTTTTCTTGACCACTTTCCATTCACCCCTTTGATTTTCCAAACATTCCCATTCATTCTCATTCATTCCCTAGTTTCACTTTCTTGAAAAGGTGAGAAAAATAGTGTATAAGTTAAAAGGGTGGGAAAATGAGGGTACAAAAGAAGGCAAATGGTGGTCTAAGATAACCTCCCACATTGTGAGAGATTACATTCTTTTTCAAGCTCAAAAAGGGGGCCTAGCGGAAAATTTTATATAAGTGACGAGACAGTTAAAGACTCACAAATAGGGTTCAAAGAAAATAGCCACATATCACTTCCCGAATAGCCTAATTGATGTGCTATTGACAGTCATGCAAACATGTTCTAGGAACCCCGAGAATGCCAAAGTGATCCTATAAAGGTTTCCTAAATTGGTAACAATGATCATGAAAAAAATAATATGGAAGTGAAAGGTGGAGAAATCATACTTTACATGTTTCAATGCAATTATATCCCCATATTGACAATAATACTCAATATTTTTAAAATTAAAGCACTCTCAAATCATCTTGGACTCTTGACAACTTCCCAAAATATGAAAAGAACAAAATTTTTAAATTTTTCTATTTTTTGGAGGGTGACACTATATACACTCCCCTATAAACCCACAAACTCGGAGAGATATCTATCCCCAAACTCAAAACATGCTATTTCCTCATAGCAAAGAGAACAAAAACATGCCTCGGGTTCAAAAGACGATATGACACAACAAAACAATTTAATAAAGCAAATAAAACATACCTACTTGGGTTGCCTCCCAATTAGCGCATTTGGTTAAGGTCGTTAGCCCGACCGTTGCTCCCGTTTACATGGGATTTGAGGTGGCCACATTCTCTTTGGCCTTAGCTTTCCTTCCCTTGGCCCACCTCGCATATTCGCGGGCACAAACGCCCACCGCTTTCCACATGTATGCACCATTTTTTATTAGCTCGGGTGGAGCCCAAGGAATTTTAGTGGCTTTCTTCTTGGCCTTCTTTTTCTTTTTCTTCATGGGGGCCTCTCCCCCAAACTCGTTTGGTGCCTTGGTCCCACGGACATCAAGCACCTCATCTTTCTCAACATAATTATGAGAGGTGCTATCTTGATCATCAATGTTAGCCATAAAAGAATCAGATAAATCAAGACAGTAACATTCCTCAATTTGAGCACATGAATTATTACTTTCAGCTTTTAGAGGAAAAAAATATTTTAATTTTGACACTGACTCCTTACAGGGTCGGTCTAGGGGGTGATACGGTCCGTCACTCAAAGAGTGTTTGTCGGCCTTGTTGTTACTAGCCATATCATGAACATCCGCTTTATCCCTAGAATTCTCACCATCACTCTTATCTACTTTAGCACACTAGTCCTCCTCTATGTCATCTAAGGACTCACAACCTTCCCCATCATCATCCATGGGGTGTTTCATCACATCATTAACCGAAATTTCTATCTTCTTATCTGCTACCATCATGGACAATTTCCCATTACCCACATTTATTATTGTGTTAGTTGTGGCCATGAAAGGACGTCCTAGCAAAATAATAGGGTCTGTTGGGTATGCTTACTATGAACCCCTCCTATTACTTAATTTGATTGATACCATCACCTATTTTTACTTTACATGGACTATAGGACATAATGTATGAAGTCTCACTAACTTCAAATATAGTTAAGTCCATTTTGTTACTTAGGCTTGAGTAGGTTATTCTAGGTTAAAACTTTCTAAGTAATTTTTGGCTCAAAATTGGCCATGCGGTCGACCGCACCTTGGACCGCATTATGAAGACTTGAAGCACCTCTTCGACCGCATCTTGGACCGCATGGAGCATGTCCAAACCGCATGGAGCATGTCCAAACCGCATCAACATGTCCCGACCGCATTAACATGCCAACCGTCTGAGCTTGCTAACCGCAATTCATTCCTGACCGCATAGCTTGCCAGACCGCACATCATTTCTGAAGATTGAGAAATTAACTCTGATCACAACTCAGAGTTAACTCAGAGAATTTTACCGTTGCAGAATTTGCTCCAAAATTCAAAATTGGTGACACTGGGTCACTTCGTACAAAGGACATACCAGATACCACCTTGCCACTAACTCGCAACATGGAGACAACAAAGGACACGTGCTCCAATTATACATCAACAAAGCACATTGTCCTTGAAGCTTGCTCAACACGAAACTCCAACGGCTATCTTCATTCCAAGGCTATAAATAGACCTTGTGTTCAAGCATGAAGATAACAAGATAGCTTGAGAAAAAGAGAGACGTCGAAATTATCAAAGTGTTGAAGCTTATCATCTCCAGATTTCTTTGAATCTTTAAACACTTACAAGCCTTCAAGATTATTCAACCCAGAAAATCTCTCAAGCCATTTGTAACACCATAGATTCATTAAGCTCTCTCTTCATATTATAAAGAGCTCTTGAATCTTGCACACACACACATACACTGGTTATTGTCTAGGATTTGCTTCATAGAAAAAGATAGTTAGATTTGAGATTGTTTGATTCTCACTTTGTATTCCTTGTAACAGCTACTCAAATCAAATATACTATCTCCCTTAGAAAATCCAAGACTAACCATCTTGGTAGAGGACGTAGATCTTTAACGATTGAACCTCTCCAAATATCGTGTCATTTACTTTCTGCACTTTACATTTCAAGTTCTTAATCTTTCATATTATTTCTTGTGTTTGATCTTCATAGTTATCCAACACCATATTGAATTGTGTTTATAGTACAAAACTGCCTAAGCTTATTTTCAACTTTGCGGTCGACCACACTTTCACTTTTGCGGTCGACCACACTATTTTTCAATACTAAGTTTTGCACTTAGAAAACTTCCGCTGTGCATTTTACTAAGCTTGAAAGTTGGTTTTTACTTGACCACACTTTCAGCCCAAGTAAGCCAAGGTTGAATTTTCAAAAAGAGTAGAAATTTTTTATACAGCTATTCACCCCCCCCTCTAGCTGTTTTCATACTCTTGTTGCACCTTTGGGACCAACAAGTGGTATCAGAGCCAAACACCTTTATAAAACTATTCTCTGTTTTTCAAGCTTAACAGCTTGGGTGCCGATTCATCATGGCAACTTCAAAAGCTATGGCAACGATTAACTATTCACACATTCCTATGTTGGATGAAGATCACTTCGATATCTGGAAAGCTCGAATGCTAATTCATTTAGAGTCAATAGATGAAAGGCTAGTTGA
This sequence comes from Adenophora triphylla var. japonica, assembly GCA_022495995.1. Classification (NCBI taxonomy): domain Eukaryota; kingdom Viridiplantae; phylum Streptophyta; class Magnoliopsida; order Asterales; family Campanulaceae; genus Adenophora; species Adenophora triphylla. The sequence goes on from JAFEMH010002426.1 coordinate 139,420, forward strand.
TTGTATCAACGATGGACCTTTTGTTCCAATGAAAGCCAATACTGATGCAACTACCAATACCGAAGTTCCCGAAGTCAAAAAGTCGAAGACAATGGACTCGACGAAGAAAGAAAGTATGTTGCATTAGATAGCAAAGCCGTACATATCATTTCCTAACATTACCCACTTCAACCTATCAGAAGGTACTCAAATGCAAGACTGCAAAGGAGATGTGGGACTCTATTGAAAACTATCTCGAAGGTGATGATCAATGCAAGGAAAGCAAGAAATTTGAAATTGAAAGGAGATACAGCAGCTTCAACAGACTACCCAATGAATCTCTACGTCAAACCTACGATCGCTATGTTGAGGTAGTAAATGCTTGCTTATCTCTAGGTAAAGTTCTAACTGATAAAGAAATTAACATGACATTCCTTTCTGCTTTGGGATCCAAATGGATGCACAAAGCAACTTCCCTCGAAGATTCAAAACAATTAAATACATGGACTCTTAGTAATTTATATGCAAACCTTAAAGTGTATGAGTTGAAATTACAACATATTGAAGAAGTCGAGGGAAAGGGAAAATCACTTTCTATGTCTGTTGTTGATCATGTGGAGAAACCCTCAAAGCCTACCTCAGATCCTAGTATTTCAACTTCTTCTCTCATCGATATGGATGATGAGGACTTTGCCATGTTTGTAAAACGTTTTCAAAAATTTCGTAAAAATTCAAAACCGTTTTCAAAAAGCAAATATCCAAGAACATCTTCAAGGGTGAGTGACTCAAAGAAAAGGAGTGACCTTGTTTGCTACAATTGTAGAAAGCCAGTCATTTTGCTTCAGAATGTCCTCAACCCAAATATGAGTATTTGAAAAGAAAACTTTCCTTCGAAGTTTTCTCAACGAAAGGGAATGGTTGCCGAAGAAGATGAGAATTCTAAAGAACTTGCAACTTGGATCGAGACTGATTCTCGATGAAGACAGCGATGAGAGTACCGAAGAGGTAAATCTCCGCCTCATTGCCGAGGATGCTTCTAGTGACTCGTAAGATGAAGTTCACGATGAGTCGCTCAAAAAGAGGAATGAGGTGATTTCAAGGAAAACCAAGCTTGTGGCTAGCAAAGTGTGGACTATAGCAATTTTGACCTCACTCCAAGCACCAAGATTGGAAATTGTTCATTTTCTCGCCCCCATCTTTCCATCCAAAAATGAAACATCTTCAAAAACTAAATCAACTCCCAAAAAGGGCTAAGGAGATTTCCCCATGGATCAAGAAGAGATGTTTAAAAAGGTCAAGTGATGATCCAAAGGTTTGAAAATGTTAAGAAAGCTCTATCACTAGCAACCGATGAAATTTCTCAACTCAAGACGGAGAAAACTGTGATGAGGTCCGAAATTTCAAATCTTAAGGGCCAAATCAAAAGTATGACTCCTCTTGCAGATCAAAACCTCATCCTTGAAACTAAGGTTGCTGCACTTCAACTTCGCAATGATGACCGGTTACCCAAATCAACGATCTTCAAAAGATTATTGATAAATGGAACAAGTCAAAATCCACCTCGGATCAAATTATAGACTCCCAAAATTCCAATGGAATTAAGGAGGGTATAGGTTTCGGATCCGGTGAAGAAGAGAAATGTGCATCCGATAGTGAAAAGGATGAGGAGATTTCAAAACTAACTAATGAAATTCCTAAGAGGAAGCATGCTAATCCTAAGGGCAAAGGACAAATTTTCAATTATGTCTATCCAAAGTATAGGAAGGACTCTCAGATAAAAGAAAAGGATTCTCGAGATTGGATGATTCGGAGAACATGGCTTATGGAGTTGGCCGCATCTCTACTTCAACCGCTCTCGGTGGAATTAGTGGTGCCGGCAACCGCAAGGTCGACCGCCCTTCTTCTTCGATCATTCCTCCCGCCTTCAAAAGCAAAAAGAATGCTCCTAGAAAATACGTAGTCAAGCCAAAGCCGCTTCCCTTTGTCAAAGCTAAAATCACTACTCCCAAAACCGCATGCAACTCTTAAGAAAAGTAAAGAGTTAGTAAAAACACATGATATGTGTAGCTTTCATCATTGTTCTGCGTGTGATGGTTATGGTCACTCTGGCCGCCGAATGCCTTTTTAAGATTCACACCTAATGCTCGAAGACATAATCCGCCTTCGGCCAAACAAGTGTGGGTTGTTAAAAGGTGCTAACCCCAGACCCAAAAGAATAAAGGGGACCTCGTGCTTAAATGTTTATTTTTCGTGTCCTCTCGCTTCATGGCCGGATCTTCCAAGGCAAATTCAAATGAATGGTATCTCGACAAAGGGCCGTTCAAGACACATGACCGGAGATATCACCTTGCTGGAAGATGTCCGTGAAGAAAATGGTCCATCAAGAACGTTTGGGGATAAACAACAAAGGAAAGACGATTGGATATGGAGTCATTCGAAAAGGAAATCTAACTATAAAAGAAGTATCTCTAGTCAAAGGACTCAAGCATAATCTTCTCTCCATATCTCAATTTTGTGACAAAGGATTGCACTCGCAACTTTACTTCATCAAATTGCTTTATCAAAGATGGCACATCCGGAGTCACTTTGCTCAAAGGGATTCGTAAGAATAATGTTTACATTATAGATTTTAATTCCGCTTGCAATCTTACTAATCTTTGTTTTGTAGCAAAAAGTGTGAGTGAAAATAGTTGGTTGTGGCACAAAAGACTTAGTCATTTGAACTTCAAGTATCTATCTAAGATTGGAAGAGAAAGTCTAGTTCGTGGTCTACCAAAAGTAGCCGATCACCACGATAAGAAGTGTGCCGCATGTCAACTTGGCAAACAACCCAAGGCATCTTTCTCCAAAGCAAGACCGTGTCTTCAACTTCAAGATGTTTGCAACTACTCCACATCGATATGTTTGGACCTGTCACCATCGCAAGTATTGAAGGAAATAAATACACTTTAGTTGTGGTGGATGATTACTCAAGATATACATGGGTCGAAATGATGATCTCCAAAGATGATTGTTATGATATTTTGACCTCTCTTTAGACAAATCCAAACACAAAAAGAGGATGACATCGTTAGTGTTAGATCAGATCATGGAACCGAATTCAAAATAACGGTGTAGCTCAAGATCGCGACGACCATGGTATTGACCATAACTTCTCTGCTTGCCGAGTTCCACAACAAAATGGAGTTGTGGAAAGAAAGAATAGAACGTTGATCGAGGCCGGTAAAACAATGCTCGCCGAAGCCAAGCTACCACAATACTTTTGGGCAGAAGCTACCAACACAGCTTGCTTCACTCAAAATAGATCTCTCATCAACAAGACCTACAACAAAACTCCATATGAACTTTGGAGAGGAAGAACCCCCAACATAGTCTTCTTCAAAATATTTGGATGCAAATGCTTTATTCTATATAATGGAAAAGAGCATCGAGGTAAATTCGCTCCTAAAGCAAAAAACATGAAGGTATTTTTGTTTGCAGTACGCCAAACACTCTAAAGCTTTTCGTGTTTTTAATAAAAATAGTTTAAAGATAGTAGAATCTCGCTCATGTTACTTTTGATGAACATTCTCTCCTTGAGCCACATTTGGCTCCAAATGTTGCCGATGATTTTGCCGAGCCTAATGAGACAGTAACCCTCCTCAAAATGCACCTAGTTCGTAAAATCACTCAACTCAAGGAAATCCATCAACTTCAACCGCACCAAATTTTTCAAATCCAACATCGAAGTTCCTACCGAAGATGTTCATTCGTAAGATGATGCGCTTCTGAATCCGACCCCATAAATTCCATTGAGCCTATTCCTCAACTCACTTATTTTGATGGCTCAAATGATGTACCTATTGAAGATCTTCAACAACAAACAACTCAACCAGACTTACCTCCGTAAATTCATGAGGTTAGAGATCACCCAATTAACAATGTCATTGGTGATTTGTTCTCCGGGGTTCAAACAAGGAGTTCTCACTATGATGAATACACTTCATTCATATCTCAAATTGAACCAAAGAAAGTTGATGAAGCACTCCAAGATTCAAGTCAGGTTGTGGCTATGCAAGAAGAGCTCAACCAATTCGAAAGATGTAAAGTTTGGACTTTAGTTCCAAGACCAAAGGATCAAGGAGTAATTGGTACAAAATGGGTGTTTAGAAACAAGATGGATGAGAATGGAAGCATAACAAGAAACAAAGCAAAGGTTGGTTGCACAAGGATATAGACAAGAAGAAGGAATTGATTACGACGAAACCTTCGCTCCCGTTTGCAAGACTTGAAGCCATAAGAATTTTCTTAGCTTATGCCTCCTTCAAAAGATTCAAGCTTTATCAAATGGATGTAAAGAGCGCATTTCTCAACGGTGAACTTCAAGAGACAGCCTTCATGTTGCACAACCTCCGGATTTGAAGACAACAAACATCCCGATCATGTCTACAAACTCCAAAAAAGCTTTCAGATGGATCTCAAACAAGCTCCAAGAGCATGGTATGATACTCTTATCTAAATTTCTTTTTAGAAAAGGGCTTCAAACGAGGTAAAATCGACACAACTCTTTTCATTGCCAAATATAATGATCATACACTACTTGTTCAAATATATGTTGATGATATCATTTTTGGCTCTACTAATGAAATTTTGTGTAAGCGTTTTGAGAAGCTCATGAAAAGCAAATTTGAGATGAGCATGATGGGAGAACTCACTTTCTTCCTTGGGCTCCAAATCAAACAATGTGATGATGGCATCTTCCTTAACCAAGCAAAATACACTAAAGACTTAATCAAGAAATTTGGACTTGAAAATGCAAAAGCATACGACACTCCTACGGCTACAGGTAACAAGTTAGACAAAGACTTGAAAGGTAAGAAAGTTGATCAAACTTTGTATAGAGGTATGATTGGCTCCTTACTATATCTAACCGCTAGTAGACCGTATATCATGTTCAAGTGTTTGTGTTTGTGCTCGCTATCAAGCGCACTCCTGAGAAGCTAACACCTTATAGTCCGTAAAACGTATTATTCAAGTTATCTATCCTGGGACTATTAACCTTGGACTTTGGTATTCCAAAGAACCATCTTTTGATCTTACAAAGTTTCTCGGGATGCAGATTACGCACCCTCGCACAATCGACAGAAGAGCACCGTGAACTTGTCATTTCCTTGGAAATCGACTTGTTACATGGGCCAAAGCAAGAAACAAGCTTCAGTGCCTGCCTCAACAACGGAGGCCGAATACATCGCCGGCTGAGCCGCCGTTGTCGATACACGTGGATGAAGCAACAACTAGTCGACTATGGCATTCATGAAGGAAATTGTCCAATCTATTGTGACAATACATCGCCCATTGCAAGCATCAAACAACCCCGTTATGCACTCTAAAACCAAACACATCGATATCAAATATCACTTTCTCAAGGATCATGTTGAAAAAGGTAATATTCATTTGGGAGCATATTGGTAACCGACAATCAAATTGGGTGTATATTCTTACCAAAGCTCTAGACTCCAAGAGATTCGTGTTTTTAAGAGGAGAAATGGGTATGTTAGAACTCAAGTAAAACTTGTCCTTATTTTTTTAACTAACAAATTGTGTGTTTTCAAGTTCATGCTCAAAGACAGTCAATAAGAATGGCCCATTCCATTCTTCACGGCCGACCGCACCAAGCTCTATACAATGCACGGCCGCACCGCACTAGTCCTTTAGCATGCCAAAATGCTTTATCAATTCTCTAATGGACCGCATGCTTAAGACTCGGACCGTATAAGCCTTCAAATAATTTCTAGGCTTTATAGAAGCCTTCAATACGGTCCACCGTTTGGCTCATAATAAGTCATACTTAGCCGTATTCTTGAAGACATCGTGTAAGTACTCTAACTCCTTGTGATGTCTGGGACTTGTCCATATTAGGACAAGATAATTGCACAAAGGGTACTTTTGCAATTATTTTTCCCTCATATTTATTTAATTCAAATTTTTATGGGATAAATATTTTAATTTATAATGCCACATGTTCAAATTTCATCGGGCGTCATAGTGAAGACAAAAGGACTATCCTCTTACACAAAGGACATTACCTGTGCACTAACTTCCTCCATAACTCCCCGCTTTCCACTTCTCCACTTCTCGTCCTTCCCCGTCACCTCGCACAAATCGGTCCTTCACTTTGTCTTCTTCTTTCTCTCTACTTTCTCTCTCTAAAAATTCTCTCTATAAAATGTCTCATTCTCAATCGGATTCAACTCAAAATACTGTCAGAGGAATCAAAGAGTGAATCCAATGTATCCAAATTCGTGATAATGGTGAGTCATTTCTCTAAAAACCTTTGATTTTGAATTTCAAAAATTTGCTCGTCAATGGCGGAAAACGGGAAACCCAAGTTTCATTAAATATCATTTTGCGTTGCTATCTTGCTTGAAATTTTTGCTTATCCATGATCGATTCTTCATTAGAAACTCATAAATGTTGTCTATTTCATGTTTAGATGGTGCTTTGATTGCTCAAAATGAAGAACTATGTTAAACCTAAGTTTCGAAGTTTTATGGGTTTTAAACTCAATTTCGCAATTTATTTGAGTTAAATCATGTATGTTTGTTGATTTAAATGAAATTCCCTATATTAAGAGCAAGAAAATATGATTTTTAAACATGCTCGTAAAATCTGGAAATTTTGTTCTTCATGTTCTTCGAGTTCTTCATGTTCTTCAAATGTTCATAATGAATTTCTCGGGAAATTCCGTATATTTTGGTTTATGATTCCGATTAATCTTGTTTAAACTTTTTAATCCAAAATGTTTCTTACAAATTTTACTTGCTTGTTTTCACCCAAATCACGGTTGACCGCATATATCACTTCTGGCCGACCGCATAAGACTTGCTCTTCTCCCTCAGATTTACTGGCCGACCGCACGCTGCTACCTTAAACTACGGTCAACCGCACTTACATATATTTTTCTATATTCTAACATTTTCTATTATTGCGTAATACTAGTCATTTTATACATGGGTGGGTTATTGATCGCAAAGATCCGGCTCAAGATGCTCTTGGTAGAGTTCCCGCTTAAAAGTATTTAAGAAATCTGAGTTATGCCCTTCTTTGACATGAAGCAATCAATCCATGTCCCTCGCTGGTGGATCAGCTTCTTTCACAATGCCGTAGAGCTAACCGTAAAAGATGATAAGGGTAGAAGGATCAAGATAATTAGCACTCAAATTCATGGAATTCCTTGGATATTGACTATGAAGACATAGCTTTTGTTCTTAACATGCCAATCACCGTAACCGACCCTACGGAGCTAGATCAAAAGGATTTGGATGATCTCTCTTCAGCGTCATTGATTGGGAGTACCGCTGTAACTACAACTCCAAGAAAAAGTTTTGATGAGCTAATGTATCATATCGCCCATCTTGTTGGACACTCTCTTCGCAAAACTGGAAATCGTGCAAACTTCAATAATGATCAATGGAAGATTTCTCAGCCTATATTTCTTGGTAGGAAACTCCATTGGCCCAAGATCATCTTTCAACGTCTCGATAGCCAAGTATTCTTGAATATCAAAAGAATGAGGCCGCCGGTAACAACAAGTACGTAACCCATACCGTACTCATTTCCCTCATTCTCGCTCAAACCGAGAAGATAGGCAAGTACATTGACAGCATCAGCTTAACTTCGGCCGAAATTCCAAAGGCCAAGATATTCACTAGAAAAACAATGCAGTTTTCGTAACAAAGTTTGACAATAAACCGTATATTCAGCTTGGAAGAAGGATCCCCAAGAAGAGTTTGTGCCTCCGAAAGGACAGAAGAAACTAACAAAAGATGACAAAGTGTTGAGAAACTCAAGGAACCCGAGGATTCAAGGGAAGTGGCTAGAAAAGCCAAGGGAAAAGATAAAGCTATTGATCTTCCAAAGAAGAAAGCTTCATTCATTGATCCACCAAGGAGACTGGTGGAATCAAGATTCAAGAGCCAAGCATTGCCAAACCTTCATTCCAAGCCTGAAAAACCACGGTCAACCGTAACATCACGGTCGACCGCACCATCCAAGCCTGTGAAACTCTCAAAATTTAGTGCCCCAGCTCCTAAAGTCACTAAGCCAAGCTCTCCAATTCCATCCAAGTCAAATGAACCCAAGCCAAAATCTCCTATCATCTCTCCAACTCCAACCCCCTCTGCCTTAAAAGAACAGAAATTTTCAATCATCTCTTTGGTACTACTTCTCGGGGAGAAAAGGAAAATAACCGATGATCAATCCTCACCAAAGAAAAGGCCAAGACTTGTCAATGTTAGTCAAACCATTGCCGACTGGTCTCGATGATTCTCGATGACGAAGCATCTCGATGGGTTGGTTGATTCAATTCCATCTATTCAGGAGGATATGGTGATAACAAGAACCAAGGTGGTTGCTGATGATGACAACTGGCTTGAAGAAGGTTTTGAAAAGCCTACTAATGATGAAGGGGTTAATGTTGATGAAAATGAAGTATCTGCTGCTAACCAAGGAAATGAGCCAAAAGAGGATACTACAATTGGCAAAGACCCAATTTTCCCTGAACCTCAATCGGACCGCACCGGCCAACCACACGTGGACCTACTCCTCCTATCAGCCCTCACCCTTCTCAAGAGCCTCCTCAAAACACCGACCTTAACAAAATCCTCCAGTCCATTGAAACCTTCACCTCTATCCAGCCTGACAATCAATCTCGGGACAGTCTGCCCAACTCATCAAATCTCAATCACTTCGGCCGCAGCTCACAAAAGCCTTCATACCAAAATTGATGCTCTTCCCTCCCTATTGATTGAGATCATTAAGGGGGAGAGTGTTCTCATAACAAAGGCCTTAAAAGACATTATGTCCGGGTCATACCGGCACAAGCTCAAGCCAAGCCGCTCCCATCACTCCCTTCATTCCTTCTCCGTAATCCATCACCCAAGATTTCATCAAAGAAGCTATGAGGACCTTGACTCAATCCCTCTTACATGGCTTATCCTCTGAAATGAAACTTGCGGTTGATGAAGTATCCAAGGCAATGGCTCTGATAAAACCGGATGTTATTGAAAGAATCAAGAAAGTTGAAGACCATATTGACACCTCCGTAAATGCCGCCTTTACACAGCACTAGGAGAAAGATTCAAGAGTCTCGACTCAAAGCTTGGGAATTCATTCCAACCGCATTGATTTTCAAACTTCAAGGATTGACATTCTCACTAACTCCTCAAGAGGTAACTTTTCTCGAATATAGAGAATCATCTGCCGCACTTCAAACCGCAAAGAAACAAGGAAGCTGCTGAATCCGAAGAAAGTTCTCCAAGCCATAGGAGCCGAAGCCTCTCGCTTTCCACATGCTCGAAGATCTTCCTCCAGCCTCTGCTCCTCAAGCCGATCCAGTTAGCCAACAATTACGTCGTCGTTCGTGACCGTGATTCGTATGACTTGCGTTGAAGAAAGAAGATTAATGAAGACTTTCTGGACGCCTTTTGTTTATTGCTTCCTTCTTTTGTTAAATTTTTGAAAGTCTCAGAAACCACATTATTAATCTCTCTAAATGCGTCATTATGGTTTTTGAAAACTTTATTCACTCAAACTACTTGTTTGTAGAATAATGATTGCATTATTTTTGACTCATGCATATAACCTATCTTTCACATTCCTTACTTATGCATGTTTCTTACATTTAGTTTAAACGCATTCATGCACTTCATGTTAACATCATTTGAATGCACTAAATGATTATTTCTTACTTCCCAATATGAAATTCTTTTATCTTTATAGGAAGTTAGAAATCTATGACTTAGGCTTAAGTGTGTGCATTGACTTGGGACATGATTTACCATTCTTAAATTATTTGGTCATGTTTTTACCAAGTACAATGAATTAGCCTTTGTTATAGTAGGTAATGGTCTCAATCAAATAGGGGGAGATTGTTGGGTATGCTTACTATGAACCCCTCCTATTACTTAATTTGATTGATACCATCACCTATTTTTACTTTACATGGACTATAGGACATAATGTATGAAGTCTTACTAACTTCAAATATAGTTAAGTCCATTTTGTTACTTAGGCTTGAGTAGGTTATTCTAGGTTAAAATTTCTAAGTAATTTTGGCTCAAAATTGATCATGCGGTCGACCGCATCTTGGACCGAACTATGAAGACTTGAAGCACCTCTTCGACCGCATTCAAGCTGACCGCATGGAGCATGTCCAAACCGCATCAACATGTCCAGACCGCATTGACATGCCAACCGCCTGAGCTTGCTAACCGCAATTCATTCCTCCTTTGACCGCATAGCTTGCCAATAACCGCACATCATTTCGAAGATTGAGAAATTAACTTCGATCACAACTCGTAGTTAACTCGAGAATTTTACCGTCTGCAGAATTTGCTCCAAAATTCAAATTGGTGACAAACCGGGTCACTTCGTACAAAGGACATACCAAAGATACCACCTTGCCACTAATCCTTCGCAACATGGAGACAACAAAGGACACGTGCTCCAATTATACATCAACAGCACATTGTCCTTGAAGCTTGCTCAACACGAAACTCCAACGGCTATCTTCATTCCAAGGCTATAAATAGACCTTGTGTTCAAGCATGAAAAAAAAAAGATAGCTTGAGAAATAGAGAGACGTCGAAATTATCAAAGTGTTGAAGCTTATCATCTCCAGATTTCTTCGAATCTTTAAACACTTACAAGCCTTCAAGATTATCCAACCCGGAAAATCTCTCAAGCCCTTTTGTAACACCATAGATTCATCAAGCTCTCTCTTTATCATTATAAAGAGCTCTTGAATCTTGCACACACACACATACACTGGTTATTGTTTAGGATTTGCTTCATAGAAAAAGATAGTCAGATTTGAGATTGTTTGATTCTCACTTTGTATTCCTTGTAACAGCTACTCAAATCAAATATACTATCTCCCTTAGAAAATCCAAGACTAACCATCTTAGTAGAGGACGTAGATCTTTAACGATTGAACCTCTCCAAATATCGTGTCATTTACTTTCTGCACTTTACATTTCAAGTTCTTAATCTTTCATATTATTTCTTGTGTTTGATCTTCATAGTTATCCAACACCATATTGAATTGTGTTTATAGTACAAATCTGCCTAAGCCATTTTCAACCTCGCGGTCGACCACACTTTCACTTTTACGGTCGACCACACTATTTTTCAATACTAAGTTTTGTACTTAGAAAACTTCCGCTGTGCATTTTACTAAGCTTAAAAGTTGGTTTTTACTTGACCACACTTTCAGCCCAAGTAAGCCAAGGTTGAATTTTCAAAAAGAGTAGAAATTTTTATACAGCTATTCACCCCCCCCCTCTAGCTGTTTTCATACTCTTGTTGCACCTTTGGGACCAACAAAATCTCCCTCTTGTAATAAAAACCGAGCAAGTGTACTCACTACCGGTGTAGCAGTATGCAATTGCAGGGGTCGAATCCACAGAGACTCGTTGGTAAACAAGTAAAGTAAAAGCAGTAAATTTAGTAACCACAGTTGATTTAGAACTAAGAGCATAAAATAAATAACAAAAACTAACTAAACTAGAAAACAGATTATGAGCAGAGATTCGTAGATTGGATTTCACTTTACCATCATTCTATGCAGAATTTTATTTATAAAACATTAACTCAACTTCTAGGGTTTATTCACTTTTGCTAGGATCGACACGGTTAGATGGCCGGAATACAATCCTAAATACTCTCTTAATATTGTGACTTCTATTACGGTACCACAATATGCCAAGAATACATTAAGAACATAAGAATTAAAGATCCTAACGTTGATCCGATTCTATTACGGCACAGACCAAGTTATTCAATTAATAGTGGTCTATGTATCAAAATCCCAAATTAATGGCGAATTCGATACCCAATTATTCAAAGACGAGTTCGTATATTAACATACATCTCAAATCTAAGAATAAGAATTTAGGATCTATTATTGAACTAGAAGGAATTAAATAGAAAGAATTAAATTACTATTGCATAGAAATATGGATAAAGATCCAACCAATCTACAAATCCAATGAATTAGCTACTCATAATTTACAATGATAAAAACCTGGAATGCAGAATAATTCTTCTCTTCAATGGAATTGTTAAAAAAAAACATAAAAACTCCAATGATATATCATATCCCCAACTAACGTGTGGATGTGAAATATATATATAATAGGGCAAAAACTATGGACCCAAGCTGAGAAAAGACAAGTCTGCCCTCAATTAAGGCGTCCAAACTGTTGCTGATTGACGACGGAGCGCGGCCGCAATGGCTGTTGGCGCGGCCGCTCTTATGGGCAGAAAGTTTTGCTTGACTCTCGTCACTTGAGCGCGTCCGAAACGGAGGATAGCGCGGTCGCCCTTGAGAAAGGGTCGATCGGCCCTTTTATGATTTGGTCGATCGGCACTTGTTGCCAGAGAGTTTGGCCTAGAGCTTGGCCCCAAATGGCCCATTCTTTCCAACCTCGGCCCCAAATGGCCTTGCAATGGCCCTAGCAGTGCTCGGCCATGGCCTTGTTTGGCCGGCCATCCTTGTGCCTTGGATTGTAATAATTAATATTCGTTTCGTCTCGCTATTTTGCCATCACACTTTGGCCACTATAATGAATTCTTTTGCACTTCGCTCTATGGGATTTTACTTTTCATTTTAACCCATGAATTTTTATAAATCAAATTCGTCCAAAATTTCCATATTTCCACTTTAGTCCCTAAATTTCCAATATTTACGGTTTGGCCCTTGAACTTCAGAATTTCCGTTTTGTCCCATATTTTCCAAAATTACAATTTGATCCAAAAACTTCCAAAGTACGCTCCAATCCTCCGTTTTGTCAGTAATTGCACTTCAACCCCTGTACTTTCAAAACACTCACAAATCATATCAAATATACATAAAACTCGGGAATCAAACACAAAGAAAGCCTAAAAGTGCATCATTTGGATGGGTAAATACACATCCATCAAACACCCACAAACTAACCTTTTGCTCGTCCCGAGTAAAACTAAACTAAAAGAAGCAAAATAAAGCTACTCTAAATACTAATAATAAAATATAAAAACAAAATAATTATTTTTTGGATGTTCTATCACAGATGAGTCATTGGCCATACCAGTCTCAGATTCTCACCAACACACATGATCAACAAGTGTCACCACAGTAATGGGATTACAATCACATTGAAGCATAAAACTCACAATTTTCCACCGCGACATGAATGATGAATGAATTATGGGAGGTCACTGCCAACAACCTAAGATTGTTTATGGATTCACTAAGTGATGCTCTAACTCCATATGTGTATCAAGTACAATCACAAAAAGGACACTCATATGCATATTTACACAATTGTCAACCCGGTTACTCAATATTGAAAGAATAATATGGCTTAAAGTGTTATGGTGCGAAAGATCGCATGGCTCGGTTCACAGTTACAAAAGAAGGTAAGGACATACGAAAGCAAGAAAGTGAAACTAGAAAGTCTTCTTTTAACAATACATTCTCACTTTGATGATAATACCTCCGCTCACCCTTATTACTTCCCAATGTGCCAACCCACAAACTAAAACTTTTTCATACATTGACATGGGGTTGAGCACATTCCATTACTTTCTTTGGTCACCTTGAAACATAATTTCCACTTCAACATTAGAGAGGCAAGGCTTTTTTTTTACACACATATATCACAAAGAATGTGCATTTAATAATTTGCTCAAGCCCCTCTTTTCATTACATAACATGACCCACTTATTTATTTTCGTGACCACTTTCCACTCAACCCGTTGATTTTCAAAACATCCCCCAAAATATTCCCATTCTTTCCCTAGTTTCACTTTCTTGATAAGGTGGGAAAATAGTGTATAAGTTAAAGGGTGGGATAATGAGGTTACAAATGATGGCGAATGGTGGTCTAAGATAACCTCCCACTTTGTGAGAGATTCCATTCTTTTTCAAGCTCAAAAGGGGTTCTAGCGGAAAATTTTATATAAGTGACGAGAAAGTTTAAGGCTCACAAAAAGGGATTCAAAGAATAGCCATATATATCAAGTAACCTATTGACGTGTTATTGACAATCATGCAAACATGTTCTAGGGACCCCGAGAATACACAAAGTGTTCCCATAAAAGGCACCTAAGTTGATGACAATGACCAAGAATATGATACGAAAGTGAGAGGTGGTGCAATCATAATTTAAATGTTTCAATGCAATCCCAATCACCACACTAATAATAGCACATGTGATTTTAAAATTAAAGCACACTCTAATCATCACAGACTTTGGTCAACATCCCAACTATGAAAAGAACAAAATTTTTAAATTTTTCTATTTTTTTAGAGGGTGACACTATATACACTCCCCTATAAACCCACAAACTCGGAGAGATGTCTACCCCCAAACTCAAAACATGCTATGTCCTCAGAGCAAAGAGAACAAAAGCGTGCCTTGGGCTCAACGGAAGACATGACACGACTAAACAGTAATTAACATAAAAATAACACATACCTCATTGGGTTGCCTCCCAAGCAGCGCATTTGGTTAAAGTCGTTAGCCCGACTATGGTCCCAACTTACTTGGCCTTAGCTTTGCGGCCTTTGGACCGTCTCCTTTCCTCACGGGCACAAACGCCCTTCTCTTTTCAATTCAGCTCTCCATTGTTAACAAGTAGGGGTAAAGCCAAATTTATTTTTAAAGCTTTGCGCTTGTGCTTACCCCTCTTTCTTTTCCTTTTATTGGGGTTTCCACCCCCAAACTCAATTTTTTCTTCAACCTGCAAAACACCATCCTCACAACCAAGATCAAGAGAGTTATCGTGAACAAAAATAGTAGCAAATATAGAATCAGATAAATCACTATAACTCTCCTCACTAACTTTATGTTTTGAAGGCCCTTGTGGTAGATGTGATGGAATTGACTCTTTATGGGAGTCGTGTGGGGTGTGATACGACCCGTTACTCCTAGAGTATTGGTCGGCCTTAATGTTACTAGCCACGAGATAAACATCTGCATTATCCCCACTTTTCTCACATCCATTCACGTCATATTTGACAATTGGAAAATCGGTTATGGCTCCTACAAAACCATCTTTGGGGGAGGGTTTCTTATCATTTTTAAGCATACAAAACTTACATTCACTACCAGAAACAGGTCATTTAGCGACGGAATTATCAGCGACGGACAGATTCCGTCGCTAAATAGCGACGGAATATAGGCTTTAGCGTCGGAAAATTTTTGGCGTCAAATTTAGCGACGGAATTTAATTCCGCCGCTAAATTCCGCCGCTAAAACGAATATTCCTCGAATATTTGTTTATTTCCGCCGCTAATTTGGCGGTTGATTTACCGACGGAATATTCCGCCGCTAAATATTTATCAGCGACGGAATTATTCCGCCGGTGAAAATATATCATATTTTTATTTTTTTATTTATCAGCGTCGGAAATATTCCGACGGTGAAATTAAAATATTTTTTATTTTTCTTTTTGAAATATTACACCGACGGAATATTTCCGACGGTGAAATTAAATGTTTTTTTTTTTTTTTATATTAAACACCGACGGAATATTTCCGCCGCTGATAATTTAATATTTTTTTTATTTATCAGCGACGGAAAATTCCGTTGCTGATAATAAAATGTAATTTTTGTTTATTTTTAGAACTAATTAACAAAATAACAAACTAAAAAACATTAAAATATCATAAATATTTATGATATTTTTGAAAAAATAAATAAATCATAAATATTTATTAATTTTAATTTTATAATGCCATTATTTTATTTATATAAAATATGAAAGTTATTTTAAATTACTCTCAAAAAAATAAATATGAGTCAATAAATATTATTTTTGAAAAAATAAATAAATTATAAACCCTAAACCTAATACCCTATATACTATACACTATATATACCCTATACCCTATACCCTATACCCTATACCCTATACCCTATACCCTATACCCTATACTCTATACCCCTATACCCTATACCCTATACCCTATACCCTATGCCCTATACCCTATGCCCTATGCCCTATACCCTATGCCCTATGCCCTATACCCTATGCCCTATACCCTATGCCCTATACCCTATGCCCTATACCCTATACCCTATACCCTATACCATATACCCTATACCCTATACCC
Organism: Adenophora triphylla var. japonica; assembly: GCA_022495995.1. Lineage (NCBI taxonomy): Eukaryota > Viridiplantae > Streptophyta > Magnoliopsida > Asterales > Campanulaceae > Adenophora > Adenophora triphylla. The sequence goes on from JAFEMH010002426.1 coordinate 155,540, forward strand.
TATACCCTATACCCTAAACCCTATACCCTATACCCTATACCCTATACCCTATACCCCTATACACTATACCCTATACCCTATACACTATACCCTATACCCTATACCCTATACCCTATACCCTATACCATATATCCTATACCATATACCCTATACCCTATACCCTATACCCTATACCCTATACCCTATACCCTAAACCCTATACCCTATACCCTATACCCTATACCCTATACCCCTATACACTATACCCTATACACTATACACTATACCCTATACCCTATACCCTATACCCTATACCCTATACCCTATACCCTATACCCTATACCCTATACCCTATACACTATACCTGCATATGAAATGCCTTGTTTAACCCTATTGCAGAATGTTTGAAGATTTAGCTCAGGATTTATCTCCAGAACTCATCGCAACTAGGACAGAAAGAGAATTTCCAAACTGGCTAAGGAAATATGTAAATATTTCGTTTCATTCAAATTTATTCTATACACTTCTTTAAACATTCAATCTTAAAATTGTATTAAATTGGTTACAATATTGTCTTATAGATAGCTGAACATCCGGGTGATGCCAAAGCTGCGAGGTTAAGACATTTAGCATCATCTCCGTACTTGAACGTTCATTTATACAACGGTTATTTCGTGAATGGCTATGTGTTTCATACCAAAGCTTACGGGGGCTCTAAATTGACGTGGAATAGCGGTGTGAAGCTTATAGGGAATGATTATTATGGCGTCTGAAAGAAGTAGTCGAGGTGGAGTATTTCGGTAGAAACAGTGTTGTCTTGTTCAATTGTGATTGGCGGGATGCCGTGTGCGAGGTGTTAAGAAGCACCCCATATTTGACCTCGTCGATGTAAAGGACTCGTCCGTACATAATGGCGACGACGTCTTCATCTTAGCATCTCAAGCACAACAGGTATACATGACTCCCTACCCTCGTCCGCGACCCGACCGATTGTGGGCTGTTTGGATGACCAAGGCTAGGAGCATGATTGACAACCTACCCTCGTCGACAACTACGAGTCGTCATTAGAAACACCCTATCAAGAGGATGAAATGCCGGTGCCACCTAACGTTTCATCGCCTAATCATCCATTAGATGATGTCACTCATATTCCTCAAAATGTTGATGAACCCGAGGAGGATATCTTACCGGTGAATTTGCCAACTCCCCACCTCGCTCGTGTCATCTCGCGCACATTGATATTGATGAATCAGAGGAAGAGGAAGAGGAAGAGGAAGAGGAAGAGGAAGAGGAAGAGGAAGAGGAAGAGGAAGAGGAAGAGGAAGAGGAACCAGAGTTTGATTCATCATAGTCCGAAGACGAAGATGAAGAACTCGAGTTTTGTAGTAATTCGTGAGTCCAGTGATGATGATGGGGACGAAGATTAATAATAGTTTAAAGTTTAAAATTGTATTGTGAATGCTTTAGATTATTAGAACTTTAAAGTTTTATATGTATTGTGAATGCTTTAGATTATTAGAACTTTAAAGTTTCATATGTATTGTGAATGCTTTAGATTATTTTTAATATCCGTCGTTTTATATATATTGTGAATGCTTTAGATTATTAGAACTTTAAAGTTTTATATGTATTGTGAATGCTTTATATTATTAATAGTTTAAAGTTTTATATGTATTGTGAATGCTTTAGATTATTAGAACTTTAAAGTTTTAGATGTATTGTGAATATATTGTTTCCTATTGTTAAAGTTGTATATTTTAATATTTTTACTGTAATACGTATGAGTTCTAGTAGAAAGGGCAAGGGTAAGAAGACTAAGCCTATTTACACATTGATTACCGGGACGCAACCGTCCCGATCCGGTAGCGATGATGTCGACCCTTCACGCAAGAGTACTAGCTCCACCTCTCGGGGCCGATACTCGACTACCGTCGATTCCGAGGAGGATATTGGTCGATATCATCACTTTATGACCAAGTAAGTAACTCTTCATTAATTTGATATAAGTTGGTTCCTTTTTGCTTTATATATAATTCATTATTTAAGTTAAAATGTTATTGTATAAATATACTTAAGTGTGTTTGTAGGTGGATACCCCACCCTGTGGACTAAGATCGGGCAATACCGGCGGTCTCGAAAAATGACCGAGTTTTGGCCCAACTGGAAAAAATTGCCACGAGAGGCGTAAGGACGATGCGTGGGATGAGTTTAAGGTAATGTGTTAATGGTTTTTATTTAAAACTTAAATGTTAGTTTGTTATTAAAATGTTATAATTAATAATGATTGTACTCTTTTAGTTTTGTAATGTTATCATTATATGTTGTAGGCTAAATATTATTGGGCGCCGTAAATCAGCGATGCGACGGCTAGATATGTTTACGATGAGCGAGGCTCACAAGCTATTTAAGGATTTTATTTGTAACATATTTATCTATCCTTAATTAGTTTAATTAACAATGATTATACTCTTTTAATTTTATAATGTCATCATTATATGTTTACGAGATATTCATATTTTTTATAGGTACCACGAAGAAAAATTATTATACTACTCGGCTCGCGGCGGGAGAACAGCCCTTGTGTCCTACTTTTATGACCGATGAGGTGTTTGGTCAATTTTGCGAATATTGGGGGTCGCTCGCGGCGAAGGCTATATCCGAACAGGCCAAGGCCAATAGAGCAGCTCCTGGGGTCGGCGGCGTTGCATACCGGGGGACGCTCACGGTCGCCGAGCATCACGACCGCATGGTATGTATGTTAATTTAAATGTAGTAGTGTATGGATGCTTTTAAATAGGTTTATGTACATATGTTAGCTGGGAGCCAATGTTGATGCTATGAAATCCATAGTTTTAGTGTAAATGTAGTGTATACATGCTTTTAAATCAGTTTAAATGTTGCATTTATATATACAATTTCAAAGTAATAATCTCGCTTATTTTATTTATAGGAAAGGGAGTATGGTCCGAATATCGGTTTTGTGGATGTTTACGCTAGCACCCATATTCGGAATTCTACAGCCGCCCGATCAACCTCCGCAATGGGTTGACGATCGATCTAAGCACGCCTTTGTAAGTAAACTACCATTAAATGACTTGATTTTGAATATGTAAATTTATTTATGTACCTTACATTGTGTATATGATTATAATTGTTTGTTTTATTTTTCAGTCCGCATATCAAGCCGCCGTTGTTCCCGAAGGAACGCCTCCCGGCGAGCCCGTCCCCTTCGTGCTGATGTTTGGCACGAGGTCACCTCTCGTGGACATCCAAGGAGAGGAGCCCGAGTGTTAGGGATGGGGATTACGGGCGGCAATGCCCGTCGACGTCGACCGGCCGTCGGCGAAATGTAGCCCACCCACGTTTCATGATCCGAGGGTCGACACTCTGGAGGCTGCGTTGGAGGAGGAGAAACGCGAGCGGGCAAAGCTTGCGGATGCTTTGGCGGACGCAGATGCGGGGAGGAGAACGATCGACGTCATGCGAGATTCGAGACAGCATGCGTAGACTCAAAGACAATTGGCGCCTGATGGCTCATCTCGGCCAGACTCCTGTGGTAATTTCCCGCCTCCCCAAGTTGATTGCGGACATTTTTAGACATTTTTGTATTAATTTATACTTGTTTGTAAACATTTGAGACATTTGGTACCCGCGGAGCCCCTCCCCGCCTCTCCCCGCCTCCACCCCTCTCCCCTCTCCCCCTCCCCCTCCCCCTCCCCCTCTCCCCTCCCCCTCCCGAATTGGTACGGTGGTATTTAGTTTTTATTTGGTACGCTGATATTTGAATTTTAGTTTTTTATAGTTTTAGTTTTATAAATTGAAATGTTATATCGTGTACAAAAATTTTGGTTTATTGATATTTTAAATTATTTTTTTAAAATTTATTTCAAATCGCCGACGGAATTTTCCGTCGCTCAAATTAATGCTTTGAAATAAAAATTAATTAAATAAATTAATTTCAGACGGAATTTCCGCCGCTATAATCATTTAATTTTTATTTAATTTTTAATTTCAAGCGGAAATTTCCGTCGCCGTAATAAAATTTAAATTAAAATTAAATAATTTCAGCGACGGTAATTTCCGCTAAATAATTTAATTTTAATTTAAATTTTATTATTACGGCGACGGAAATTTCCGTCGCTGAAATTAATTTAATTAAATTAATTTTTATTACGGCGACGGAAATTTCCGCCGAAATGAAAATTTAATTAAATTAAATTAATATAGCAAATGAATTTTCCGTCATTAAACCATTAATTCACCGGCGGAATTAATTTCCGTCGGTAAAAGAAAAAAATAGCGGCGGAAATTGACCCGTCGGAGCACTGCGACGAGCTGGTAGCGGCGGACCACCGACGGAATTTTTCCGTCGGTGATTTATTTTAGCGACGGAAATATAATTTTAGCGGCGGAAATTTCCGTCGCTAAATGACCTTTTTCTGGTAGTGATTCCTCCCCCATACCTCTCAAAGACACCACCCCTTGACACACATCAATGGTGGCCTTAGTGTCAAACATAAATGGCATCCCAAGCAGAATGGGAGTTTTCAGTTGTTCTTCACTTGATCCCTCCATACACATCACATAAAAATCAATGGGGATAACGATTTTATCAATTTTAACCAACACCCCTTCAAGAACCCCTAAAGGTCTTTTAATTGAGAGATTCGCCAATTGCAAGTCTCTCATGGGTGGTTTCAACTCACATACCCCCAAACTTCTAAAAACATGAAAGGGCATCACATTGACACTTGCCCCAAGATCCAACAAACCTTTAAAATTTTGACCCCCTAAAGAAATTGGGATAGTGAAACACCCGGGGTCTTTTTGAACATATTTAACCTTTTCATCCTCATTAACATCATCATTTTTATCACAACAATCAGTATTATCAAGATAAGATAGAAATACCTCCTCAATTTCCTCACTTTTATTCCACACTGTTGTGATTGACTTTGCTTGCTCGGGTGGGTTCTTCTCTTTCATCAACTCTTGGGCAACCTTCACAAGTTGCTCTACTTGTGTGCCCACCTTTTCAAACGCAGCTTCTGTATTTCTGTTACTTTGCTGCATCTCCATCCTTAACTGCTGAACTGCCAGCTCCCAAGGCTCCCTACCATGTTGTCCAGGTGGTGGTGCATGAAGGGGTTTTACTTGTTGATTCTGATGGCCACCCCATGGATTGTAGTTGCCATATTGATTGCCTTGGGGTGGTGGCCTTTGTCCATATCCGTTGAAAGCATGTGCCTGTTCAGGATGATAAGAGAAATTTGCTGCACTTGGACACATATTAGTCACATAAGATGATAAACCACAATTTGCACAATAATCAGTAATAACATTGGCACCAGCAGAAGTGCCACAAGCAGTCAATTTATCCAATTTATTATTTAAAAGTGCAATCTGCTTTGAAATATTATCACTAGCATTCAATTCAAGTACCCCCTTTGTTTTACCCCTCGAATTCTTTTGTTGAGAATTAGAACTCAACATCTCGTATAAAGCTTTGGTCTCGTCCGGGGTCTTGGCTCCTATCGAGCTTCCAGCAGCATTGTCAACCATTGATTGACCATTGTCATTCAAGCCATCATAAAAGGCTTGGTTCAGTGAGGGTAGTGTGAAATTGTGTTGGGAACATTGTATTAACATTGTATTAAATCTTTCCCATGCCTCATGAAAGAGCTCCCCCACATCTTGGGAAAATGTCATCAATTTCTGTCTAAAACCGGCCAACAGATGATGTGGGTAATATCTTTTAAGGAACACATCTTGCAATTCTACCCAAGTACTAATGCTGCTCGGTGCAAGCATCATCAACCATGTTTTAGCCACTCCCTTAAGAGTGTAAGGAAAACACTTCAGACTAATTTGCTCCTCAGTCACTCCCTGTCTTAACAAAAATTGAGCAACAACAATAATATACTCTTTAAGGAACGTGAGTGCATCCTCACCAAGCAATCCGTGGAAGCTTGGCAACATGGCAAAGTATTGTCCTTTGACCTCTAGATTTTTGGCTGCATCGGACAGCACTATGCAAGAGGTAGATGTGTCTACCCGAGGTCTCAGGAAATCATTCATAGTTTGTGCCGGTGGTACTGCCATCAAGGCTTTCTCTTCCTCTACCTCGGTGGTGGAGGGTTCTGATTCGGTGTCCGAATCCGAGAAAAGGGGATTAAAGAGGGGATCGCCCTCAAATACTTCCTCAAGAAGCTTAGTGTCTTTAGCTTTATTAAGTCTGTTTATGTTGTCGTTCAATGGCACCAATGTAGGCTTCAAAGAACGACGACCTTGCATTCACTACCTAACCTACTTGTTTACTTGCAACAAGTCCCCGGCAACGGCGCCAAAAACATTATGGAGGAAATCTCCCTCTTGTAATAAAAACCGAGCAAGTGTACTCACTACCGGTGTAGCAGTATGCAATTGCAGGGGTCGAATCCACAGAGACTCGTTGGTAAACAAGTAAAGTAAAAGCAGTAAATTTAGTAACCACAGTTTATAACTTGATTTAGAACTAAGAGCATAAAATAAATAACAAAAACTAACTAAACAAGAAAACAGATTATGAGCAGAGATTCGTAGATTGGATTTCACTTCACCATCATTCTATGCAGAATTTTATTTATAAAACATTAACTCAACTTCTAGGGTTCATTCACTTTAGCTAGGATCGACACGGTTAGATGGCCGGATTACAATCCTAAATACTCTCTTAATATTGTGACTTCTATTACGGTACCACAATATGCCAAGAATACATTAAGAACATAAGAATTAAAGAACCTAACGTTGATCCGATTCTATTACGGCACATACCAAGTTATTCAATTAATAGTGGTCTATGTATCAAAATCCCAAATTAATGGCGAATTCGATACCCAATTATTCAAAGACGAGTTCGTATATTAACATACATCTCAAATCTAAGAATAAGAATTTAGGATCTATTATTGAACTAGAAGGAATTAAATAGAAAGAATTAAATTACTATTGCATAGAAATCTGGATAAAGATCCAACCAATCTACAAATCCAATGAATTAGCTACTCATAATTTACAATGATAAAAACCTGGAATGCAGAATAATTCTTCTCTTCAATGGAATTGTTAAAAAAAACATAAAAACTCCAATGATATATCATATCCCCAACTAACGTGTGGCTGTGAAATATATATATAATAGGGCAAAAACTATGGACCCAAGCTGAGAAAAGACAAGTCTGCCCTCAATTAAGGCGTCCAAACTGTTGCTGATTGACGACGGAGCGCGGCCGCAATGGCTGTTGGCGCGGCCGCTCTTATGGGCAGAAAGTTTTGCTTGAGTCTCGTCACTTGAGCGCGTCCGCAACGGAGGATAGCGCGGTCGCCCTTGAGAAATGGTCGATCGGCCCTTTTATGATTTGGTCGATCGGCACTTGTTGCCAGAGAGTTTGGCCTAGAGCTTGGCCCCAAATGGCCCATTCCTTCCAACCTCGGCCCCAAATGGCCTTGCAATGGCCCTAGCAGTGCTCGGCCATGGCCTAGTTTGGCCGGCCATCCTTGTGCCTTGGATTGTAATAATTAATATTCGTTTCGTCTCGCTATTTTGCCGTCGCACTTTGGCCACTATAATGAATTCTTTTGCACTTCGCTCTTTGGGATTTTATTTTTCATTTTAACCCATGAATTTTTATAAATCAAATTCGTCCAAATTTTCTATATTTCCACTTTAGTCCCTGAATTTCCAATAATTACGGTTTGGCCCTTGAACTTCTGAATTTCCGTTTTGTCCCATATTTTCCAAAATTATAATTTGATCCAAAAACTTCCAAAGTACGCTCCAATCCTTCATTTTGTCAGTAATTGCACTTCAACCCCTGTACTTTCAAAACACTCACAAACCATATCAAATATACATAAAACTCGGGAATCAAACACAAAGAAAGCCTAAAAGTGCATCATTTGGATGGGTAAATACACATCCATCAATGCTTGAATTCGTATTTATGGTGTGCGTTGCATATCATTTAATGTTTCACATTTTGTTTGTGGTGATTATGTGTTAGTTTCCTATTTTGAATAATTTAGTTGGCATTTTTAACTATGTTAATAAATTAAATATAATTATTTAATGTCTAATTGAAAATATTAGGATTGGTGTAGTGAAATAATAATATTGGAAAAAAATAATTATAGACTTATAAATGTGAGGTGCTAAAGTGTAAGATTTATAACTTAAGAAATCTAATGGTGGCAACTTAATACTAGGAGGAGCTTAGGTGAAAATGTTTCAATGTATATCCTTGGTTTGTGTTTAATGAGGAAGCTTCATTTTCATTAATCAAAATCCCAGCCAAAGTTCTTTCCTTCTTCCATGAGAAAGGTCCAAACCTAGTTTTTCATTTTAAAAATCCACCATAAATTCTAGGAAAATCCGTTCTTCAATCCGTTGGTGAATAAATGTTCGGGAAGCCAAGGGGATAGTTTTCATTCGAATAAATATTGAAGTCTTTCATTTCATTTTTGAGGTAAGTTATTATATGCTTCCCTTCAAATTATGCTCATTTGAAGTTTAAGGTTGAAATATGTGAAATAAAATGGTTGCATGTTATATTTGGTCATTTGTCTTAAATGGGAAAGGATGGAAATGGTTTTGGTTAAGTTGAACTGAAGTTGGGGTTATGGAGTTGTTGTTTGAGTTGGAAAAATGGTTATGTAAATGTTTCAAGAGACTGCTGATGTTTCAGCACAAAAGCTGATTTTTGCTGAAGGGCACGACTCGTGCCCCTTGTCAGGAGACGTCCCTCTCAGCCAGTCGTGTAAAACAATTTACTCGTGATGATTTCAATTAGCACGACTCGTGTTGTAGGGCATGAGTTGTGCCCTGCCATGTTTTGTTGAACCATTTTGAAAGCAATGTATGTCCAACTATCTAACATATCTTTTACCCAATTGAACACTATAATCCAAGTTCTACATATGAGCTACAAAAGAATGTCTTTGCATACCAATTGTGATGTTGGGAAGGTGGTTAAATACTTGGTTAAAATAGGTTGAAACATTTGATGTCCATGAAATCTAAATGGCTCTACATCTTTATATGGTTGATATTAGACCTTGAATTGTTATATTAAGTGTATAGAACTTATGTGTTACGCATTATGGACTTGTTTGACATCTTTAATGGTGTTCTTGATAGGGTTCTCTAATTTGGAATCCTAAGTTAAAGTGATTGATTTCAAGGATTGTTTAGACTTTGTGCTACTATTGAACAATACATGGTTATCATATTGTTATGATATATTTGGTATGGTTCCCTACGTTGGAATCAATCATACATTGGTTGTTTAAGCAAATATTTATTACTGTGCTTTTATTTAAAGTCCAGCTGGTACTTGATTGTTCAGGCAGTGGTATGAGATTATAATGGCACCCGAGCCGAGTTCATTATAATCCATTTACTGGGTCCCTTTTCCCCCTTCCATTGGCCATGGTTTGGGTTGTGGGCTAGCTCCTTTCGAGTGAGGTCTAGCTGCCCTTTGGGGTATGACTTTGTGTCATTTTCTCCCAGTTGTTGATGTTGTTACTTGGTTCCGAAACCGCTTCTTTATCTGTTGTTGCTGCTCAGACTGTTATATCCTTTTTGGTTAAACCTTGGCTCAGTATCCTTCTAAGTGTTATATTATTGCACTTATGTGTTATCTTATACATCCTTCTATGTGCTTACAAGATTGTGATGTATATGATGAATGGGTTGATATATGTTTTTCTATTGTGATTGCATGTCATCTTTTTGCATATATAGTAGCTTACTGAGATTTATCTCATCCCGTCCTTTTATTGCTTTCCTTAGATAGGGGCGAGCCAGGGAATCGGCCACGTTGAGCACGGAGAGGACACCGAGTTGGGTTGTAACTTGAGAAGGTATTTTGTAGTGGTTTACATTATGTAAATGTTTAACCAAAGGGGGGTAGCATACCCGAGACTTGCGATATTAGTCACTATTTTGAAACACTTTGGTGATTGTAAATATTGTATATTTTGGAACTATGTTCCTTGGTTTGTAAAGGTTTTGTAAATGGTTTGTAAAGCTTTGAGTTTGGATTCGGAGTTAAATGATTTTACCTTTAATGATATATTTATATGAAATTTTCTTTAAGTTAAACAGGTTTTGGATATCAAATTTTAAGAAAGGACATTTTGAAAGTAAAATGAAAATATGGCATCTTCCGAGCGTGTTTCAAACATGGATCCAAGTAGGACCACGGTTTGGTGTGCGTCAGTTGGTGTCAGAGCTAGGTTATAGATAGTCTATAGTGACTAAGTGACCTAGGAGGGTAGTTATGGATTGAGTGAGTGACGTTAAGTGTTTTATGTAGGTACTCAGTTATTATGGCAGGAGATGAGGGTGATCAAACAGGATCTTTAGGCCATAGAAATGTAAGGGAGGAGACACGGGATATGTTTCAAGGCATGTTAGAGGTAGCCATGAAAGCTATAAATGATCAGAGGCAGGGAAGAGAGTAGGCTTGGGAATGATGGTGAGCCAGATGTGACAAAAGATGAGAGATGGATAGAAGCCATGGAGAAAATATTTGATGTATTGAGATGTACCGAGGAGGATCGAGTTATATTCGCTGCCTATAAGTTTTCTGGAGCTGCGAAACACTGGTGGAGGATGTTTAAGGCAAGTTGGGATTATGCTCATGTGCCATATACTTGGGAGAATTTTGAGAGGAAGTTCAAGGAGCACTTCATTCCGAAAGTGGATCAAGATAAAAAGGAGATAGAATTTCTTAACTTGGAGAAAAATTTCATGACAGTGGCTCAGTACGTGGTCAAGTTCACTGAGCTATCCAGATATTGCACTCATCTAGTTGCATCAAAAGAGAGAAATCAATGAGATTCGTTCAGGGATTGAAGACAGTGATTCGAACGCAGTTAGTGTCTCATAAGTTTCAAGACTTTCTGGATGCGGTGGATTGTGCTTACCATGTGGAGCATGATATTGAAGAACATAAGAGGAAGACAGAAGGGTTAAGTACCGGAAGTCGAGGAGGGCAAGGAAGACAACAAGGCCGAGATAGTCGAGGAGTACAAGGAATGACATCACAGTTTAGATGACAACCACAGGGTCAGTCAAGTGTTAGAAGGCAAGGTAATACTTCAGGGAATCAGAACAAGAAGTTTTGTACTCATTGTCAGAAGGATGGGCATACAGAGGATCAATGTTGGAAGAAGAAAGGAAAATGTTTGAAATGTGGACAGTTGGGGCATTTTCAAAACGATTGTCCTATACCAAGGAAGCAACCATCGGGGAGTGGCGCCAGGACTTCACAAGGGCAGAAAAGGGATGCTTCGGGGAGGCCTAAGGTTCAAGGCCGTGTCTTTGCCGTGAATCAACAACAAGCAGCGGATTCCTCCACAGTCATAGGAGGTACCATTTTTATGGCAAGTCTAAGAGCATGCGCACTTATAGACCCTGGCTCATCTCATTCTTATGTTTCTATGCTTTTTGCATCGCAATTGCATGCTTCTGTTGAGTCTTTGCCTTATGTATTAGAAGTATCGACTCCTATGGGATAATGTTTGGTAACTGATGAAGTGTTACGTGCTCGTGATGTGCATATATGTGATCATGTGTTACCTGTTAATTTAGTAGTGTTACCCATATATGATTTTGATGTCATTTTGGGCTTGGATTGGCTAAGCAAGTATCATGCTTTAGTTTATTGTCATAAGAAGATTGTTACATTTTCAGTTCCTGATATGCCTAGTTTGTTTTTGAGGCTAGTCAATCGGTTAGGAATATTCGTGTTATTTCTTATGTGAAAGCTAGAAAATTATTACTTCGTGGTTGCACCAGATTCTTGGCTAGTGTACTTGATATGACTAAAGTATTGCCTGAATTTGGGGATGTACCGGTAGTTAAAGAATTTCCTGATGTGTTCTCTTCTGAGTATGTTATGCCTCCGGATAGGGAGATCGAGTCTGTTATTGATTTGCTTCCAGGTAGAACTCCAATATCAAAGGTACCTTATAGAATGGCTCCGGCTGAATTGAAAGAATTGAAATCTCAGTTACAAGAATTGCTTGATAGGGGATTCATCCGACCTAGTGTTTCACCTTGGGGAGCTCCAGTTTTAGTTGTTAGGAAGAAAGATGGATCCTTGAGATTATGTATAGACTATCGGCAGTTGAACCAAGTGACGGTGAAGAACAAATATCCATTGCCTCATATTGATGATTTATTTGATCAACTTCAAGGTGCGACAGTCTTTTCAAAGCTCGACTTGAGGAGTGGGTATCATCAGTTGAAAGTTCATTCAGAAGATGTTTCTAAGACTGCCTTTTGTACCCGGTATGGCCATTTTGAGTTTCTTGTCATGCCGTTTGGGTTAACAAATGCTCCAGTCGTTTTTCTGGATTTGATGAATCGGGCTTTCAAGCCTTATCTTGATACTTTTGTAGTCGTGTTCATTGATTATATTCTCGTATATTCTAAATCTCGGGAGGAGCGTGAACAACATTTGTGAATGGTTTTGGCGGTGCTACGAGAGAAGAAGTTATTTGCAAAATTTAGTAAGTGTACTTTTTGGCTTGAGGAGATTTCTTTTCTTGGGAATGTTGTTTCAAAAAAAAGGGAATTACCGTTGATCCTTCCAAGATTTAAGTCGTTGTTAGTTGGAATAGGCCGGAAATAGTCACCGAGATTCATGTTTTCTTGGTTTAACTGGGTATTATCGAAGATTCATTAAAGGGTTTTCGAAGATTGCTACACCATTGACCCAGTTGACCCGGAAGAATGTACCCTTTGTGTGGAATGAGAAATTTCAAGCTAGTTTTGAAGAATTAAAGAAGAGATTAACTTTGGCACCTATTCTTGTGCTGCCTAATGGGAATGATGGCTTGGTTATCTATTGTGATGCTTCGAAGGAAGGTTTGGGGTGTGTCTTGATGCAAAATGGGAAGGTCATTGCTTTTTATTCAAGGTTCTTGTGAGAAGAATTATATGTTTATTTGGTTCATTATATGTTTACATATTTATTATATTGAACTGCGTCACTAGTTATTGTGAATAACTAGTATAAGTTGGTAATAGATAATCATGGAGATGATTATGCATGTGATGCACATTACACTTATGGATACTTGCTAGAGAATAAGTATTGGACATGACCTATCGATGAGATTTATGACATGGTCTATAGTCATATGTGTCATGATTAAATCTCATGATAGTCGAGTCATTGAATCCTTTGAACCTAAGATTATCATCGTCTTCCACATGATGAACGTTGTGTTTGATATAGTCTAACAATATCTTTAATCGGATAGCAATAAGGGCTATGTTGGCACGATTGGATTCTTGTAGGGAAGAATGATAAGTCAAGAATGGATTTGTCCCTCTCCTTGAGAGAGATGTTTGCTTGGGCCCCTCGATGTATGATGCTGATGAAATGTGTGGCCACACTCAAGTGATTTGATAGAAATCAAATGCATTTGGATTATCAACATATTCGGAATCGAGAAAGCATTGAACATGTGAGTTGACATGGACCATGACTCATGTTCAATTTGGCATCATGGACAAAGGGATTGTGACATTTGAACTATATATCAAGGAATCAAGCTTTGATGTTATATTAATTGGGTAGATATAATGGCTTGCTAAAAACCACTTATCTCTTGTGAGGTCGATATTTCGACTCACTACCAACATAATATAATTCCTATTGGGTCACACACAAAGAACGAATTTGATCATTGGCTGAAAATTGGAATTCTGGGATTTTGGCACGATTCGTGACCAGGAGCATGACTCGTGCCAAGGGTCACGACTTGTGACAAGTGTAGAACGACTACGTTTTGTGGCAACAAGGATGACTTATTGACTTTTGACTTTGTGGGATTGGGCACGACATGTGCCCTTGAGCACGACTTGTTCCCAAAATAAACACGAGTGCAAAAATAGTCACGAGTCGTGGTACAACTAATTTTAGGCCTGACACGACTCATGCCCCTGGGCACGACTCGTGCCCTTGGCGAATTTCGTGTCCGTACAGCGTTCCTTGGTTGGAAAGGTTTTGGAGTTTAACAAGGAGTTTACCCTAATTGTTAGGGGATATATATGTGATATAAATATAACCCTTTTGCAACCATAAAACCTCTTTCCTACATCATTGTTCTAGGTTTATGAAACTCTAGATTTTGATTATTGATTGAGAATCAAAAGCACCCAAATAATTCCGTTGTTTTGGCTTTGATTATTGAATATTTATTCAATAATCAAGAGGATCATCTAGCAATCCTACAAGAAGCGTTCTTGATTCGTTCGCATGTGGATCACCATTAGAGGGAGGTTGTTTTATCTCCTAAGGCTTAAAGATCTCCATTGATTGATTCATCACCAAGGTTGAACAAGGAAGATAGAAGATTCGACATCAAAATTCTAAGCTTGAATTTTGAGATCTGTTTTTGACTAACCTAATCGCATTTAAGGTATGTAATTCTATTTCATATTTTTCATCTTTTCATGCTGGACGGATTTAAGGGCTAGGGTTTTGTTGTTGTATAAATATTTTCCGCTGCGTTTGTAACCCCAAAACCCAACAATCTAATGGTGGCAACTTAATACTAGGAGGATCTTAGGTGGAAATGTTTCAATCTATATCCTTGGTTTGTGTTTAATGAGGAAGCTTCATTTTCATTAATCAAAATCCCAGCCAAAGTTCTTTCCTTCTTCCATGAGAAAGGTCCAAACCTAGTTTTTCATTTTAAAATTCTACCATAAATTCTAGGAAAAGCCATTCTTCAATCCGTTGGTGTTTAAATGTGTTAATGTTAGATCATGTGTTGTCATGAATGTTGTCCCAAGTGTTGTAAACCAGTGTTGCCACTGGTGTTGCCACAAGTGTTGCCATTTGGATTTGGCAACACTGAAATAGTTACTGTATTTTTCACAAATAAAAATGTGGAAATTAATGTTTAAAGAACAGTAGTTAGTCTGCTTAAAATGAGCTGGAAAAGAGCAACAGAAACTGCCCAGGCGTTAGTTACGAAGAAGAGGAGAAAATTAACAAATAAACATGTGTTTATTTGTTTAATTAATGACCAAGCAAAAATATATTTTATTCAGATATTCAGGGGGAGAACAAGTCAGAGTACAAGGAATCCAGAGCTGAGAGGTACAAGCAAGAGAAGCAAGAGAAGACCTAGTCTCTTACAAATGAGGCGAGAAGACTATTTTGGAGGAAACAAACTCCAAGGCTGTTGCTGATCATTTTGAGTAGGCTCCAAGACTTTGTGGCCTATAAATAGTGCAGTAGATCTTCATTGAAGATCATCCAATTCAGAAAACGCAAATCTGCATAAGAAATAGAATTCTGCTCACAAGTGTTGCCATTCAAGTGTCGGCAACACTCAGTCTGACACTCGAGAATTTCATATAGATTTTTATATTTTTGTGAGGTTTTGAGTGTTCATTTTCAGAGAGAATTCTTGTATATGTTGTTCCTTATATCAGGGATCTTTTATCATTAAGGAACTTCTTCGACCTTGTATTTAATTCATATTATTAATAGAAAGGTCTTGCCCTCGTGGCACCCATCAAGTTATATATTTATATAACTTGATAAAAATTATATTCTTGTGTATTGTTTTAATTCTTCCGCTGCAATTTATTTTTATTTCTATTGATTTGTGTTTTTCTAGAATTGGTGTATGTGTTGTTCTTAGTGTTACCAACACTAAAGACAACACTTGTGAGTTTCATCTCATCTTGTGAGTTTCGCCTCACTTGTTCTAAGCCATAGACAATTTTAATTGGTATCAGAGCCTAGCACTTGATATACTAAGTGTTTAGATCCTTTTGTCATGGCTTATGATCCTGCAAACCCTAATCAAAAGAGATTACAGGTTTTAGATGGATCAAATTATGCTTATTGGAAGATTCGCCTACGCTCGCATATCAAATCAATTGATCTTCGAGCTTGGCGATCTATTTTAAATGGTTATTTTGTTCCAATGCTTCCTCCGGATGACGATGGTGACGTTTAAGTCAAACCTAAATTCGAGTGGACAATTGAAGAGAATAATCTTGCTAGTTTCAATGAAAAGGCACTGAATGCCATCTATGAATGGGTTGACATGCATATGTTCAAACTCATTCAAAATAGTCCCTCTGCATAAGATGCTTGGGATACTTTACAAAGATTTTTTGAAGGAGATGGTAGTGTCCGAGAAACAAAGCTTAGAGGTCTCACTAGTAGATTTGAAAGATTAAGAATGGGTGAAAACGAAGATATTACTTCTTATTTTGAAAAGTTGATTGATATTTCAAATGCTTGTCAAGTATTAGGGGAACCTTTTACAAATAAACAACTCGTTTCAAAAGCTATTCGTACTCTTCCCGAACGTTTTAATATTAAAGTTTCAGCTATTGAAGAGGCCCATAATCTTTCAATAATGGACATTAAATCCTTAATGAGTATTTTGAAAAACTTTGAGATGAATCTCAATGAACAAACTGAGGCTTCTAAAGGCAAAAATATTGCCTTAAAAGTCGAATCTTCGGACACATGTGTGGATGATGAAGATGAAGCCTTCGAGGAGTTAGATGAAAATACTAGTGTAGCTTTACTTGCAAAAAGATATAATGATATGCTTAGAAAATTTAACAGTGTGCAGGTAAAAGCTAAAGACCAAGTGGCCAAAACCTCTAGTTTTGTGCCAAGGAGAGGTCCTCCTCCAAATCAAAAGGATACCCTACCTAGGCGTGCATCCTCGAAAAAGATCCGGTCCGATCCTAAGTACATTGAATCTATTCAATGTCATGCTTGTTCCGGTTGGGGTCACTATGCCAATTAATGTGCTAACACCTTGAGAAAGGCGGGCAAAAACTTGTCGGTATCTCTTAGTGATGGAGAGGAGGAAGGAACAGAGAAAGATGAAAAGACGGAGCAAGTGGCCATGATGGTCACGGTAGAGGAGCTACCTTCGACAGAGAGTGTTACCTCAAGTGTTGTTCCAGATTTAACAACACTTGACACAACACTTGTGACTTCTTCAGAAAGTGTTGCCCCAAGTGTCATCCAGGAAATGGCAACACTTGGCATAACACTCAGCAGGTATGACTCTTTTAATGATCTTAGTTTGCATGGTTCTGCTGATTTAAATTCAGAGGAGTTTATAGAGGATGATTTTGATAGAGATGAGCTCATTTGTGAATTAAAAAACCTCTATAAATCCCTCCTCATGGAATGGAAAAAGGAGAACAAGATGGTGGTTTTCTTGAAAAAGGAAAATCAGGATCTTAAGAACTCCTTGACTCGGCTAGAGGTTCAACTCAGTAGGAGAGACTTGGATCTTGATAAAATCAAGGCCAAACTCAACCTAGCCGAATCCACCTTCAAAAAACTCAACACGAGTTCATCCAAATTGGATGAAATACTCAATTTGAGTAAGCCTCTGAAAGCTGGTCTTGGGTTCCAAGAATCACTAGAAAGTATTACCTCTTCCTTGTTTGATGTTGAAACTAAAAATTATTTTGTAAAAGAGCGTGTCAAGGAAAAGGGTAGTACTCCTAGTGATACTTCTGATCAATCCATTGAATGTGGATACTGTCACAAAGCTGGACATATAAAATCAGATTGCTTTTTCCTTCAAAAGAAAATGTCCAGTCTTCAAGTGTTGCCTCAAGTGTCGCCAATTTCTCAGGGCAACACTCACGGCAACACTGGTGAACAGAAATCCAGATTTTCAAAAAGGGCTTGGTTACCCAAGGAAAAACTGAAATGCTATGTTGTTTACACAGCTTTAAGGACTAACATTGCAGGAACTTGGTACTTTGATAGTGGTTGTTCACGTCATATGACGGGTACTAAATCATTCCTAACAGAGTACCAACCTATTCAAGGAGGCTCTGTGACTTATGGTGGTGGAGGCAAGAGTGAAATAGTTGGTAAAGGAACACTGGATATTGTTGGTTTTCCTCCTTTGAAAAATGTCTTGCACGTAGATGGTTTACTTGCTAATTTAATTAGCATTAGCCAATTATGTGATGACAATTTGGAGGTGAAATTCAATAAAAATACCTGTGAAGTGTTTGATGATACTAACTTTTATGTCATGACTGGAATAAGATCAAGTGATAATTGCTACCTGGTTGGTAATAAATCTGTGTGCAATTTGACTAAACTTGATGATATAAGGTTATGGCATCAAAAGTTAGGTCATTCTCATTATAAGAATCTTGAGAAGATTATCAAACACAATGCCGTCAAAGGTGTTCCTATACTAAACCTCAAAGACACCGTGATGTGTGGTGATTGTCAAAAGGGTAAGCAAACTCGTGTTGCTCACAGTGTTGGACAACACAATGAGCAACACTCAGGAACAACACATTGTTTTCAGCTTCTACATATGGACTTGATGGGTCCTATTGAGGTAGAAAGCTTGGGAGGTAAGAAGTATGTTTATGTGATAGTTGATGATTTTTCTAGGTATACATGGGTCTATTTTTTAAGAGAAAAATCTGAAACTTTTGATAAATTTACTCACTTAGTCTCTAAAATCAAAAACATGTTTTGTTCTCCTATTTTTCGAATAAGGTCAGATCATGGTAGAGAGTTTGAAAATCTCTCATTCTCTACATTTTGTAGTAAAAAGGGGATACACCATGAATTTTCAGCACCTAAAACACCACAACAAAATGGTATTGCTGAAAGAAAAAATAGGACTTTAATGGAGATTGCTCGTGTTATGCTAATTGCTAGAAATATTTCTAAAGGTTTTTGGGCCGAAGAATTAAACACAGCTTGTCACACTACGAATAGAGTTTTCTTAAGACCCGGTACTACTATGACACCCTATGAGATTTTAAATGGAAAGAAACGTACGGTTCACTATTTTCACGTATTTGAGTGTTTGTGCTATATTTTAAACGACCGGGAATATTAGGAAAACTAGATTCCAAGAGTGACAAAGCCATCTTTCTAGGCTACTCTCAAAACAGTCATGCTTATCGAGTCTATAATCTGAGGTTAAAAGTGATTCAAGAATCGGTAAATATTGAATTTAATGATTACTTGAGTGCTACAGGAGAACCAGCTGATGATATACCTCTGACCTTGCTGGAAGAAGTCGAATAGAGGGTTGGAACAGAAACTGATTCGGCCAGTACAACCACAGATTCAAGTGTTGCTCCGAGTGTTGCCCCTGAAATGGCGACACCTGAGGCAACACAGGAGAACAGAACAGTGGCTGGAAATTCTGAGAGCAGTGACTCAGAAGAAGAAGATGGATTGGTGTACCATCAAGGCAGGAGAGATCCCCCAGCTCGTATTAGAAATTATCATCCCCTTACTCAAGTAATTGGTGATGTTAATGAAGGGGTTCGAACAAGAAATAAGGAGCCAGTAGACTACAGAGATATGGTTAGGTATGTGTGTATTTCCTCCACATACTCTCAGGTGAAATACTCCTGTTTCGTTTCCTCTCTTGAACCAAAAAATGTGATTGAGGCTTTAAATGATAAATTCTGGATTCAAGCTATGTAAGAAGAGCTTGAACAATTTACCCGTAATGAGGTTTGGTGTTTAGTTCCACGTCCTTTAAATACAAACATTATTGGAACTAAATGGATTTACAAAAACAAATATGATGAATTGGGTAATATTGTTTGTAGTAAAGCTCGTCTTGTGGCTCAAGGCTATACACAAGTGGAAAGAATCGACTTTGATGAGACCTTTGCACCTGTGGCTAGAATTGAGTCAATAAGACTTCTTCTTGCTATAGCCTGCTACCTCAAAATCACATTACACCAAATGGATGTCAAAGCGGCGTTCTTGAATGGGTACTTAGATAAAGAGATCTATGTTGAGCAACCTAAAGGGTTTGAAGACCCATTCCACCCAGACCATGTATACAGACTTGATAAGGCCTTATATGGCTTGAAACAAGCTCCTCGTGCATGGTATGGGCGTCTAACAAGTTTCCTTCTTGAATATGGATTTGTTAGAGGAGAAGCCGATAGGACATTATTTATTCTTAGGGAAAATAAAGAGCTTGTGTCATTGCTCAGATCTATGTTGATGACATAGTTTATGGTTCCACATCTAAAACATGTTTACAAAATTTTGTGGAAGCTATGACATCAACGTTCGAGATGAGCATGATAGGAGAACTTAATTATTTCCTAGGATTGTAGGTGAGACAGTCAGATGATGGAATCTTTATCTCTCAGAGCAAGTATGCTAAGATTCTGGTAAAAAGATTTGGATTAGAGAGTGCAAAGAGCTCTAAAATACCTATGGGATGATCTCTTAAGGTAACCAAAGATCAGGCAGGGGAGGATGTTGACCCAACTCTGTATAGATCCATGATAGGTAGTCTTCTTTATCTTACTGCCAGTCATCCCGATATTATGTTCAGCGTAGGTGTATGTGCTAGATATCAGTATGCTCCTAAAATTTCTCACCTAAATGCTGTCAAAAAAATCATTAAGTATGTGTCTGGGACAAGTGAATTGGGAATCTGGTTCACCAAAGACACTAATACCAACTTGGTTGGTTTTAGTGACTCTGATTGGGCAGGGGATATAGATGATAGAAAGAGCACTAGTGGGGGTTGTTTTCTTGGGTAATAATCTTGTATCATGAGTACGAGCCGCAAGCAAAATTGTGTCTCTCTCTCGACTGCTGAATCTGAATATGTAGCAGCCGGGAGTTGTTGTTCACAATTAATATGGTTGAAACATATGCTTAACGACTATGGTCTAGATAATAATATCTTGACCATGTATTGTGACAATTTGAGTGCTATAAACATTTCCAAAAACCCTATACAACACTCACGCACTAAACACATTGATATCCGCCATCATTTTTTGAGAGATTTAGTAGAAAAGGAATTGATCCAAATAGAGCATATTGATACTAAACATCAACTTGCTGATATTTTGACCAAAGCCTTGGACCATGAGAGATTTTCAAGTTTGAAAAAATCTCTTGGTTTATGCTTTCTATAAATCTGCTGTTTCAAGTGTTGCCATCAGTGTTGCCAACACTGACAGCAACACTCTGTATTTGTTGTATATTATTATTTATAAAAAAAAAATTAGTTAGTTTAATCCCAAATGAGGGGCATTTACTGACCTTTTTGTTCTAGTATGTGTACATTCTTAAGGTTAACATTGTTTATAAAATACCCCTTTGTGCTTAAAGTGACAAAGTCACTTATATTATGTTGAGATTGAAAAAGGCAAAGCTTGTTAAAATATTCCCAAAGGGAGTATAATGTAGTTGTTTTATACTAAGTATTAGGGACATGGAGCTCGCTACTACAGTGTACCCTACTTGAAAGGTATAAAACTTACTACATATAGCTTTACACGTTTATAAAAAACTCGGGGCACGGAGCTCGCTACTACGATGCTTCCTTGTAAATAAAGAATGTGTAAAGCTTGCTTAAAAAATTGCCTAAGGAATGATAAGTTATATATGTTGAAAAAATATCAAGGGGATTTTATTTAAAAATGTTGCCTTGTGTGTCACGCAACATTGCTAGTAACACATTAGTAAATGCTACATTATTTTTTTATTTCTTATTTTTGTTTTTGTTAATTAAATTTTAAATTTTAAATTTTCAAAAGTCTATTTTCTTATATTTAGAGTTTTTGAAATTTAAAAGGTTTTTAGCAAAAAAAAATTTCTAACTAATTATAATTTAGAAATATCCATTTTTTAAAAATTCATCTCTTTGAATTTTGAAAAACTCAATTTTATGGATATTACTAAATTATGTTTATTTATTATATTATTAAAAAAAAATTATAAAAATTAAAAAAAAATTGTTTTTTTAAAAATGGCGGATAACAGTGCTTGGTTTGTTGGGTTGTTAGAGATAAAAGGAGGTTAATTTAATTTGAACTTGTCAAATCAAATTAAACCCCCTTACTATTCACTCATTAAACCCATTCTCCCTAAACCCTCTCTCTCTCATCTTGCCTCTCTCTCTCTAGGCGGAAATCAAAACACTCACTCCTGTTCTTCGTCTTCCTTCGATCCTCCATGGCAAGTCCCAAGAATTCTTCCCAAATTTCTTCCCCCATGGAGATTTCGCCTCTTGCCCCTTCGAGTGTCGCCTCCAATGTCACCGTCCCCATGGAGATATCACCTGCGTAACTTTTGGCCACACCCTCAACCTCACCATCTTTGGACATTATTGTGTACAATCCTCCTCAAATTCCCATTCCTATAAGTCTTCCTGAAACTACCCCCTCCGTAGAACTCACCTTCGCCCCTCAAAAGAAAACCAAAAAGAGAAAGGCGGTTGATTCCTCTTCATCATTTCGAGGTGGTGTACGTCGTCAATCTGAAAGGATCAAGACGTTGTTCAGGTCAAAGATACCTCCCAACACTGCTGATGATCCTGTTAATGTGGAGGATAGTTCAAGTTCGTCGCTCAACATTTCATCCGAGGAAAATTCGGACCCGATCTTTAAAGAGACTAAGGATCCCTCATCATCTTCTGATGAGGATGAGGAAGCTTGGATGGATGATGAAGAGACTCTAGCTGAAGCTCAGTCCCGGATTGTAAAGAAACAGAAAATTTCTGCCAGTGTCGCCCCAAGTGTTGCCAATCCAATGGCAACACCTGAAGCAACACCTGCTGCCAAGTCCAAAGCCCAGTCAAGTTAACCCTCGTATTCTCCCATTTCCTGGCCTCAGGTAAACACTCCTACTCCCTCTCAAGATTCCAGATCAGATTATGAGTCTTTTGGGTATTATGAACGTCCATTTCTTTCCGAGGAATTTTATAGTGAATTCAACTTAGATAAGTGGGTTCAAGATTCTGAGAAAAAGATTCTGAATGAAAGAAATATGTTTGTGACTCAATTCAAGGAGTTAGGAGTGTATCAATTTTTGGAGGACAGAAATTTTTTACCCACGGTTGTGAAAGTATCCGGTTATATTGAAAGTGTGGTTAGGAATTTTTATGCTCATCTTAGGGAGGATATTGATGATAGGAATACCCCTCATTATGGAAAGATCTTTGTTAGGGTCAATATCTATGATTTTAATCCCTTGATCATCAACAAAGCATACGGCCTTCCTAATGTTGAAGATGAGAGTTTGGAATTTGATCCTAATGCCTTAGCCACCTTTTTAACTGGAGGGAGAATCACTGTTTGGACTGATCACTTCAAGTCTACCCATCTTACTTCTTTGTTTAGTGTACTTCACAAGATATGTATAACAAATTGGCTACCTACGGCCAATGAGAACACGGTGACATTCGAGCAAGCTTCTTTGTTATACAAACTAGGCAAGAAACAAAGAGTTAACTTTGGGAGATTAGTATTTGCTCACCTTTCTGTATGGGCCAAGAAAATAAAGACCTCATCCTTCATTTTTCCTTCCCTTATATTTAATGTTCTTTTGTACCAAAACCTTAAGCCTTGGAATGCCGATAATATCTCTGAGAAGCCTGTCTATTACAGAATTACCAAACACTTTACTGAAGGTGATAGGCACAGAGATTTGCCATGGGTTTTGGTTACAAATTCTCCTCCATTGGCTGCCCCTGCTTCGAGTGTCGCCCCAAGTGTCGCCCCTGAAACTAGCAACACTTCAGGCAACACTGCTCCTGTAATGGTTGATGTTGCTATGGTTCTTAATTTTTTCAATAGTCAGGTGAAGCACATTGACTCAGTAATTCAGGGGTGGCTGGACATGCGTACTGACATGATGAAAATGGTGGATTTGATTTCTTCCAAAATAGGGGGAGATCAATCAAGGCCAAGGCGTGATGATGGAGCGGATGGAGTTGGAGCTGGACCAAGTGGTACAGCTGAGGGAGGTGAAGGAGCTGAAAATGCAGAAGGTTGATGGTTGGTTCGAATGGTACTTGATTTTGGTGGTTTGGTAACAAAAATAATTTTATTTGTTTTTATTTGGTTTGTTATGCTTAAAAAATTTTAATTTCTATTTTTTTTTCTTTGTTTCGGCTGGAATTTTCTTCAAACTTTGGTGGATGGTTTTTTGTTGAATGGTTGGATGGTTGTTTTAAGATGTTAATAATTATTTTGGTTAGTTATTAATTTCGTATTAAGGGGGAGATAATTTGAAATTATGTGACTTCATTTGTCTGAAGATTGATGTTGCCACTCGTGTGAGTGTGATACTTTGATGAAAAATATTTTTAAACATTGTCTGAAGATTGATGTTGCCACTATTTATCACATGGCATTTTCATTTTGTGTTAAGTGTGACTAACTGGTTTGTAAAAGATCATCACATTGGATTTTGTGAAGAAATCAGTAACTAAGGGGGAGATTGTTAATGTTAGATCATGTGTTGCCATGAATGTTGTCCCAAGTGTTGCAAACCAGTGTTGCCACAAGTGTTGCCATTTGGATTTGGCAACACTGAAATAGTTACTGTATTTTTCACAAATAAAAATGTGAAAATTAATGTTTAAAGAACAGTAGTTAGTCTGCTTAAAATGAGCTGGAAAAGAGCAACAGAAACTGCCCAGGCGTTAGTTACGAAGAAGAGGAGAAAATTAACAAATAAACATGTGTTTATTTGTTTAATTAATGACCAAGCAAAAAGATATTTTATTCAGCTATTCAGGGGGAGAACAAGTCAGAGTACAAGAAATCCAGAGCTAAGAGGTACAAGCAAGAGAAGCAAGAGAAGACCTAGTCTCCTACAAATGAGGCGAGAAGACTATTTTGGAGGAAACAAACTCCAAGGCTGTTGCTGATCATTTTGAGTAGGCTCCAAGACTTTATGGCCTATAAATAGTGCAGTGGATCTTCATTGAAGATCATCCAATTCAGAAAACGCAAATCTGCACAAGAAATAGAATTCTGCTCACAAGTGTTGCCATTCAAGTGTCGGCAACACTCAGTCTGACACTCGAGAATTTCATATAGATTTTTATATTTTTGTGAGGTTTTGAGTGTTCATTTTCAGAGAGAATTCTTGTATATGTTGTTCCTTATATCAGGGATCTTTTATCATTAAGGAACTTTTTCGACCTTGTATTTAATCCATATTATTAATAGAAAGGTCTTGCCCTCGTGGCACCCATCAAGTTATATATTTATATAACTTGATAAAAATTATATTCTTGTGTATTGCTTTAATTCTTCCGCTGCAATTTATTTTTATTTCTATTGATTTGTGTTTTTCTAGAATTGGTGTATGTGTTGTTCTTAGTGTTACCAACACTAAAGACAACACTTGTGAGTTTCATCTCATCTTGTGAGTTTCGCCTCACTTGTTCTAAGCCATAGACAATTTCAAAATGTTCAGAAGCCAAGGGGATCATTTTCATCCGAATAAATATTGAAGTCTTTCATTTCATTTTTGAGGTAGGTTATTATATTCTTCCCTTCAAATTATGCTCATTTGATGTTTAAGGTTGAAATGAGTGAAATAAAATGGTTGCATGTTATATTTGGTCATTTGTCTTAAATGGGAAAGGATGGAAATGGTTTTGGTTAAGTTGAGCTGAAGTTGGGGTTATGGTGTTGTTGTTTGAGTTGAAAAAATGGTTATGTAAATGTTTCAAGAGACTGCTGATGTTTCAACACAAAAACTTATATTTGCTGAAGGGCACGCCTCGTGCCCCTTGTCACGAGTCGTCCCTCTCAGTCAGTCATGGTAACGAGTCGTGTAAAACAATGTACTTGTGCTGATTTCAATTGGCACGACTCCTGATGTAGGGCACGAGTCGTGCCCTGCCCTATTTTGTTGTACCATTTTCAAAGCAATGTATGTCCAACTATCTAATATATCTTTTACCCAATTGAACACTATAATCTAAGTACTACATATGACCTACAAAAGGATGTCTTTGCATACCAATTGTGATGTTGGGAAGGTGGTTAAATACTTGGTTAAAATAGGTTGGAACATTTGATGTCCATAAAACCTAAATGGCTCTACATCTTTATATGGTTGATATTAGACCTTGAATTGTTATATAAAGTGTGTAGACCTTATGTGTTACACATTATGGACATGTTTGACATCTTTAATGGTGTGCTTGATAGGATTCCCTACTTTGGAATCCAAAGTTAAAGTGATTGATTTCAAGGATTGTTTAGCCTTTGTGCTACTACTGAACAATACATGGTTACCATATTGTTATGATATATTTGGTATGGTTCCCTACTTTGTAATCATACATTGGTTGTTTAAGCACGTATTTATTACTGTTCTTTTATTTAAAGTCCAGCTGGTACTTGATTGTTCGGGCAGTGGTATGAGATTATAATGGCCCCCGAGCCGAGTTCATTATAATCCATTCACTAGCTCCCTTTTCCCCCTTCCATTGGCCATGGTTTGGGTTATGAGCTAGCTCCCTTCGGGAGAGGTATAGCTGCACTTTGGGGTATGACTTTGTGTCATTTTCTCCAGTTGTTGATGTTGTTACTTGGTTCCGAAACCGCTTCTTCAGTTGTTGATGTTGCTCAGACTGTTATATCCTTTTTGGTTAAACCTTGGCTCAGTATCCTTCTAAGTGTTATATTATTGCACTTATGTGTTATCTTATACATCCTTCTATGTGTTTACAAGATTGTGATGTATATGATGAATGGGTTGATATATGTTTTCCTATTGTGATTTCATATTATCTTGTTGCATATATAATAGCTTACTGAGATTTATCTCACCCCATCCTTTTATTGCTTTTCTTAGATAGGGGCGAGCCACGAAATAGGCCACGTTTAGCACGGAGAGGATGCCGAGTTGGGTTGTAACTTGAGAAAGGTATTTTGTAGTGGCTTACATTATGTATATTTATAACCGAAGGGGGGTAGCCTACCCGAGACTTGAGATATTATGTCAATATTTTGAAACACTTTGGTGATTGTAAATATTGTATATTTTGAAACTATGTTCCTTGGTTTGTAAAGGGTTTGTAAATGGTTTGTAAAGCTTTGAGTTTGGATTTGAAGTTAAATGTTTTTACCTTTAATGGTATATTTATATGAAAATTTCTTTAAGTTAAACAGGTTTTGGATATTAAATTTTAAGAAAGGACATTTTGAAAGTAAAATGAAAATATGGCTCTTCCGAGCATGTTCTGGACGTGGGTCCAAGTAGGACCACGATTCAGGACGCGTCACAGTCAATATTGTATATTACAAGTAGGGGGTGGTAAATTCCAAGTGAGCACTGTGAATAGTCAATACTCAGTTAATCTGATTGAGATGACTTGTACTTGCAAAAAGTGGGAGTTATATGGAATTCCATGCAACTATGCCATTTATTGCATGTTTTTGAAAGTGGAACCTCCTGAGAAATTTGTTGCTGACTGCTACAGAGTTGACACTTACAAAAAGGTGTACTCATTTATTATTAACCCAATGGATGGGCCAGATGAGTGGCCCAAAACAGGTATAACTCCAGTTTATCCACCAAAAAAATAAGAGGGTTCAACCTGGAAGGCCAAAGAAAATGAGAAAGAAAACAAACCAAGGTTTGCAACAAGGTCAAGGTGGGGAAGAAGGAGCACAGTGACATGGACCAGCAGAACCAAATGCTGAGGAAAATATTGATATGCAGCCTTTGAAGCTTAGTGCTAAAAAGCTAAAAAAAGTCAGTACCAGAGAACTATTAAGCGTAGCATTTGCAAGGTGTTGGGACACAACAAAGCGAAATGTTCAATGACCGTAAGTCTTCACACTGTTATATTCTAACTGAAACATTTGATAGTAATAACTAGTATTTAACGTCTTTTACCTGCCTCTTGATAGGTTGAAGTTGGTACCAACAAGCAAGGGCATAAGTGTAGTATTTGTAGACTTGAAGGGCACAACAAATCCAAATGTCCATCTAGAGAAGCACCCACTGTGAGTATATTTGTTGAATTTTTTTAAGACTTTACCAGCATTGAATATTGACTATCAAATGTTGACTAAATAAATTGTTGTGTTCAGGTGGAAAATAACACAAATGAAGGGCCTACACAAGCACCATCATCAAGCAACTCTCATGCATCCAAGAGAAATGTGAAATTAAAGAAAAGTACAACATTCAGATTGATTGTTAACAATAGAGAGCCTACACAAGCACCATCCGCACAACCACCATCACCAATTCTCCCAAACTTTCCTCCTTCACCAACACTCCCCACAACACCATAGAATTTCCCACAAACTTTTCCCTCACCAACACAACTTACACAGCTTACACCACAACTAGTATGTAGATAAAGTCCAAGATTCCCCACACCACCACTTTCACCACATACATTTCCATCACCAGCATCACTTTTACCACATAATTTTCCATCACCAACACCACAAACACAACCTACACCAACACAAGTACTCAGATCAAGTCCAAGATTTAAGAAGTCAAGTGAAGCAAGAAATCAATCATATACCCAACCAGCCAGCAAAAAGGCAAGTAAATCAAAAATTTCCTCCTTTTTGTTTTTTCATGGGCTTTTTTCATTTAGTACTAAATAATGTCCTTTAATGATTAGGTTTCACAAGAAAAGAAAACATTAAGTGTCTCACCAACAACATCTGCCCAACCACCCACACATGTAATTAAATCAAAAGGACAGGAAAAAGCAATTAAAGTCAGATCCACCAATGCCAACTACAAAATTAAAATGGTAATTAACTGATTCAGAAAAACTTGTGTTGTACTTTCTATTACAATAATGTTTCATTTCTTTATTTCTTGTGTTAACTTTTAGGCTTCAAAAGCAAGTATGGACATAGATCCATCACCAACAAAACAACTGATTAAGTTGCCAAGGTCAAATAGATTGAGAGCAAGGTTTCAAATTAAGAAAGTGGAAGGGATAGTTAATGTTGATGATTCTGAAGAAGAAATAGAAGAAGAAAGTGTACCTGCCATCACAATGTCTCAACATGAACCTCTTTCTTCTCCTGCATCTCAAACATCAACTGGAAGCTTTTCTCAACCTTTAAATCAGAGAACTGGTGATGCAATATTTAGTAGCATACTCCCTCCGTTCCAATAGAAACCGCACAGTTACTGTTTGCGCGGGAATTAAGGAAAAAAATAATGATATAAATGTTGTGAGTGTAAAAGTAAAATAAGGGAGAGAATGAGTGGAGGGAATAGTAAATTATAATGGTGTTGTGAGTATTAAAATAATGTAGGAGAGAGAATGAGTGGAGGAAATAGTAAAGATTCTTTACCATTTTAAGAAGTGTGCAATTTGTAATGGGACGCCCAATGAGGAAAGTGTGCAGTTTGTAGCGGGACGGAGGGAGTACATGTTAGTGGAGAGCATGGAACAAGCAGAAGTAATCCTCCTCCAACTACATCACAACCATATCTTCAAATAGGAGGGAGAAACTTTGTGACATGGAAGGATTTGAGGGAGACTGCAAAGATATGGTATAAGGACAATGGAGAATGGAAAAAATGAAGTATTACACTATTGTTGACTTTTATTTTGGGGTTATGCTTTTGGATGGAATCTAATTCTCTTTTGGAGATGTTATTTTCTTGTTTTTTTTTTGTCACTTTATTCTCTTCTGTAAAGTGTAAAGTGTGACTTGTGTGGTTGAAATTTTAATGACTTGTGGGGTCTTTTGTACACTATTGTTGTCCTCTATTTTGAAAACAACACTTTAAGACCATAGTTTGTGGGGTTTTGTGTTGTCAAATGCAATTTATCAGCTTCTGCTTATCTCTCTATTTTGTTGTTTTTAATTACTATTGTGGGTCTGACATTTTAATGTCAGTTAAGTTTGTGTTTACAGTTTTTGACAACAACAATTTGATTTGTTCTTGTTGTTAAGTATGTTTGCTTTGATTCTCTTGTGTTTCTCTACTTTTACCTTCTCAGAGATTTTGACAAACACAAAAATGAAATAAACACATTTAGCCAAAACAAGGAAATACATTGGTATTCATACTGACATTACAACCACCTTCAACAAAATCCCCAAATTCATACTGACATTACAACGACCCTAAATTATGTTACAAGATGCTGAGAAATAACAAGGTTACATCAACCAATACACAATCCATGAGCAAATGAACACTACCAATAACAATTTCTGCCTTCTTTTCAAACTTGCAATTTCAGCTTGCATTTCATTTCTCTTTCGAATCAACCCAGGTATGATCATCTTCGATCTTGCGCACATCTCTTCATCTAACCAAGCAAAATACCCACAATCTTGGTACTGCAAATTTTGAACAGATTTAAGTTACATGTAGACGCAAGAAATTAGGGTTTTCTCGATTGCAAGAATTTACCTTTTTATTGGGGCAATGGAGAAACCTGCGGCCTGGGTTCCATTCCGTCTATGAGGTCTGCACTTGAGCCCTTCTACCACACCTGCAAATGGCGTTTGAATTCATGATTTCAAATCACCCAATTTCTTCCCCAATTCGTCAATTACGTTTGGAGGGGAACGAATACATTTTTGCGTCGTATAGGAGTGTAAGGATAAAAGCGTATGTGGTGTTTCATGTTTTTCCCTGCTCATGGACTGCCTAAAATACCCTCATTAAAAATTCACGTGAAACGCACATGTCCAGTTAACGGGGATTTTAAACAGAAATCGTTAAAAAGCCCTAAACCGACTAAATTTTTATATATTGAGCCTTGATGTGACATAAAAAAAATTATGGGGTCCCGTTTGGAGACCACCCCCTCGAATTCGGGCCCTAAATTGCAATTAACCTATTTTGGATTGAAATATTTAGGATTCAACTTACACGCGTATTAAACTAGGAGCTATAAGAGCTTGAGTTGAACAGGTGGGAATAGGAGTAGGACTTATAGTACCAAGAATAGGAGGAGAATTGGTCGAACTTGGCTTTGAAGTCGCGACTCGTCGTAGAACCATAACTAATCGAGGATCTTGCGTAGGGATCTCTTAAGCTATATCTAAGCCCTTTTCCAATTCAGTGGCACCCGTCACGTCGTCATGCATTATCACCTCATTGGGCACCTCCTGTCATTGTTCGCATTCTCATTAACCTCAACGGTAATAGTATCTTGCGTAGGGACCTTTTGAGAGATTTCTAAACCCTTTTTCAAGTCATGATTTTGTTCTTCCAAATTGAAAGGCTTTGAAGCCTGTCCTAATTCATCCTTGCCATCTCCGTGTTGCTTTTGCTGCAACAACTCTGTTGACATTACTTGCATCCTGCTGTTAGCAAATTGACAATTAGCAATAGAGTGACGTACCTTAAAACATTGGTTACAGTACATGGGAAGATTAAACTCAGTAAGAAAATTTTCGAAAGTGGTTTAGTTAGCTCCGCTGGTTAGAGCAAAGGTTGGGTTTATGGTCTACCTTTTATGGATTTCCCAACCAGCGTGTATGTAAAAAAGACTTCGCTAAAGTAATGATAATTTCTTTGGGGAAATTTAACGTCGGCTCACCATATCGAATGACATTATCATCATAGGAATCACCGCTGGAGTAGAGACAACCGTCTACTTATGCGAAAATTTGGTTGTGGTTATATATTATAAAATAGTCATTTTTTTTTTTTTTGGGGGGGGGAACTTTAAATATGTCTATGTATGTCTAAAGATGTAGTATTGTATATGAAAATAATAGTCTTTTTTTTTCATGTAATTCCTTATACATCTTTTCGTTACTTCAAATATTTTTGCCCCCCACCCTTCCTGTAATTCTTGACTTTGCCAGCGTAGTTGGAAATGGCAGCTGTTGATTAGCTGCGCCGATTGTGCTAGGGTTAGTGGTAATCAAAGCAGAAGCATGGCTTTTGGAAGCCGAGGCCATGATGATGGCTGGCGGCCAAAAGGGCCGATAGTCAGAAAGGCGGCAGATTTATCAAACTAGGGTTTTTTCGTTACAGAGAATATAGCATTTCTTTCAAACTGGACGGTCAACCCTTCCTTAAGGTGTTAGTTAAGTACTAGTTAACACTAGGGATGGAGAATCTATAGTATAAATCACAACCCTTTCGTGAACAGTACAATGAACAGTATCACATGTCAAATTTTCCATTTTGCCCTCACAAAATTGTTCATTTCCCATTTTGTCCTTTAAAAATAAATTAAAAAAAAATTAATTTAAAAAAAAAAAAAAAACACGTGTCCTTGGACACGGACTTTTACTAGTTTTCCATAAGTTATAAAAGAGTTTCATAATACCTTATAAGTTACTTTTCATATTATATTATCATGTTGTATTCTATAATAATTTTGTATCAAGATAATGTATAATACTGAAAAATTATACTCCCTCCGTCCCAATTTAAATGTCTCAACTTTTCTTTTTGGGTGTCCCATTTAAAATGTCTCAACCCCAAAAAGGAAAGTTTTTATTACTATTCCACCTACTCATTCTCTCTCCTACTTTACTTTTACACTCACAACATTCTCTCTCCTAACTATTTCTCCCACTCATTCTCTCTCCTATTTAATTTTTCATACTCACAACATTTAAATTTTTCTCTTTCCTACATCACTTTCCTTAATTTCCTTGACGAACCCATTTTGGGACATTTAGATTGGGACGGAGGGAGTATAATATAACAGTGATAATCACAAGTGGCACCGGCGACCCGTGATCGGTGACCGGATACCGGTGACCGCCAGCCAGATTCTCCGGCGACTGTTGACCGTTGACGATGCTGTATCATAATTTTTAAATAATGCATTTAGATTGTAGTAGGGATGGCCATTTACGGTTTCGGTTCAGGTTCCAGAAAAGGGAACCGGAACCGAACCGTCGGTTCACGGTTCACAATTTCGGTTCGGAACCGGCGGTTCAAGGTTTTTTTTTTTTTTGAATAGAAAAAACTGTTTTATAATTTTTTTATTAATGAAATTTTTTGGAAAAAGATATATAAAAAAAGATAGAAAAAAACTAAACAAATAAAGTATATAAAAGAAAATAGGGATGGACACGAACTATCCTTTATTTTTTCATTTTTTTTTATTATTAATTAGGAAATAATATTTTAGACTTTTTTTATTAGTGATTTTTTTTGCTAAAAGGTATATAAAAAAAGATATAAAAAATTAAACAAATGAAAGTATATAGAAGAAAAGAGGGACGGACTAACCTATATTTATTTTTTATTTTCTTTTAATTATTTATTTACTAGAAAATAATATTTTAGACTTTTTTAATAGTGGTTTTTTTACAAAAAAGTATATAAACAAAGATAAAAAAAACTAAACAAATGAAAGTATATAGAAGAAAAAAGGTACGGACTACCATATATTTATTTTTTATTGTCTTTCAATTTTTTATTGACTAGGAATTAATATTTTAAACTTTTTTATTAGTGATTTATTTTACAAAAAGGTATATAAAAAAAGATAGAAAAAAAAACTAAAAAATGAAAGTATATTGAAGAAAATAGGGACGGTCTACCCTATATTTATTTTTTATTTTCTTTTAATTTTTTATTGACTAGGAAATAATATTTTAGACTTTTTTTATTAGTAATTTTTTTTACAAAAAGGTATATAAAAAATAGAAAAATACTAAACGGATATATCCTGACGAATCTGACGGTTTCTGACGGTTCGGTTAACGGTTTCTAAAAGCTAAGGTTACGGTTTCTGACGGTTCCGGTTCGGCGGTTCGAAACCGCCGGTTCACAGTTTTTAAAAAGTGGAAATCGGAATCGGATCGCGAAACCGCCGGTTACGATTCCGGCCGGTTACAGTTCGAGGCGGTTCCGATTCCGATTCCGACCGGTTTCGGTTCGTGACGATTCCACAGATCCGGTTCCGAGTTGGACATCCCTAGATTGTAGTATAATATAATATTGTATAAAACCTTATGGGACATTTAAATTAATGAAAAAGTTGAGGGCAAGTGATTTATTCAAAATTGCATCACCAAATTCTCAATTTGCCCGTCTCTCTTTTGGATCAAGGAAATGAAATGTGATCAGCCTCAAAACCTTACGGGGCCGTTTGGTTCGATAGAAAAAAAGTGAAGGAATGGAATGGTCAATGGAATGGAATTCCTGAAGTAATTGGAATGGAAAAAACTGGTCAAACCCCTCCGTTTGATTGGCATGGAATGGAATGAAATTGGCATTCAATTTCTTGGCAAATCATGTTTGGTTTGAAAATACAAATTATAGGAATGGAATGAAAGCAAATAAAATGACCAATTTACCCTTTAAAAAAAATTGGAGGGGGGTAGGTAGGGGTATTTAAAAAAAATTCGTGGGGGAGGGGGTGGGGGATGGGTGGGTGGGGTAGGGCGGGGGTATGCAAAAAAAAAAAAAAAATTGTGGGGGAGGGGGTGGGGGTGGGGTGGGGGGCTGGATTGGGGGGGGTAGGGGGTGTATGCAAAAAAAATAAAAAATTGTGGGGTGGGGAGGGAGGGGTGGGGTGGCTGGATTGGGGGGGGATAGGGCATGGGTATGCAAAAAAAAAAAATTGTGGGGGGATAGAGGGCAGGGTATGAAAAAAAAAAAAATCGTGGGGGGTGGGGCTGGATTGGTGGGGGTTAGGTGGGGGTATTTTGGTTAAAAAAAAATTTTTTTTTTTTTTTTCCATTCTCTAATGAATTGATCATTCCTTCCATATTTGAAAGGAATTGCCAATTCCTTCATTTGATGAAATTCATCATTCTATTGTCAAAAAAAATGTGAACCAAACACAACAAAAAAAAATAGTCAATAGAATTGACCATTTCAATTCTATGGGGAAATGGCCAAATCACACCAACCAAACGCCCCTAAGTAAGCCAAGAGTAATAATTGTAAAAGGCAATGATCGATCAAAGATTTCGAGATCGGAAAACCTTTAATCTTGCTCAAGTCAATTCCAGGTAATTTGTTTCACTTCTCTCTCTCTCTCTCTCTACACCACATTGCACAGAGATAAAAATTTGAGTAGTGAATTGTAAAGTGGAGCCTTGTAAAACTGTAGCAATTGTAGATTTTGAAATGATGTCGTAATTTATGCCGAGAGTATTGTTTGAAATTAGATTGATTTTCTTAATTAGTTCATAGCGGAGTTCTTGAATGAATTTGAGCTATTGTCGTGGTTAAATTTTGAGATTTTCTTGAAAAAAAATGTGTTTTAAATGGCTTGGAGGTAAAGCAGTGGCATTTATCCACACTCTCTCACACAAGGGGAGATGATTAGTTCTTTACTGGAATCAAACTGAATTTTATGAAAAACTTGTATAATTTGAAATGGTTACGTTGCAATATGCGTGTGTTTGTTTGGTTGTTTGGGTGTGAGTATGCGAGAGATGCTTAGAGTTTTGAATGAAAATAGATTGATTTTCTTAATTTGAAATGGTTATGTCGCAATATGCGTGTGTTGTTGAATGTGTTGGAAAAATAGTGTGTTTGAAGGAAATTAATGGTTTAATTTCTAAAGGGTAATTTTGTCAAATTACTTAAGTGGTTTAGTGTGGTTGGAAAATAAAATATTTAATTGTCCAAAATGGGTTTTGAAGGAATTAAATATGATTTTGAGATTTTCTGAGATGCTCGGCCGAGTAGAGTTATTGACTCGTAGAGCATAACGAGAAGGTCCCAAGTTTACGGACAACCTTGCTTCGAAGATACGCTTCTTGCCGGCAGGCTATAAGACTCCTTGGGCCGAGCAAACCTCCTGAGAAGTTATGTTTGCATTGATTTCAAAATGTAGCAGTCATGCCATAAATGGGAAAACTGAAAATCAAAATATTAATGTTTAATATTTTGGTTTAATGTCCGAAAATTATTTGCAATAATTCTTGGATTAATGATTAAAATCAGTTTTTATTTTGGTATAATTGTTTGAAGTTGTTTAAATTGTTGTTTGTTAACAACAATTAGACTCACTTGGTAAACAATTGGAAAATTTTGAGGCAAACAATTTTGAGAGAAAATCACTGCAGAAACTATTGTTTTTCTCTTACAATCCTCCTCCATATTCTTTGGTTGCATATTGTCATCATCTTCCTTGGCCTCCTCTCTTGCATATACAAAGAAGAGGTGATCTAGTCCAAGCATAATTCAACTCGCCGGGAACTTAGGTGCAAAGTGCCCCCGGTCCGCACGTTCTATCCTGGGAGACAAGCGACTCAAGAAAACTCTAGCACACTCGGTGAGGAGTCGAATATGTCTTAAGGAGACAGTGATTTCATTGGGCTCGTGCAGAATTTCACAACTTTCTCCTTTTGTATTTTCTATTTTGTTAATTATTTTGTTTTATAATTTTCTGTAATTGTACACCCTTGTGTAACAATCTTAAGACATATTCGAATCGAGGGAGTGTCGATTACAGTTTGAAAAACAGGAAATTTAACTTGGTTGATGTGTTTCAGATGGCAACGAAAAACAACAACGTGGAGACCCAAGTTGGACCCCAAGCGGAACCCCAAACTAATTCCCAAACTGGAAACGGAAGTGGCTCTAAGACTGTGATTAATCCTCATACAATTCATATCCCGACCCCTCATGCGGAAAAACTCGAGAAGTTTGTTGGCCACGACTTTAAACGTTGGCAACAAAAGATGCTTTTCTACCTCACTACCTTGCACTTGGCAAGATATCTGAAAGAAGATATGTCAAAGGTGAGTGAAGGAGAAACTGATGTTACAACCTTGGCTGCGGTTGAAACATGGAAGCATGGGAAGTACTTGTGCAGAAATTATGTCCTCAATTCGCTTTCAGATTTTCTCTATAACGTGTTTAATGAGAAGAAAACTGCAAAGAAATTGTGGGGGTCGTTGGACCACAAATATAAAATTGAGGATGCGGGAACAAAGAAGTTCATTGTTGCCCGTTTCCTTGATTTTAAGATGGTGGACAACAAGAGTGTGAAATCTCAAGTGGATGAGTTTCAAACTATCTTGCACGAGATTCATGCCGAAGGTATGGTTATAAGTGAAAGCTTCCAAGTGGCTGTGTGAATACCCCGTCCCGATGCAACGCGCATTCGGAGGTTTGAAATAATTAATTATAAAAAGTCGGATCGAAATAGGATATTCATTTAGTGACACTCGCTTTAAACCATATTAAAATATTAGTTTAATTTTGAGAGTCGCCACGCCACTTTGATATAGCCCAAAGCTTTGAAAAAAGGCTAAACAGTTAATTGGGTTCGGGGGTCAAGTTACAACAGAAGAAGAAACGCTATCACTCCTATTGCCCGACGGATCGGTCTTTCTAGCATATGGGGTGTTGGTTGTGTGCGGTGTTTACGGGAATAGATAGAAGAAGCGGGATCATGCATAAGGAGGAGGGGAGAGAAAGAATTTATTGATGATCACACCCTAGAACCTTTGAGTTAGGCCCTCGGAAGGTGCACTAATCAACGTTCATCCTTGGGGGATTGTTGATCATGGGACAATTATTACTAAGGTGGAAGGAAAGAAATAGTTCCTAGATCCATTGGGTTTCTTAGGGCGAAACCTTAGATCATCCTCGGCTATTACATATTTAAATATATTAAAACAACCCTAAATCTAGCATATATGACATAAGCAAGAAATAAAGTAATTAAAATATACTAAGCATGCAAACAATAATAATAATAAAGACAATAATAATAAAGAACAAAAATATTAAAAAGAGTCTTACCAATTGTAGCAAGACTTTGAGGTTGAATCTAGGGCGATTCGAAGAGAATAAGAAAAACTGTGGGTAAAGCAAGTGTAATCTCGCTTCTCCCGAGTAAATTGTGTCTTGAGAATGGGAGCCGGGCACCCCTATTTATAGTGTTCGGTAACTGGGCTGGGCCTCTAAAGGGTCGATCGGCTCTAGGATAGAAGGGTCGATCGGCTCTAAATAAAAGGGTCGATCGGCCAATGCACGGGCAAAGGGCCGATCGGCTCTTCCAACTGGCGTCCTTTCCAAGCTGACAGCGACGGCGCAGGTTTTGACCTAATAATGAGATTCCTTCTTTAGGGTTTCTGTTTAACCGGGGCCGGACACTTGGATCTTTGGGGTTTTAATTAATTAAACCGGGCCAGGTATTTGGACTACCTTTTTTCGGTCTGGGTACTAACAGTAGCCCCTCGGCGACGCTTCTTGTAAGACAAGTGGGGTCGACGATAAAAGAAAGGATCCGTCCTGAAAAAAGGGATTTCAGGAGGTAAGAAAATGATCTTGCGGATATGAGGTTTGGACTCGATCTGAGTCGCAAAAAAGATGACCAGGTAGGTCAAGCGGCTGGACCCACGTCGGGCTACCTACGTATCCCAAAAGGAATCAAGCCAAGTCGTAGTTCGAAAAGGAGAGTCAAGTATAGTCTTGCCTTCTCCGTG
Organism: Adenophora triphylla var. japonica; assembly: GCA_022495995.1. Classification (NCBI taxonomy): domain Eukaryota; kingdom Viridiplantae; phylum Streptophyta; class Magnoliopsida; order Asterales; family Campanulaceae; genus Adenophora; species Adenophora triphylla. The sequence goes on from JAFEMH010002426.1 coordinate 193,743, forward strand.
AGAAAATATGTGGAAAGGAAATTCAAGAAGTGTAGTCTTGATTTTTCCGTGTGAGAATATGTGGAAAGGAAATTCAAGAAGTGTAGTCTTGATTTTTCCGTGTGAGAATATGTGGAAAGGAAATTCAAGAAGTGTAGTCTTGATTTTTCCGTGTGAGAATATGTGGAAAGGAAATTCAAGAAGTGTAGTCTTGATTTTTCCGTGTGAGAATATGTGGAAAGGAAATTCAAGAAGTGTAGTCTTGATTTTTCCGTGTGAGAATATGTGGAAAGGAAATTCAAGAAGTGTAGTCTTGACTCTTCCTTTGAAAATATGTGGAAAGGAAATTCAAGAAGTGTAGTCTTGATTTTTCCGTTGGAAATATGTGGGAAGGAAATTCAAGAAGTGTAGTCTTGACTCTTCCTTTGAAAATTGTATGTGATGGAACAAATCAAGTGTAGTCTTGATTTTTCCGTGTGTTGTGCAAAATAAACCAAGTTTAGTCTTGATTCGTAAACTGAGAGAAAGTGTGTGGGGAGATGTGGGAAAAAACTGTGTGGGAATCACCTGGGAATATGTGACTGTATGAAAGTCACTGAAGTGCGAAGACGTGACTGCGCGAAAGTCACTGGTGTGACCATGCGAGAATCACCAAAAAGTTTTGTGAGAGTTTGACTTCTGCGGGACGGACCCTTTGAAGATGCGGGACGGACCCTTTGAAAGTACGGGACGAACCCTTTGAAGATGCGGGACGGATCCTTGAAATGGAGGATAGACCTCTGAAATGTGGGACGGACCCTTTGAAGATGCGGGACGGACCCTTTGAAGATGCGGGACGGACCCTTTGATAGTACGGGACGGACCCTTTGAAGATGCGGGACGGACCCTTGAAATGGAGGATAGACCTCTGAAATGCGGGACGGACCCTTTGAAGATGCGGGACGGACCCTTTGATAGTACGGGACGGACCCTTTGATAGTGCGGGACGGACCCTTGAAATGGAGGATAGACCTTTGAAATGCGGGACGGACCCTTTGAAGATGCGGGACGGATCCTTGAAATGGAGGATAGACCTCTGAAATGCGGGACGGACCCTTTGAAGATGCGGAACGGACCCTTTGAAGGTGCGGGACGGACCCTTTGAAGATGCGGGATGGACCCTTTGAAGATGCTGGAAACTGTAGCTGCCAAAGGACTTAGGCTACTGTTTACTGATGAAGAATAGTTGTGTGAATTGATTGGGATTATTATGGCTTCCCGAGTCGAAGAACCAAGCGGTTAAAAGTTTGGGATGATCATTGCTAAGGCTTAGAGAGGAGTCTTGTCTCCTAGGCTTAAGGCTAGGGTTTAGAGAGGTATTTGTCACCTAGGCTTGAGGCTAGGGTTTAGAAAGAGGCATTTGTCACCTAGGCTTAAGGCTAGGGTTTAGAGAGGTATTTGTCACCTAGGCTTAAGGCTAGGGTTTAGAGAGGTATTTGTCACCTAGGCTTGAGGCTAGGGTTTAGAAAGAGGCATTCGTCACCTAGGCTTAAGGCTAGGGTTTAGAGAGGTATTTGTCACCTAGGCTTAAGGCTAGGGTTTAGAGAGGTATTTGTCACCTAGACATGAGGCTAGGGTTTAGAAAGAGGCATTTGTCACCTAGACATGAGGCTAGGGTTTAGAAGGGTATTTGTCACCTAGGCTTGAGGCTAGGGTTTAGAGAGGTATTTGTCACCTAGACATGAGGCTAGGGTTTAGAAAGAGGCATTTGTCACCTAGACATGAGGCTAGGGTTTAGAAGGGTATTTGTCACCTAGGCTTGAGGCTAGGGTTTAGAGAGGTATTTGTCACCTAGACATGAGGCTAGGGTTTAGAAAGAGGCATTTGTCACCTAGACATGAGGCTAGGGTTTAGAAGGGTATTTGTCACCTAGGCTTGAGGCTAGGGTTTAGAAAGGTAGTCTAAACAAGGCGGTTTGAGCAGAAAGGTTATGGTTTAAATAGGCGAGGCCGAGTAAGTGTCTATGGTAGAAGGTGGGATTAGGTAAGTTTGATGTCCAGAGATAAGGGGCAGGACCGAGTCACCTTGAGAGAGAGAGGCGTCTTTGAAGAGTTTGAAAATTTGCGGAGACCAAAGAGTGATTTTGTAAACAAGGTGCCAAAGAGGATAGCATTTTGAAAGCATGTTATTTTGATAAGGAGGCCTTATGATTAATCATGTTTCTAACTAACTCCAAGAGTTTGCCACATGCTGATCTTGATGACAAGGGATGCCCTTCATGCTAGATATGACTTCATTGGAGCTCCGATTTTTGTTAGAGCACATAGTCGACCCATTTTTGTTGAGGGGAGTCCCAATGTTTGATGAAGTAACCTTGGCGAAGCCCCAATTGATGATGAATAGCGAAGCCCCAGTTGATGATGCAAAACAAACCTGAAGGGAATGACGAAGCCCCAGTTGATGATGCAGAGCAAACCTGAAGAGAGCCTGAGAGAAACGGCTTAACACAAGCCCCGGCTTGGAGAGATTCAATGCATCCCTATTTGCGTAGATAGAGTCATCTTGCGGCCACGGGGCGACCCCTCGTTTCGAACAATGGTCAATCGATCATTTGGACAAGACTCGGAAATGTATATGTGCGGGCGCATTTTTTCGAAGGTGGGAATGGATCCCGAGTTCGTGTATGACACTTTCGCTTTTGGGTTTGACTCTTTTGGGAGAGTATAAGCATCACAAGGTGTGGAAAAGTGTATGGAAGCCCCCGTAGACGAGAAAGACGAGTGTTTGGCTCTATTTTCCTATGATGTAGAAAAAGAAGACTTGTCGAGACATTTGAAGAATTTATTTTATTGAATTACATCTTGATTGCTCGTGAATGGACCTTACCGATTGGTTTATCAAATTCCAATTATATGAGTAAACAAATAATGACTGTTTTGATTAGAAGTTGGAAATCGGCTTGACTTTAGAAGGAGAAGGATGTTCCGTTGTTGCTTCTTTGCTACGTTCGGTGGTAATTGTGGTACGGGCTGCCGTTGCATTGATCTCCTTCATGGGAAAGAATGAAAAATAGAAAAAAGATTGGGGTGGAAGAAAAGGTGGGAATTGACTGATTATAACCCAAAGATTTTTTCATTCCTTCGAGTGAAGATTCTTTGTTCCTTTATTCTCGCAAGCCGAGGGGAGTAGTCCCTGGCGCGTGTCTCCTTGCTTTTACCGGAGTGCCGCTGAGAGGCACGGATGCAAAGCCCCAGTGAGACTTTTGCAGACAGTGTTTAAGGAGTCGAATGAACGAATTTCAAGAATAGGACGAGTTCCCAAACTTTTGAGAGGATATGTAATATGCTCACGTAGGATAACAAAAGACTCAAAAATCTGAATATGCATTTTTTTTTTTTTAAATACCCTCTTATCGAGAAAAGCCTTCGGATTTGTTTGCTCGCGATAGCCCCTAGTGTATGTCTTAGGATGGTTTTACCTTTTCCCTCTTGGGTTTGGAGGTGGTTACTTCCTTTGTGAATCAAGGGAGCCCCTAGTATGGGCTTCTTTTGCATTCCGCCTTTCTTGAGCTTGGAGGTGATTACTTCCTTTGTGAATCAAGGGAGCCCCTAGTATGGGCTTCTTCCTTAGGGTCTCAAAACTTGTCGATCTTGAAATGAAAGGGTATTATTTAGTGAGGATAAGGTTATGGCTTCCTATGGTGAGAGGTTTAAGCTTCAATCGCTACTGGATAGCATTCTCAAAAGAGTATTTAAAATAAATGCAAACTCAATTAACCGACTTATTAAGTAAGGCAGAATATATTCGGACCATAAGAAAGATATGTGAGCATATTCAATGAAAGCTTATTGATCGAATGGAAAATCAGAGGAGACGCGAGATTGGGGGGTCGGTGAGCCCCAAGTTGATATTCATGCAGCACTTGTGAAGGATAGGAACAACTCCTTGCATCTTCTTTAAATTGCAGTGGCTTGAGCAGCTATTTTCTGATGATGAGCAACAACGGTCTTTGCTTATCTTGATCATACGGAAAGGAGGTCAAGCGGGGGAGAGTGTTTTTGGGAAAGTGTATGTTTGAGACGGGGTATGTACAAGGAGTGTATGAAAAGTATATGGTGGAGTATGGAGAGAGTGTATGAGAGAAGGGTGTATAGGGATGGTGTATATGAAGAAGGAACGGTGAGTTGTTTACTCCAATCAAAGCATTCATTCATTTTTTACTTTATTAGCCGGTGAGTTTATCAGTGAGATTAGCAACCAAGTGATAATTATAAATAAAACAATCTTCTTGAAAGTAATGCGAGATTATGTCTCAAGTCTAGAGAGAAAAGAAAGAAAGACCCTTTTTATTATCGAAGTAACTAGTTCAAAGTGGACATTACATATCAATGCCCAAAATGGACGTAAAAGACGCACTAGAACCTACAAGACTGAATGAATCTAAATCTTCCCTCGAAGGGTGAGGGTTCCTTCATCAATGAGGCCTTGGGTCTTCCCTTGGTTGATCAATCTTTGAATTGAGCGTTTCAGTTGCACACATTTGTCAGTGGTATGCCCAACGTACTTGTGGTATCTGCAAAACTTGGATGTATCTAAGTCTTCCCTTGGGTTAATAGGCTTGTAGTTCTCGAGCGGCTTGATCAAATTCTTTCCCATCAAAATGTCGAAGAACTCACCCACAGGCATTCCTAAATCATCAAAATGTTCCTTGTTGATCTTCTTCTCGGGTATTGATGCCTTTAGTTGGTTGGTGGCCACAGCAGGTATCCTGAATGAGAAATTCTGATGTGTAGGACCATAAGTGGAACCATAAGCATGTGGATGATAGGGACCCCGGAATTGAACAGGAGGAGGAACTTCTTCTCAAGTATTCTTGGATGTAGGACAAATGATGCTGCTCAATTTCATGCATGTCTTTGAGGAGGTTGATCACTCCCAACCTCATGTTTGAGACTTCTTTGAGGGCTTCAATGCTTTTCTCCAGAGACATGATGTGGAATTCTGTAAGAACATATGGCGGAGTCAAACCAATGAGTTGAATTAGATTCATAATTAATCTTAAGGCATCCTTGAGAAAATATTTGACCTACACAATTTTGAGTTTGGCCAGAGTGAAGTTGCCTACGTAACCCTTACCATTTAAGATATGAGTCTCGAGTCACCGTAGTTCGAGGGGGCCCCGATTGATGATACAACCGGGGGTTAAGTTTAGAGAAAGAGAGAGGATGAATGTAAAAGAGTCCGTTTGGTGAAAAAGGAGAGGAAGATGACTCGATCCTTGGTCAAATATAAGTGAGGGTGATCTAGACGAGCTAATCGGACTTGGTAAGTTGGCTTAGGTAGGCCCTAGATGGTGGTTTGATCTATATGGGTCGAGAGAGGTTTGATCTAGGTGGGTCTTTGGCTGAAGGGTGCTAGAGATAAAGGATCTAAACTATGGATGGTTTTAAGACTAAGGGAGCAAACTGCGGATGGTTCAAGAGGTAAGAGGTAGAACTTTGAAGGGTCCTAACTTGAAGGATGTAGACCGTAGGAGGTCAAAGGTAGAGGAATGGACCATGGATGGTCCAAGAGACGAGGGGTGGACCTCGAAGAGTCTCAGGTGGAAAGGTGGACCTTTAATGGTCCTAGATAGAGAGAGTGGACCTCGAAGGGTCCTAAATTGAGGAGTGGACCTTAAAGGGTCCAAGAGAAGAGGAGTGGACCTTAAAGGGTCCAAGAGAAGAGGAGTGGACCTTAAAGGATCCAAGAGAAGAGGAGTGAACCTTGAAGGGTCCAAGAGAAGAGGAGCGGACCTTGAAGGGTCCAAGATAAGAAGAGCGGACCTTGAACGGTCCAAGATATGAGGAGCGGACCTTGAACGGCCCAAGATATGAGGAGCGGACCTTGAACGGTCCAAGGTATGAGAAGTGGACCTTGAATGGTCCAAGATTGGGAAGTGGACCTAGTATAGGAAGAGCACCACGAAGGGTCAAAGAGTGGACCTTGAACGGTCCAAGATAGAGAGACTGATCCTAGAGCGGTCCGCAGTAGAGGGTGTGGACCTTGAAGGGTCCTAGAAGTAAAGAGCGGACCTCGGAGGGTCCTAGAAATGGAGAGTGGACCTTGAAGGGTCCAAGAAGTAAAGAGCGGACCTCGGGGGGTCCTAGAAATGGAGAGTGGACCTTGAAGGGTCCAAGAAATGAGGAGCGGACCTCGACGGGTCCTAGAAAAGAGGAGAGGACCTCAGAGGGTCCTAGAAAAGAGGAGCGGACCTCGGAGGGTCCTAGAAATGAAGAGCGGACCTCGGAGGGTCCTAGAGATGAGGAGCGGACCTCGGAGGGTCCAAGAGAAGAAGAGCGGACCTTGAACGGTCCAAGATATGAGGAGCGGACCTTGAAGGGTCCAAGAGAAGAAGAGCGGACCTTGAACGGTCCAAGATATGAGGAGCGGACCTTGAAGGGTCCAAGAGAAGAAGAGCGGACCTTGAACGGTCCAAGATAAGAGGAGTGGACCTCAAAGGGTCCAAGAGAAGAGGAGCGGACCTTGAAGGGTCCAAGAGAAGAAGAGCGGACCTTGAACGGTCCAAGATATGAGGAGCGGACCTTGAAGGGTCCAAGAGAAGAAGAGCGGACCTTGAACGGTCCAAGATATGAGGAGCGGACCTTGAAGGGTCCAAGAGAAGAAGAGCGGACCTTGAACGGTCCAAGATAAGAGGAGTGGACCTTAAAGGGTCCAAGAGAAGAGGAGCGGACCTCGGAGGGTCCTAGAAATGAGGAGCGGACCTCGGAGGGTCCTAGAAATGAGGAGCGGACCTCGGAGGGTCCTAGAATAGAGGAGCGGACCTCGGAGGGTCCTAGAAATGAGGAATAGTTAAGCACTTTATTTACAAAAAAGCCCTCTATTTTATAGAACCTACTCTTGGTTGGAAGGGATACCCCTTTTTCGCAACTAACTAAAGGTCCTAACGTGGTGGATCCTAACGACTAACCGTCTCATATAGACATTTAAGATGATATTTATGGGAAGTACTACAGACCTATGATAAGACAAGATCTTTTAACAAGCACTCGACCTTACATGGCACATTCTTTAAAAGGAAATCAAAAATTTTTTTTTTGTGCTCTTTTCTCTCTATAGATCTTGACTTATCACTGATTCGTAGTGACTCAACATAAAGACCTTATTAATTGTCTACATGAAAAAGCTAGTCAAACCAACCGGTCACAAGGAGTGTATTCCTAGTAAAGTGGGTGACACAAGGGTTAGGTTTCAGGTTCCCACCGTGCAGCCGAAGCGCACTGATGAGTGGATGGCCAAGTGAGACTCGGAAGGGAGGCGACATGATCACCACACTTCCCGCACTTTGGCTTCTCCGATGGGTTAAAGGGTGTCTGTGCAGTGTGACACGGACTCTAGTGGTAGTGTGAGGTGAAAAGTCTAATTCCTTTTTTAAGGAAAAAAGAAAAGGATTTATTTTTATTTACATGAGGTGCATGCATGCAATGCAACAGTTAAGAATAAAGAAAATAAACAGAAGGCGAAAAATGCAACACCATACAAGGAAACGAAAGTCTGACCCACTTAGTTTGAAAAGATTTCAAAACAGTCCCCAGCAGAGTCGCCACTGTGAATACCCCGTCCCGATGCAACGCGCATTCGGAGGTTTGAAATAATTAATTATAAAAAGTCGGATCGAAATAGGATATTCATTTAGTGACACTCGCTTTAAACCATATTAAAATATTAGTTTAATTTTGAGAGTCGCCACGCCACTTTGATATAGCCCAAAGCTTTGAAAAAAGGCTAAACAGTTAATTGGGTTCGGGGGTCAAGTTACAACGTAAGAAGAAACGCTATCACTCCTATTGCCCGACGGATCGGTCTTTCTAGCATATGGGGTGTTGGTTGTGTGCGGTGTTTACAGGAATAGATAGAAGAAGCGGGATCATGCATAAGGAGGAGGGGAGAGAAAGAATTTATTGATGATCACACCCTAGAACCTTTGAGTTAGGCCCTCGGAAGGTGCACTAATCAACGTTCATCCTTGGGGGATTGTTGATCATGGGACAATTATTACTAAGGTGGAAGGAAAGAAATAGTTCCTAGATCCATTGGGTTTCTTAGGGCGAAACCTTAGATCATCCTCGGCTATTACATATTTAAATATATTAAAACAACCCTAAATCTAGCATATATGACATAAGCAAGAAATAAAGTAATTAAAATATACTAAGCATGCAAACAATAATAATAATAAAGACAATAATAATAAAGAACAAAAATATTAAAAAGAGTCTTACCAATTGTAGCAAGACTTTGAGGTTGAATCTAGGGCGATTCGAAGAGAATAAGAAAAACTGTGGGTAAAGCAAGTGTAATCTCGCTTCTCCCGAGTAAATTGTGTCTTGAGAATGGGAGCCGGGCACCCCTATTTATAGTGTTCGGTAACTGGGCTGGGCCTCTAAAGGGTCGATCGGCTCTAGGATAGAAGGGTCGATCGGCTCTAAATAAAAGGGTCGATCGGCCAATGCACGGGCAAAGGGCCGATCGGCTCTTCCAACTGGCGTCCTTTCCAAGCCGGCGACGGCGCAGGTTTTGACCTAATAATGAGATTCCTTCTTTAGGGTTTCTGTTTAACCGGGGCCGGACACTTGGATCTTTGGGGTTTTAATTAATTAAACCGGGCCAGGTATTTGGACTACCTTTTTTCGGACTGGGTACTAACAGGCTGCAATCATTGAAAAATTGCCTCCATCTTGGAATGATTTCAAGAACTACCTTAAGCATAAGCGAAAGGAAATGGATGTGGAAGGAATTATCCTTCGATTGAGTATTGAAGAAAACAATAGAGTTGCTGAAAGCAAGTTTGTTTCTAGTGTGGCTAAGGCCAATGTGGTGGAGCATGATGAAAGCTCCAAAGGGAAACGGTTTGGAAAGGGAAAAGGGAAGGTTGTGACAACTTCCAAGAATTCCCACTTGGGACCAAAAGGTGGTGTTTCCAAGAAGAAGTTCGAAGGAACTTGTTATAATTGTGGCGGTCAAGGCCACAAGGCTCATGCTTGCAAGTTGCCAAAGAAGGCTCGTGAGGCCAACATGGTGGAAGGCATTGCTAGAGACGTGTCAGAGATGCACCTCGCAGCTGTGATTTCCGAGGTAAATTTGGTGGGTTCAAACCCAAATCAATGGTGGATTGACACCGGCGCTACTAGACATGTGTGCTCCAATAGAGACATGTTTAGTACCTTTGTTGCTAAGGATGGCGAGAAGCTATTCATGGGGAATTCAGCCACCTCCGAGATCAAAGGAGAAGGAAAAGTGGTTTTGAAGATGACATCCGGAAAGGAGTTGACTCTCAACAACGTGCTTTATGTGCCCGACATCCGGAAGAACTTGGTGTCCGGATCGCTTTTGATAAAGCATGGTTTTCGTATTGTGTTTGAGTCCAATGTAGTCACTTTGTCTAAGAGTGGAATGTTTGTAGGCAAAGGTTATGTCAATGATGGACTGTTTAAGCTAAGCGTAATGGTTGTGAAAGCGAAAGCTAATGAAATGAATATCTCTTCCGTTTACTTGCTTGAGTCATCTAATTTGTGGCATGGTAGACTTGGTCATGTTAATTTTGTATTCTATACGTCGTTTGACAAAAGCAAATTCTATTCCAAAGTTTAAAGTTGATTGTAAACAAAAATGTGAAATTTGTGTAGAAGCAAAATTAACAAGAAAGTCATTCCCATCCGTTGAAAGACATAGTGAACCACTTGAATTGGTTCACACGGACTTATGTGATTTTAAATCAACACAAACACGGGGCGGCAATAAGTACTTCATGACTTTTGTAGATGATGGCACAAAGTATTGCTATGTGTATCTTCTAAAAAGTAAAGATGAAGCTATAGAGAAGTTTAATCTATATAACAATGAAGTTGAGAATCAATTAAACCGGAAAATTAAGGTGCTAAAAAGTGATAAAGGTGGTGAATATGAATCTCCATTTGAAGCAATTTGTGCTCAAAGTGGAATTAAACATATTACCTCGGCACCTTATACACCCCAACAAAACGGTGTTGCCGAAAGGAAAAATCGGACATTGAAAGAAATGATGAATGCCATGTTATTGAGTTCGGGATTATCGGATAACATGTGGGGGGAAGCCGTGTTGTCGGCTAACTACGTGTTAAACAAAATACCCCGAAAGAAACAAGGAAAAACTCCTTATGAACTATGGCATGGAAGAGTGCCAAGTTACAAACACTTGAGAGTGTGGGTGTGTCTTGCAAAGGTAGCCATACCTCCTCCTAAAAAGGTGAAGATTGGACCTAAAACTGTTGATTGCATATTCATTGGATATGCACATAACAGTAGTGCTTATAGATTTCTTGTGTATGAGTCGAAAATTGATGCTATACAAAAAAAAAAATACTATAATGGAATCTGTGAACGTATCTTTCTTTGAGAATATATTCCCGTGTAAGTCAAGAAATGAGGCAAGCTCATCGACTAGGGTAATAGATTCAATAGAAGAAGAACATGTTCAAGATAAAAGTGAAGAAGAAGAGGTAGAACCTCGACGGAGCAAAAGAGCTAGGATTGAAAAATCCTATGGTCCGGAATTTCTAACCTATATGGTAGAAAGCGAACCACAAAGTTACAAAGAAGCCGTTAGCTCTTCGGAAGGACCTTTGTGGAAGGAAGCAATTAAAAATGAAATTGATTCCATTTTGCAAAATCACACATGGGAACTAGTGGACCTTCCTCCAGGAAGTAAAACACTAGGATATAGGTGGATTTTCAAAAGAAAAATGAAAGCGGACGGAACAATTGATAAGTACAAGGCCCGACTTGTAATTAAAGGTTACAGACAGAAAGAAGGCCTAGACTATTTTGACACTTATTCTCCTGTCACGAGAATAACGTCAATAAGAGTTGTACTTGCAATTGCCGCATTAAGAAATCTTGAAATACATCAAATGGATGTAAAAACAGCCTTTCTAAATGGAGATTTAGAAGAGGAGATTTACATGGAACAACCCGAGGGGTTTGTTGCACATGTACAAGAAAAGAAGGTGTGCAAATTAGTAAAGTCATTGTATGGCTTGAAACAAGCACCAAAACAGTGGCATCAGAAATTTGATAATGCTATGATGCAAAGTGGATTTAAGATAAATGAGTGTGACAAATGTGTCTACTAAAACCACGGAAAATTGCTATGTCATTTTGTGTCTTTATGTAGACGACATGCTTATCATAGGGAGTTGTGATAAGATGATCAAATCCACGAAAGACATGTTGAATTCGAAATTTGACATGAAAGATATGGGACTTGCGGATGTAATCCTTGGAGTTAAAATTTCTAGAATATCCAATGGACTTGTGTTAAGTCAATCTCATTATGTGGATAAAATTCTTGAGAAATTTAGCAAGGATGACCATGGAATAGCGAGTACTCCAATCGACCCGAATCTTCATCTATCAAAGAATAGAGATGAACCGGTGTCTCAATTAGAGTATTCGAGAATTATCGGAAGTCTAATGTACTTGATGAGTTGTACTAGGCCGGATATTGCTTACACTGTTAGCAAGTTAAGCCGGTACACAAGTAATCCTGGAACAAATCATTGGAAGGGTATAGTAAGAGTACTAAGGTACTTAAGATATACTCGTGATTTTGGATTACATTACACTAGACATCCAGCTGTGATAGAAGGATATAGTGATGCTAATTGGGATATCAGATATCAAAGACTCAAGGTCTACAAGTGAATATTTATTCACATTAAGAGTGCGGCTATATCATGGAAATCTTCTAAGCGGTTCGTTATAGCCAGATCAACCATGGAATCTGAGTTTATAGCATTAGATAAATGTGGTGAAGAAGCCGAATGGCTACACGAATTTCTAGAAGATATTCCAAGATGGGAAAAGCCCGTGCCCGCAATTAGTGTACATTGCGATAGCCAATCTGCGATTGGTAGGGCACAAAGTCATATGTATAATGGTAAGTCTAGACATATACATCGAAGACATAATACCATTAAACAACTACTTGCAACTGGCACCATATCTATTGACTATGTGAGGTCAAAAGATAATTTGGCGGATCCGCTAACCAAAGGGTTAAGTAAAGAGATAGTTGCAAGGTTGACATTGGGAATGGGTTTAAAGCCTCTTGAGAAGTTGAACGCAGCGGAAAACCCAACCTAGTTATTTGGAGATCCCAAGATCTAGGTTCAAAGGGACAACCTAACTGTTAAAAGACTTGTAGCGTCACTGTGGGGGTCAACCCTATGCTCATTCCTTAAAGTGACATCCCGAGATGAATGAGGTTAAGCTTATGGCTTTTAATGATTCTTATGTGAAGTATGGTTACTTAAAAGAATCACCTATGTGAGAAAGAAGTAGAGGCCGCTTCGAGGAGAATTGTGTGAGGCTCAATTCTTAGACCTTCTCACAGAACCAGGCATTGTGATCCAGGGCCATGAATGGACACAACTATGAGAGCTGAATTGTGTTAGGGCGATACCTGTGTAAAGTATATGATCGGCTACACAAAAAGCTAGCAGTTCAAGGACATCGCGTCTACTGATTAGCGAGTAGAGTAAATATGCTTTTACAAGGGAAGGTTCAAAGGGCAAACCCCTACCTATCCTATGCAGGTTTTTGACTGCCGGACTTTATCACCTATCCTCATGAATTTTCTTCATGTGGGGGATTGTTGGAAAAATAGTGTGTTTGAAGGAAATTAATGGTTTAATTTCTAAAGGATAATTTTGTCAAATTACTTAAGTGATTTAGTGTGGTTGGGAAATAAAATATTTAATTGTCCAAAATGGGTTTTGGAGGAATTAAATATGATTTTGAGATTTTCTGAGATGCTCGGCCGAGCAGGGTTATTGACTCGGCCAAGCATAGTGTAACAGAAGGTCCCAAGTTTCTGGACAACCTTGCTCGGCCGAGGCATATGCCTTGCTCGGCCGAGCAGGCTATAAGACTCGGCCGAGCAGCTCCTGAGCAGTTATGTTTGCATTGATTTCAAAGTGTAACAGTCATGCCATAAATGGGAAAACTGAAAATCAAAATATTAATGTTTAATATTTTGGTTTAATGTCCGAAATTTATTTGCAATAATTCTTGGATTAATGATTAAAATCAGTTTTTATTTTGGTATAATTGTTTGAAGTTGTTTAAATTGTTGTTTGTTAACAACAATTAGACTCACTTGGTAAACACTTGGAAAATTCTGAGGCAAACAATTTTGAGAGAAAACCACTGCAGAAACTATTGTTTTTCTCTTGCAATCCTCCTCCATATTCTTTGGTTGCATATTGTCATCATCTTCCTTGGCCTCCTCTCTTGCATATATAAAGAAGAGGTGATCTAGTCCAAGCATAATTCAACTCGCCGGGAACTTAGGTGCAAAGTGCCCCCGGTCCGCACGTTCTATCCTGGGAGACAAGCGACTCAAGAAAACTCTAGCACACTCGGTGAGGAGTCGAATATGTCTTAAGGAGACAGTGATTTCATTGGGCTCATGCAGAATTTCACAACTTTCTCCTTTTCTATTTTCTGTTTTGTTAATTATTTTGTTTTATAATTTTCTGTAATTGTACACCCTTGTGTAACAGAATGAACTTGAGCTATTATATCATGGTTGAAACAAGCAGATTTTCTTGATAATTGATGAAATTGGATTATAGAGCAAGTTCATGGTGGCATTGAAAGTGATATTCAAGGAGCAACTTGAGTAGTACAGGTTACATCATCAATTGAAAATGGAAAAGGAGATCCAGGTCAACCTTCGCCACCCAAATGTTCTGAGGCTCTTTGGTTGGTTTCATGTTGAGGAACGGATCTTCTTAATCTTTGAGTATGCTCATGGTGGCGAGCTCTATAAGCTGCTCCAGAAAACCGGCCATTTATCTGAGAAACAAGCTGCCACCGTAATCTCTTTCTCTTCCTCCTCTCTCTCTAGTGTTTACGTGTGTGTATATAGAAAGTATTGTGCAATGCAGCGGAAGCTAATGAACAATAACCAAGAACACACACAAGCAATTGAGAAATCGAAAGTGAAAAGAGATGGAATTGATTGGGGTTTTGAACCTTGCCTTTGTATTATTATGTGCTATGTCTTGCTTGTTTACATAGGGTTATAATCACTATTTATATGATACAAAACCTAGCCCAAACAGAAGACTAAATAACCAAAAGCCCGTCTGAAGAAAACCCCCCGGCTGGGCTTGAGGCGCTCGCCTCAAGCAGCTCCAGGCGCCCGCCTCAAGCAGCTCCAGGCGCCCGCCTGGCGACGTGCCATGCCAAACTACCCCTTCGGCCTTCGATGCGCCCGCCTCAGCTAACCCCATGCGGCCGCCTCAATGCTGATGCCCACGCCTCAGACCTACTGTGATCCAGGTGCCCGCCTCGGCCAATGTGAGGCACCCGCCTCGCGACGGAAAAAGAAGCAGGATATCGAGTCATAACATCCAACAATCTCCACCTTGGCGAGCATTCACCCAACCCAACAGAAGATACAAGGAACCAATACTCGAACCACCCCGTATAGACATCGAACCTCCCCATCTCTAATAGCTAGAAATGTGCAACAAGTCCAAACAGTGCTTGAACTTGTCAGTGGTAACCAGCTTCGTCAATATATCAGCAGCATTCTCCGTAGTGTGAACCTTCTCTAACACAACCTCACCCATATCAATCAACTCCCTAATCTTGTGAAACCGAACATCAATGTGTTTCATCCGTTGATGATAAATGTGATTCTTCGCTAGAAATATCGCGCTTTGACTGTCACAAAGCAACTTCACTCCACCTTGCTGAATACCCAATTCGTTGACCAAACCCCGAAGCTATAAGGCTTCCTTTGCAGCTTCAACCGCTGCGATGTACTCCACTTCCGTTGTAGACAATGCAATAATCGACTGAATCATAGATCTCCAACATATGGGTCCACCACCAAGAGTAAACGCATAACCCGTAGTCGACCTCCTCCGATCCAAGTCACCCGCATAATCTGAATCAACATATCCCACAACTAAAAGCTCCTCACTCTTACCTCCAAACATGATACCGTAATCCATAGTGCCCTTCAAATATCTGAGAATCCACTTGACTGCTTCCTAATGCTGTTTACCCGGATTTGCCATATACTTGCTAACCACACTAATGGCTTGCGCCAAATCTGGCCTAGTGCAAACCATAGCATACATGAGACATTCCACTGCGCTTGCATATGGAACCTTTGATATACTCTGAATATCTTCAGTAGTCAAACTCGGGGAATCTGAGGCAGATAAATTAAAATGACTCGCCAATGGTGTCTTCACAAGTTTTGCATCCCTCATATTGAACCTCTCCAACACCTTCTCCACATATCCGGCTTGAGACAACCACAATCTCCTAGATTTTCTGTCTCGGCGAATCTCCATCCCAAGAATCTTCTTGGCTTCCCCCAAAACCTTCATGTCAAATTCTGTACTCAACAAGGCCTTCAACTGATTGACCTCGTTCTTACTTCTACCCGCGATAAGCATATCATCCACGTATAGTAACAGAAAAATAAAAGAACCATCATCAAGGCTCTTCACATACACGCAGCAATCATACTCACAACGCTTGTAGCCAATACGTACCATGTAGGAGTCAAACCTCGTATACCACTGCCTCGGAGACTGCTTCAGCCCACAAAGTGACTTCTTCAATCTACAAACCAAACGCTCCTGCCCGGGCTCCGTGAACTCATGTGGTTGCTCCATGAAAATCTGCTCATCCAATTCACCATGTAGAAACGCAGTTTTCACATCCATCTGCTCCAACACCAAATCATAGTGCGCTACAAGACCCAACACAATCCGAATGGAAGTATGTCTCACAACAGGCGAAAAAATCTCATTATAATCCACCCCCTCTCGCTGCGAGTATCCCTTTGCTACCAACCGAGCCTTGAACTTTTCCCCCTCTTTTTCTGATACTGCTTCCTTGCGCTTGTAAACCCACTTGCAACCAATAGCACGCTTCCCTTTAGGAAGCTCCGCCATAGCAGTTACCCACTTATCCTTTTTCGGACTGTTTATAGCCTCCTTAAAAGTACTCGGGTCTCCACTACTAAGAACAAGAACATATGAAGCCATGTCTTCAAACCCATACCTGACCGGTGGCTTGATTACTTTCTTAGGTCTCCCAACTGAAGTACTAGCCACTTCCTGTGTAGTTGTCTCTGAATCCGGAAGAGTGAGATCCGCATCAGTATCATCCTCACGTAGCTCCACCTCAATAACCTGCTTCTCGCCCTCTTTGCTTTCTGGCACCTTCTACTTATCATCTCGAGTACATTTCAACATAGCCTTTTCATCAAAGACTACATCCCTACTAATCACCACCTTGCTTGACTTGGGATCTCAAAGCTTGTATCCTTTCACACCTGTTTCATACCCGAGAAAGACACACTGTTTTGACTTTGGGTCAAGCTTTGACCGCTCTTCACCAGGAATATGCACATAGGATGGACACCAAAACACCCGGATATCGGTGAAGTCTACCTCATTACCCGTCCATACCTCCTCCGCAAACCTGTTATCCAAAGAGACTCTAGGTGATCTGTTAATCAAGAAACATGCCATACTCACCGCATCAGCCCAAAAGTTCTTCGCCAACCCCGCATTGAATCGTAGACACCTAGCCCTTTCCGCAATAGTTCTATTCATCCTCTCAGCCACACCATTTTGCTGTGGTGTCTTGTGTACCGTGTAATGCCTCTTGATTCCATGCTCTCGACAGAACTTCTTGAACTCGTCATCTGTGTACTCTGTCCCATTATCACTCCTCAAACACTTGATTTTTCACCCCGTTTGATTTTCCACTTCAGCTTTCCACACCTTGAACTTCTCAAAAGTTTCTGACTTGTGCCTCATGAAGTAAACCCAAACCTTCTTCGAAAAATCATCAATAAAAGTCACGAAGTAATAATGTCCTCCTCTAGATTCTGTTCTAACCGGCCCCCACACATCTGAATGAACATAATCAAGAATGCCCTTTGTTGTATGCTTACCCGTCTTGAATTGCACCTTGTTCTGCTTTCCAAGCACACAATACTTGCAAAACTCCAGTTTACAAGTTTTCACACCCTTCAACAACTTACGTTTATGAAGTTCCCGCATTCCCCTTTCACCCATGTGACCAAGCCTCATGTGCCATAGAAGGGCATCAGTATCAACCTCAGACTCAATGGATGTGACTCCACCTACAACCGTGCTCCCTAGCAACATGTAAATGTTCTTGGAGCCCTTCTCACCCTTCATCACAACCATAGCACCCTTAACTACTTTCAATACTCCACCTTGTGCTTTATAGTTCATACCATTAGCATCCAAGGTACCCAATGAAATCAGATTTTTAGAAACCTCCGGAACATGTCTAACATCACATAGCTTTCTAACTACATCATCATACATCTTAATTCTTATAGTTCCTATGCCAGCAATTTTACAAGTAGCACCATTACCCATAGTAACTATACCAGAATTAACTGACCTGTAGGTATCGAACCAATCACGATTCGCCGTCACATGAAACGAACATGCTGAATCCAGAATCCAGCCATATGTCGGGTGCTCCACAACTGATGAAGTCGTGAGCATATCTCCATCCACATCCTCTGAGCAGTCTTCAACCACATTAACTGACTTTGAAGATCCTTCTTTGCCTTTACCGTTTCCCTTCTCCGGACAATTCTGCCTCTTGTGCCCCTTCTGCCCACACTTGAAACAATTCCCCTTGTACTTCTTCCTTGACTGAGAACGAGAATTCTGCCTCTGCGAGTTATCCCGAAACTGGGATCTCCCACGTTCCTGATTTTCCTTCACAAATAACCCCTTACCCGCAGGTTCATCAACGGACTTCTTCCGTTTATGAAAAGCTAGAAGAGCTTCTGTGACCGGTTGCAATGCTACAGTATCTTTCCCCCAAGTCAACATAGTAACAAGGTTTTCGTATGTTGAAGAAGAGGGCAACGAATTCAACAGCATCAACGCCTTGTCCTCCTCCTCGAACGTCACCTCCACCCTAACCAAATCGTTGAGTATTTGATTAAACGTGTGGATGTAAGATTCAAGATCCGAACCCTCTGCCATCTTAAGCCCATACAACCGTTGCTTAAGATGCAACTTGTTCGACAGCGATTTTGACATATACCTAGCCTCCAAAATCTCCCAAACCTTCGTCGGTGATTCCTCATCGATCATGTGATACACCACCTCATCCGCAAGGCACTGCCGTATAGAGGATACAACCCGTTCTTGCAACTCCTTCCATGGTCCTTCTTCGACATCATCGGGTTTAGTCGAATGCCGAAGAACTTTTCCCAAGCCTGCTTGAATCATAACATCCAACAGAAAGTGAGATGCATAATATGTTAGTTAAGTTAATTAACTTACTAGATTCTTTTGTAATAGTATTTTTTATAAACTTCTATGGAATTTTGAATATTGATGTTATTTTGATTTTCGGGTTGTGAATCAGTACATTGCTAGCCTAACGCAGGCTTTGGCATACTGCCACGAGAAGCATGTAATACGTAGGGACATCAAGCCAGAAAATTTGTTACTCGGTATGATACATTAACTAGTCATTGATGCATTGTATTTCAGATTGAGTTGTGCTCAACTGAAATATGTTGGTCCGATAGGAATTTTCGTTTTAATTGCATATGAAAATCTTGAAATTATTATTATGCACGACCAAGTGGATGGAAAAACATAGTATTTGGATGTCCTTCATTCTTGCTCTATATCTAGTGCTTGTTTGTGCAACAATGATCATCTCAAATTATTATTAAGTTTATCTGGGGGATGAACAAAACATCTTCAACTCTCTCGGAATTATGCAAGCATGATTGTTTTGGTCAAATTTCAACAAGTGTATTTCGATGAGAAGAAAAGTGACTAAAGTGATATGAATCTAGGTACAATGATTATCAAGTTGAATAGAAATGGACACAAGATGTTTTTTGACTAGGGAAAGCCCTTGAACAACTTGTTCTCCGGCATAAAACCCCGGGAGGATTTGGCTCCTGCCTTGACCGGAAGTTTACTAAGAATTTTCTTGAGATTACAATGCTAAGAGCGTATGAAAAAGGGAGCTTAAGCTAGTGAAGAACGTGTGTGAAAATACAGTGTGTGTCCCCCTTTTATACCTCAAAGAAAACTAATTAACAAAGAAGATTATGCGCCTATAAACTCGGGGAAGAGGTTGATCAAAGAGAGATATATCCGCCATTTGTTGTTTGAGGGAGAAGATAAGATCCGTTGCTGAGGAAACGTTGTTGACTTAATCTTTACTCCTTGTGACACGTGCCCTATAAAATAGGAATAGCGTTACTGCGTCCCAACCTGCAGAAAGCCAAGTTGTAAATAGAACAACTCAAGTTGTTAGTACCAAGTTGTTAGGTGTAAGTTGTAAAACATGTTGACTGAAAATGTAGGGCCCAACAATTGCCCCCAAACTTTTTGAATTTTAAAATGAGGAATAGAAAGAGACAAAAGAATTCAAAAAGTTTGCCAAATAAGGAAAAAAGATGACGGTTTTTTAAAAGAGAAGAAAGGGACGCGGCAGGACGGTTAAGTAGTTTTCCAAAGCAAAAAGTTGTGTTGGTTTTAAAGTCCAACCGCTTTTAAGTTCCCCACCAATAAATACACTCCTTTTCCAACTCTCCCTTTCACCAAATCAGAACAGTGATTTCAACGGAGGTTTTTATAGGGAGACCCAAGGAAGACGACCGGAGAGAGAACCAAAATAGAACTTTCTGGTGAGTTACTTGTTTCCTTTTCAATTCCATCTCTGATTTTCTGTTTAAGCTTGAAAAAATGGGGAAGAGAAAGGCGGTGACTTTAATCGAGAGTGGAGAGGGTTTGCCCGCGGGTTTTCTAACCCAAAACATGTTGAAGAACCCTGAAAAAGAGAAGTGTACAATTCCTGCTACCAATTTAGAAATTATCAAGAAAAATCATGCCATGGCTTTCGAAACCGAACTTTTTACCCACCTTGACCTAACCCCAGAATGTTATTCCCCTGAATGGGTATGTTTCCCCGAATACCCCTTCACTATCGGTTTGAAATTCCCTTTCCCAATTTTAATCACCAAGTTCTTTGCTGCTACCAAACTTAACTATGCCCAACTTATGCCCCAAGGTTGGAGATGCCTACAAACCCTCGTAAGGTTAAATGCAGAAACAGAGTTGGAAATAGGTTTAGAGGAATTCGCTCTCACAAATGAAATTAGGAGTTTTGGTTTAGGGAGGTACGACTTTAGGGTTAGAGCTGGTAGGATGTCCTTTCTAAATGACAATGTTGATACCGCCGATAGAGGGTGGAAGAACAAATTCTTTTTTGCCAAGAAGAGCACCCTGGTGAAGGATGAGGGTGCCAACTTCAAATGGAGGTCCCAAGGTAGTATAGGCAATTTTTCTTATTCTAATGATGCTCTTTAATAACTCATTTAACTAATTCTCCAAATTTCTCTTTGGCTTAGTTGCGAAATTGGATGTGCTCTTTCCCTTTAAGGACAACACGGAGGAGAATGTGAGCAAGATTTATAATTTGGACATATTAGTGAGAACTTTTAGGGCACTACCAGTTCAATTTGTCGCAGATCAAGACGAGGAAGTTGGTCCTGAAGAAGCCCAAGAAACAAATCTTGAAGATACTTTATCTGAGCCCATCCGAATGTCTACAGGTTAATTAAATACCTGAAACCTTTGCCTATCTCCAACTTGTTCTAATTCCTTTATTTTGTTCTAACTTTTCAACCTTTTTTGCAGCCACCCTCTCTAAGGACACCGTTAGTGCTGCTGGCCTACTTGCTGCGGCTAGAGCAAAGAGTTTAGCAAGGCAAGACAGTAAGCCCCCCACCCCCGTGTCTGTTGTGGCTAGCTCCGATGTGATTGCATCCAAGAAGAAGGGGGATGCGAAGAAGAGAAAGCTAGTGGATGCTGAAGCCACAGATACAAATGGTGACATGGATATGGGGAAGTTAGGAGAAAAGTTCAGAGCTGCTGTTGAGAAGGTAAAGATGAAGGGACTTTTGAGTTTTTCCAAGGAGTTTGATAGAATATTAATGCTTTCTTTTATGCAGGAAATTATGATCCCTATTGCGGCCCACATTGATGCATTGAAGATCAAGGCGGCGAGGCTCAGTTATGAAGTTGCAGAATCGAAGAAGGAGGCCACAAAAAGTGCCAAGGAAGTGGAGAAGTGGAAGAAGGAAGCAAACAAGCATGCTGGTGAAATGGAAGGTTTGAGGAAGGATTTTGAACGCTTAGAAAAAGAAGTGGAAGCCATCAGGGCTGAGAACAAGGCTCACATGAAAGAACTTGCGGCTGCGGAGGGAAACTTTAAATTTCATGCCACCAAGACTTTGTTAGAGGCTCGAATTCAGATGATTGAGGAATATAAAAATGGGCAAGCCATAACTTGGAACCTGGAGGATGAGAGAAAAGTTTTGGAAGACCATATTGGGGAGCCAGCGGATGCAGAAGAAGTGAACTCCGCGGCCCTGGAAGCCCTAGTTGATGATGCCAACAAGGATCTGAGCACCATAGTGGTTACTCTAAATGACCAAGGGGAAAATACAACACCGGCGGCAGCAGGCCATGAAGTTTGAAAAACATTTTAAAACTTTTGGGTATTTTTGGATGAACAAAAACAATTTTTGGTTTTATTTGTGTACCTCTGTTGGTACAACAAATGGGGGGAGTGTCCTCAAAAACAAGGTTTTTAGTTTGTAATGGCTCATAAGAGCCGAGACAATTTATTTGGGGGTACTAGGTTGGTCTAGTACTCCAAGCTTTTTTAGGGTTTTAGGGACTTGTTGGCTTACCCAACTTGTCCTTTAGTTGCGAAAAATCTTTTGAAAAACACTTAATGGTTTTTTAGCAAAGTATTTTATGTCTCTGGGAGACGCTTGTTTGTTCTTTAGATAACATGTAAATGTTATAAACCGTAGGTAACATGAAAATGTTACAACCAATAGTTCACAACTTGAAGAAGTGTGAAAACGTGCGCCCAGGCGAAGGTGTCGAAACCTTAATTCGTAAGAAAAGATGAATATCTTTTAACCATAAGTACCTTTGATCAGAGGTAAATCGTTTGAAGAGATAGAACAAGTATCAGCCGTCCTGGCGTGTCAACAAGTTCTATCCCTCTCCAGCTAGAATTCCAACATGTATCAGCCGTACTGGCGTGTCAACATGTTGAAATTTTCTTCCTCGGGTTCAAACACGTATCAGCCGTACTGGCGTGTCAACATGTTGAACTTTGTCTTCCTCAGGCTCAAACATGTATCAGCCGTACTGGCGTGTCAACATGTTTGTCCTGTTCCAGCTTAGGTCTCAACAAGTATCAGCCGTACTGGCGTGTCAACATGTTGAGCCTACTCCATTTGATCAAGTTGCACCTCCCAAAACATATTTATGTTAGGGTTGGGCGTTAGCGTAGCTAACGCCCCTCCGATGCTTAAGTTAGTAAGGATTCTCCACAAAAATTAACAACTTGAAATATACGAATGAATTTGACAACTAAAAATAAATCGTACCTGAGAAGTCTAGTTGCAAATAACTGGACTTACATGAAATAAAGTTTCAAGTGGATGGCGTTCCAACTTCTAGGGATCCTATCTCCACTTGGGGTTGACAACCAGTACGCACCTTTGCCAGCTTCAGCGTCGATGAGATATGGTCCTTCCCACTTAGGGGCTAACTTACCTGCATTCAATTCTCTTGTATTTTGAAATACTTTTCTTAAAACTAAATCACCAACCTGGAACCTTCTGACTCTGATATTTTTGTTGTAGGATCTTGCAATTCGTTGTTGATAAGCCGCCATCCTTATCTTGGCTAAATCCCTGATCTCATCAATTGTATCTAAATCTTGAGTTAGCAAGAGATTATTTTCATCTTGAGTTAATAAGCCATACCTTTCTGTTGGGATCGTTACTTCAACTGGAATTACAGCTTCCGCCCCATATACCAATGAATATGGAGTTCTACATGTGGCTCCTTTTGTGGTAGTCCTATCTGCCCAAAGTACAAGTGGTAACTCTTCAACCCATTTTCCCTTCTTTTGGTCTAGACGCTTCTTCAAGTTGTTGATGATCAACTTGTTGCTTGATTCAGCTTGGCCATTGGCTTGAGGGTGGACAGGTGTAGACATGATCAACTTGATGCCCCAGCGAGTACAAAAATCCCTGGTCTTCTTACTTATAAATTGTGACCCGTTGTCGCATATAATTTCTGATGGCACACCAAACCTGCTAATTATATTTTTCTTTAGAAATGAGATTATCTCCTTATATCTCACCTGTACATAGGCTTCTGCTTCGATCCATTTTGAGAAATAATCGGTTAATGCTAACATGAACACCTTGCCTCCGGGAGCCTTAGGCAACTTGCCTACAATGTCCATGCCCCACTGCATGAAAGGCCAAGATGGGACTATAGAATGTAAAGGCTCAGCAGGTTGATGCAAGATGTTACTGTGTCTTTGGCAGGCATCACACTTTTATACATAGCTCATAGCATCTTGACGCATGGTTGGCCAATAGTATCCTGTCTTGAGGGCCTTCGACGCCAGTGCTTTCCCACCAGAATGGTTCCCATAAATTCCTTCGTGGATTTCTTTGAGTACTAGTTCTACTTGCTCATTATCGACACATCTTAAATAATGTCCTGCAAAAGACCTCTTGAATAGCACATTATCTATCAAAACAAAAGTAGAAGTACGAATCTTAAAGGATCTAACATTCTTAACATCGGGTGGAATAGTTCCAAGTTGAAGGAACTCAATTACAGGTTGGGTCCAAGAAGGTTTAGCATCTTGTGCCCCAGTAGGTGGAGTAACCACTTGAGTTTCCTCAACTTGGTCTATTGCCGGGTACTTAACATAAATGATGGGGATATTAGTATGCAACATTGATTTGCAAGTTGAACCCAAGTTGGCCAAGGCGTCCGCTTCTGCGTTCTCTTCTCTAGGGACCTGTTCCAAAGAGAATGATAGAAATTTTGAAGCTAAGGCCTTAACCTGTTGGAGGTACAGAGTCATCTTGGAATGCTTCGCCATATAACTGCCATTAAAATGGTTAGCTAGTAGTTGAGAGTCAACAAATACATTTAAATGTGTAATATTCAAACTTAAAGCTGTAGTTAAACCCATGATTAGGGCTTCATACTCAGCTTCGTTATTTGTTGCACTGAATTCACAAGATACAGCTTGAGGTATGATATCACCTTGAGGGGACTTCAAGATTATTCCCAAACCAATCCCTTTAGAATTTGAAGCTCCATCGGTATACAATGTCCAAAATCTAGGAACAGTTTTACCTTCAAGTTGTTGCACTTCCAGTTCTACCTCAGGCTGCAAACTTGGACTGAAGTCAGCTACGAAATCGGCTAGGGCCTGCGATTTGATGGCTGTTCTTGGCTCGTACGAAATGTCATACGTGCTCAACTTGACTGACCACTTGGCCAACCTGCCCGACATCTCTGGCGTTCTCAACACATTTCTCATAGGATAATTAGTTCTAACAGTTATGGAATGTGTTTCAAAATAATGACGTAATTTGGTAGCAGCAGTAGTTAAGGCTAATATCAATTTTTCAAGATGAGAGTACCTTGTTTCAGCATCCAATAAAGACTTACTTACATAGTAAACAGGATGCTGTTCACCTTGGATTTCCTTCACCAATACTGCACTAACAGCATTTTCAGATACAGCTAAGTATAAATAAAGATGCTCACCATGTTTCGGTTTAGCAAGAAGGGGTGACGTCATCAAGTATTTTTTAAGTTGTTTGAACGCTGCCTCATGTTGGTCAGTCCATTGAAAGAGTTTGTTTTTTCTTAATACTTCGTAGAATAACCTGCACTTATCAGATGATTTGGATATGAATCTATTCAAAGCAGCTACTCTACCTGTTAACCTTTGTACGTCCTTGATGTTCTTAGGGGATTCCAAGTTGAGAATGGCTTTGATTTGTTCGGGACTTGCTTCGATTCCCCTCTTGGTCACCATATATCCCAAGAATTTACCTGCTCTAACACCGAAGTTTCACTTTGCCGGATTGAGCTTCATGTTGAAGGCTTTCAAAATGTTGAATGCCTCAGCAAGGTGCTCCACATGATCCTCAATGTGCTTGGATTTGACCACCATATCGTCTATGTAGACCTCCATCGTCTTGCCAAGTTGGTCTTTGAATATTTTGTTCACTAACCTTTGATAGGTTGCCCCTGCATTTTTAAGACCAAAGGGCATAGAAATATAACAATATATACCTTCTGGATTCATGAATGCTGTATCTTCTTGGTCTGAAGGCTCCATTTGAATTTGTTGATACCCGGAAGATGCATCCATGAATGTCAAGATGTCGTGGCCAGCTGTCTCGTCAACTAGAGAATCAATATGAGGGAGAGGGAATGGATCCTTCGGACAGGCCTTGTTCAAGTCGGTGAAGTCCACGCATACTCGCCACTTGCCATTCTTCTTCTCCACCACTACAACGTTAGCCAACCACCTTGGGTACTGAACTTCTCTGATCATCTTGGACTTCAGTAGCCTCTCAACTTCATCCTTTATGATCTGGTTCCGCTCCTGGGCGAACTTCCTTCTTTTTTGACGGACAGGACGGATGGTCGGATCGATGCTCAACTTGTGAGTGATGATGTCCTTGCTTATCCCTGTCATGTCTTCATGCTTCCAAGCAAAACAACATTTCTGACTTTTCAGGAACTCGATCAGCTCCTCTTCGATTTCGGACGGTAGGTCTATCCCAACTTGCACTTGGGCCTCAGGATTTGATGCATCCACAGGAACACTTTTTGTATCGTGCTCCACTGCTTCAAGAATGTCCTGGGCCTTTTTCTTTAATTGATATGCTTGCCGAGGGGTCGAGCTTGCTTTCATGTTGATCTTGTAACATTCTTTAGAGACTTGCTGGTTTCCCTTCAACTTGGCAACTCCCCAAGGTGTTGGAAACTTGACGCATTGATGGTAAGTTGATGGCACGGCCTTCATGTGGTGGATCCAAGGTCTTCCCAATATAACATTGTACGAGGAAGAGCACTCAATCACACAAAACCTCTCCATGGAATTCATACCCTCTAGGTAGATGGGCAACTTGATCTCTCCGACTGTTTGCTTCACCTCACCACTGAACCCTACCAGTACGGATGAATTCTTCACCACTTCGGACAGAGGGATGCCCATATCTTCAAGATCATGAGTGAAGATGATGTTAACTGAGCTGCCACCATCGATCAGAATCCGCTTGACCACACAATTAGCAATGCACTGAACAACTAGACCATCATGATGAGGGTCCAACGTGTTGTCCTTATCTTCATCTTCAAAAGAAATGATATGACCATCCGTGAAGTCACGACGCCTTGAAGGCAATTCGATTGATCTTCCTTAGAGCTTTTGGCATGGCGCTTGGCGTGAGTAAGTTGTGCCGCAAATATGAGACCCACTTTGAAATAACATTTACTACCTTGGTGGCTGGAGGGGTGCAACTTTCTCGGGTCTAGAATGTTCTCCTGAATCGGGTTCTTTGGATTCACTCGACCCTCTTCTTGCCCAACAAATCCTTGAGAAGACTCTTGGACAATAAATGAGCAATCTCCTTCCTCAAGGCGAAACAGGTTCTCGGTGGTGTGCCCAAAATCTTCATGAAATGCGCACCACTTGGACTTGTCCTTCCAAGTTGTTATTTGGTCATTCTTCTTGGGCCATCTTGCTTTATCTCCAAGATTTCCCATGGCGCACAAGATTCCTGCAATGTCCACTTTGAGAAAAACAATATTCGTAAATTTGTGGATAATCATTATCATCACCTTCCCGATCATCATCTACGACATGAATTCTAGAAGGTTCGGTTTTAACAGGGGTTTGCCTGTTGGACTTATAGTGATGGGAATCCGGTCGTCTGTCGAAGGCTCAAATAGAGGAGTAGGAGTCCTCCCAGATTGACTTCCCCATCGCCAAGCTATCTTCCTCCAATCGATGTAAGGCAAGGCCCCAGTTACGATTTCTTCAAGTTGTTTCGCAGGGGTCATCACCAACTCGTTGTAGAACAATGAGCTCTTCTTCAAGCCTATACGGAATGCTTCCGTAGCGGTGGACACATCCAAGTTGGGTATAGTCACTGCCTCCTTGTTGAACCTGTGCAAATACTCTTTAAGATTTTCGTTAGGCTGTTGCACAATTCTATAAAGATCACTGGTCAACTTGTCGAATGCCCTGTTACATGAAAATTGGTTAATGAACATATTAACAAGTTGAGCATAAGATGAAATAGAGTTTAGAGGGAGTCCTGTTAGCCATTTTAAGGCTGGTCCTGACAAAGTAGAGCCAAAGCCCCTGCAAAAACACGCTTCTTTAAGCATAGGAGGGATACTTATGATATCCATTGATTCCTGATACAGCAACACGTGCTCTGCTGGATCGGTACTCCCATCATACTTCTTCATATGAGGGACTGAGAATTTCTTCGGGATCTCCACACTGGCTATTGCTGGCACAAAACGAGACTCATTGTAGCAAGTTGGAGAGACTTGATGATACGGCAAGTTGACTCCAGGCACGCTTCGGAGCAACTCCTTAATGGTTTGCATTTCCTTAACAAGTTGGTTCTCTGCGAAAAGAGGAGCATTATTAGCCTGAGGTGCGAAAGTATCGAAAGCATTAAAGAAACTTCCCGTTTGCCCCATTGAGGGTGTAGCATAAGTGTAGCAAGATGATAGCGCAGGTTAGCTAGCTGGTAGGCCGAATCTTGGTCGCTCGATTGGAATGGATGTCACAATTGTGCTCTCCGCTGGCAAGGTGTTGGACATAGGGATATCTCCGACATGGCTCGGTCCTGTACCTGCACCAAACAAAGATCTAGGAAGCAAAGGTGAAAACGGAGTGGATACTTGAGTCTCAGCTTGCTTCCCTTTACGCAGACTATCAATGGCATTGAATATCATGGTATTCGTATGCTCCTGAGCATCCAACCGATCACCTATTTTCTTCAACATGTCTGCCATGTTGGACATTATCTCCAAATTGACAGCTTCTGCACTTGGAGGAGGGTTGCCTTGGGCATTGGAAACAGGAAGCGGCCGACTCTGACTGCTGGATGATGGATTAACCATTTCTACGCAAATAATCAAAGTTTCCCACAGACGGCGCCAAATTGTTTTGGTCAAATTTCAACAAGTGTATTTCGATGAGAAGAAAAGTGACTAAAGTGATATGAATCTAGGTACAATGATTATCAAGTTGAATAGAAATGGACACAAGATGTTTGTTGACTAGGGAAAGCCCTTGAACAACTTGTTCTCCGGCATAAAACCCCGGGAGGATTTGGCTCCTGCCTTGACCGGAAGTTTACTAAGAATTTTCTTGAGATTACAATGCTAAGAGCGTATGAAAAAGAGAGCTTAAGCTAGTGAAGAACGTGTGTGAAAATACAGTGTGTGTCCCCCTTTTATACCTCAAAGAAAACTAATTAACAAAGAAGATTATGCGCCTATAAACTCGGGGAAGAGGTTGATCAAAGAGAGATATATCCGCCATTTGTTGTTTGAGGGAGAAGATAAGATCCGTTGCTGAGGAAACGTTGTTGACTTAATCTTTACTCCTTGTGACACGTGCCCTATAAAATAGGAATAGCGTTACTGCGTCCCAACCTGCAGAAAGCCAAGTTGTAAATAGAACAACTCAAGTTGTTAGTACCAAGTTGTTAGGTGTAAGTTGTAAAACATGTTGACTGAAAATGTAGGGCCCAACAATGATAAAGATGAGAACAATATAATGCTAAGATATACTCCCTCCGTCCCACAATAATATGTAAACTTTCTATTTTGGGCGTCCCATAATAATATCTAACTTTCCCAAAATGGAAAGGAATCTTTACTATTCCCTCCACTCATTCTCTCTCCTACATTATTTTAATACTCACATCACCATTATAATTTACTATTATCTCCACTTATTCTCTCTCCTATTTTATTTTCACACTCACAACACTTTCAATATAATAATTTCTCCTTAATCCCCGTGCATTTTGCAAAAGTCCATAAAATTGTGGGACGGAGGGAGTACTACCTATGTCCCAAAATAAATGGCCAAAAACTTTTCAAATTTGCTCTTGGTCGGTCATTTGAAATGGAGGAGTGATGAATTGTCCTCTAAAGAGAAAATGAACATGCTCCACAGGAGAACTTTCTTTTGCATGATGTTGTTGACACCATGTCCTGATCGAACATCTTCATATACAGCTACATCTTTCCTTGAAACCTTCTTTCTCTCTCTCTCTCTCTCTCTCTCTCTCTCTCTCTCTCTCTCTCTTTTTACAAATCCTCCTGTAGTTCTTGTTTGAACAAATTGTACTTCCATACATTCCGATTGCAGGGTCATCTAAAGATTGCATACTTTGGATGGTCCGTACAATCAAGCAGCAAGAAATACACAATGTGTGGAACGCTAGATTATCTAGCACTAGAGATGGTGAAGAAAAAAGCTCATGACTATGCAGATGATAATTGGACTTTGGGTGTTTTCTGCTATGAGTTTCTGCATGGTGTTCCTCCATTTGAGGCTGACAGCCAAGCAGATGCATTCAGAAGGTAAATGAGTATACTCCCTCTGTCCCATAATGAATTTGCATTTGACTTGTCGACGTTTTTAAGAGTTTTGCTTTACTTGTTTGTGCATTATTTGTATAATGGTGATACATCCATATTTAGAAATGCAACATCTATTAGACGGATTAAAAAAGAAAGTGCAACATTTATTATGGGACGGAGGGAGTAAAAGATTCAGCTTCTAGTTTCTTTAGACCATAGTGCCAATGTGCCTTAATCTCAATTGCGAATGAGCTAAAATGATGTTGTCTCAGCAGAGGCCAAAAACCTCATCCCACTGGTAAGTCTTTACACAAGAATTTTTTTCTTCCATAAAAGAGAAAAAGAAAAAGAAATGGTGATGAGTATTTTGTTGCTTCTTTTAAAATGTGAGCTGAACTTTCGCAGCTGCTAGTGAAGGACTCTGAAAAGCGGCTCTCTCTTGAGAAGATTGAAGCACTCAAAATGCTGATCCAATGGGTAGTTGTTGACAGTATGAATTCCAAGAGTACAAACAACATAGCGTAGAAATGTTAGGTCTGATGCCATACGAATAGGTGCAGCGGTGCGAAACTTTGTTAATACTGTATTGATTAAAAAAAAAAAATTGACTCCTAAGGGTTGTGCATTACATCATTGCATATTTCCCTTTTTTGGCTACTCAATATTTGGGTTTTTTTAGATAGATAGATAGATAGATAGATAGATAGATAGATAGAGGGAAAAGAGTGTGTAAGATATATTTGCAGCAAAACACTTGACGACAACCTGAAAATTGACTCCTAAATGAAACTCCTGACCTCTTGACCAGCTAGAACTTGCTCGTAGATGGCCACAGCTTTCCCCAAATTCTTCTTAAGCATCTTCACTCTTTTTTCTTCGGATGGATGAGTTGAATCTAATGAGCATTCATGATCATCCTTGCAGAGAGTATCTAGTGCAGCACGAGGGTCGTATCCTGCTGAAGCCATTAGAATCAACCCAATGTGATCAGCTTCAAGTTCCCTCCTAAACAACCAAGAACAAAGAAATTACATAAGACAAAAACTATACCTCAAAAAGTGAGGAGTATTTTTGAACAGCAAAGTGAAAACCAAAAATCACTCTTGTAAGTTGAAGGGGTTACATTAACGATGTTACCTTCGATGGAAGAATAGTTCTATCCTTGCTAACACAAACTTGGGAACTCCAACAAGTTTAAGCACCCGAAAATACCAATAAGTTCTAAATAGAGACTCCCCAGGATGCCGTGCTATGCCATGTCCAATCTGGTTAGATAAAAAGAAGAATATTGAGTAACAGAAAGCCAAATTCTACTTAATGGATAAAAAAGAGAGTGTCACTGTGCTTGTCCCTGACAAAACCCGATCCGCTGCACTGGCCCACTGGGCACAAACAACACGGGTCCACTTGGCTTAACACATGCCCACCCAAAAATTCTTGGACATCACAGATAGCATAGACGAAGCTAGTTAAGATGATCAATCCACAAGTCGTGGATCGAGAGAGTGTGCATAGGAATCAATGCATATAAGTACCTCGTGTGCAATAGAAACTGCTATCTGTGAATCAGAAAGACCTTCAACAGCTCCTGTGGTAACTGCAATCTTCCCAGTAGCTAAATATAATGCATTGCTAATATCATCACCAAGTAAAATCACTTCCCAATCTAAACCCTCCAAATGCTCAGTACCATATTTTAAACCAAATCGGCTCCTTCCTCCCCTGTTCTTGAGCTTCTTTCCACAACCAACAAACTTCTTTTCTTCACTCAAACCCGAGTCAACCAAAACTGGTGCATTAATGGTATACCCATGTTCAAGGCCTAATCCATTATGCATTGTTTCAAGCAACACATTCAAAATCTTTTGAACCCTAATAGCTTCCGGGTTACGTTGATCCACTATTAGGCTGGATTTTTTCCAGCCCTCCTTTAGTTTCTTCCATTCATCCTCACCACGATATGTCTCCAACAAACTAGAAGAGAAAACTAGGTGGATTTTGTTAGAATAGGGAACCCTCTCTACACTCATACGAACAAGAAAAAAAGTTATAATCTTTCTTAAGACAAATTTCAACACAGAGGACTCTTGAGTAAACCCATTACCCT
This sequence comes from Adenophora triphylla var. japonica, assembly GCA_022495995.1. Taxonomy (NCBI): domain Eukaryota; kingdom Viridiplantae; phylum Streptophyta; class Magnoliopsida; order Asterales; family Campanulaceae; genus Adenophora; species Adenophora triphylla. The sequence goes on from JAFEMH010002426.1 coordinate 225,450, forward strand.
TTTCATGAAACAGTCGAACTCCTGTAGGAAATTTATCGACACGGTCTAATCGATTAAACGAGGAACTTGAAGAAGGGCAGAGCTTTAGGTACCTCGTTGTTGAGTGTTGTTGACAACCCGGAGACGGATAATTTTGTTTGAATCCAACACCATTAATGGCATTCTTGATCAACCCCTTTGTAGCATTTCTCGGTAAAAGATTGAGTTTTGAGGTCAAGAATGGAAAACCCATTCTTGATTCAAGCTTTTGAATAAGGAAATTTGAATGAATCCAGAAAAAGAAGAAGGGGATGGGAAGAAAGCAGCTGGGTCTGCGTCTGCCTATTCTTCCTTTTATTGGTGGTTTACTGGAGAAAGCCTGTACCTGTGTACGGCTATTTGCATTTCGGGTTATTGGGTCATGAGTGGGATTAAACGGATCCCCGCCCCATGCAGTCGACTATAAAACACAGGTGTGGACATGGTTCGATTTGGTTCGATTTGGAAGGAATTTGGAAATCAAATCGCTAGTACTTGATTTGGGAAAATCTCAAATCAAATTGAATCATAGAAAATTTCAAATCAAACCAAACCAAATCACCTCGGTTTGGTTCGATTCGGTCTCAAACCACGGTTTCATAAACGGTTCAAACCGTGGTCCGAACTGCGGTCTAGACTGCTATCCGAACTACAAACCTGTCCAACTAAAAGCGTTGCTCTTTACATATTTTTTTTATCAAACTAGCAATCATATATATTAAATATAAAACACAAATAATAATATCCAAATAGGAATGAGTTTTAACTTTTTCTTCTCAATATTATATATTTCCATACAATCCCGGGCTATGGTTCTACGACTCACTATTTCAAATCTAGGTTGAACAACACTCATAAAAAGTTCGAAACCCGCATGCTCAACAAATTTAAAAGAAAGCTCATCGATAATTATCATCTTTGCAAGAGTTTCTCTACCCTTAGCTTGATCAAATTTTCAAGGAAGCAACTTGCTTTCCCCTTCCCCATCTTTACAAAATTCAAGTGTTTTTTGCTTTTTCTTCACCTCATTATAAGGATACTTGGGACACTTTCCTAAATGATTTGTAAGGGTGCTAGTTCCACAAGAGGCAGCATATTTCTTCGTGCAATACTTACAAAGTGAATGCAATAGTTTCTTACCCTCCATGACTTTATCAAAATGATCCCAAACTGCAGATGTAAATGCTTTACTACTCCTTACATCACTATTTCCACCAACATCGGATGAATCTACTTCGGTGTTTTGGTTCGACGACGGAGCTTTTCTCTTTTTTGACATTTCGACCTAAAAATGACACAACACAAGGAACCAAATGAATTCTCTCATAAACATAGAATATGAACATGAAACTAGATAAAATTACAAAATATTACACTGTACTAAAAAAGAAATGAAAAATTACTAAAAAATTATTGAAAGACTGTACAAAAAAATTATTGAAAAACTGTAAAAAAAATTATTGAAGGGAAGAACATACACTTTCATTATCCATGTCTGCCTAATATTTTGTTGCGAAATTCTACTGTACAAAAGAGAGATATAGAAGATTAAATGAAAAATTACTAAATTTACAAGAGTACACTGTCAAAATTTAACAAATAAATGAAAAATTACTAATTAATTGGGAGGAAAAATTATACCTTTAAGAGAAGAGAGATAAACAAACAGGGAAATTACCGACGACGACCGGCGGCGGTTTTGACGAAGGAGGGAATCGGATTCGCCGCACGAGTTCTTGGCGAGGCAGATGGCGAGCACGAGAATTGCGTCGTATTCTGTACACGAAGGGATTTGGTAGGACTTTGAAAGGAAGGGATCTGAGGAAGTTTTTTGGTGATATGAAAGGAAGGGATCTGAGGAAGGGACTTTGAAAGGAAGGAATTTGGGAGGACTTTGAAAGCCAGATGGCGAGCACGAGAGAAAGAAGAGAGAAGAGAGAAACCAACTGAGAAAGAAGATATGAAAATTGAAAAATGAGGAGGCAGTTTGAGTTAAGGACTTTCAATCTAGGGTTTTCAAATTAGTGGTTGTGATTCATCTTTAATTTTTAATGAACGGCTAGGATTTCGGTTCAAGAATTTCATGGTTCGGTTCCGTGGTTCGGTTTCACGGTTCCAAACCGCGGTTCGGTCTGAATCGATTTGGTTCGGTTCGGTTTGGTTCGGTTTTGAGGTTCCAGACTGCGAGCTGAACCGAACCACACGGTTTATTAAATTTTCAAACCAAGCTAAACCATTTATAGAAAAAAACTAAACCAAACTGCGTGGTTTGGTTCAGTTCGGTCTCAAACCGCGGTTTGAACCGAACCATGTCCACTCCTAATAAAACAACTGATGAAGGCCAAAATGGGTATTTGTTCGTGGGTTTTTTTTTGGCCCGTGGCCCGTTTTACCCTAAGCCCGTGATTCGTGGTCCGGCCCGTGAGATTAACGGTACAGGCCCAATTTGAATTTGAGGTAGACGGGCGGGCTAAGCCCGCAGGCTTCCGAAGCACGTTTGCCCCAATCCGTTTGGCCCGTTTTTTGTTTTTTTTTGTTTTTGTGAAATGGCCTTAATGTCCCCATATATATCCGTTAATATATACGTTGGAGGGACATTTTGGTTAAAAAAAATTCTGAAAAACTATAAATAATACTTCTTACTTCTAATTTTTTTCCAAAAAAAATTCATACAATCTCAAAATTTTCTCTAATCCATTTCATATTCCCATCCCTTGAAGAAAGAAGGTGGAGGTAATTTTATTGTTTTAACTATTTCATATTGTATTAAATTTCATGCTTTAATATTGTGTTAATAGTAATTTGTTATTTATTATTTAATTTCGAAAATTTCCAAAAAAAATGGTATTTACTAGTTAAATATTGTGTTAAGTAGTTAATTTTTTCCTTTAATTATTTATTTAAATATTTTGAAAAAAAAAATAGTCCTTTAATAAAAAAAAAAAGGTAGTTAAAAAATTCTGAAAAAAAATCGAAAATAAAAAAAACAGTCCATTAATTAAAAAAACAATTAAAAAATCGGAAAAAATCTGAAAAAAAAAATCATAAACTTAAAAAAAATCTGAAAAAAAAAACAGCGCTTTAAAAAAAATGTTTTAAATTTCTAGTTAATTCATTGATTTTGTTAATTGTTTTCCTTTAATTTTTCTTTCAAAATTTCGAAAAAAAAAAACAGTCGTTTAATTAAAAAAATAGTAGTTAAAAAATTTCGAAAACTTAAAAAAAATCTGAAAAAAAAAGTGCTTTAAAAAATAAAAAACTTCCAAAAAAAATGTTTTAAATTTCTAGTTAATTCATTGTTTTTGTTAATTGTTTTCCTTTAATTTTTCTTTCAAAAATTCGAAAAAAAAAAAACAGTCCTTTAATTAATAAAACAGTAGTTAAAAAATTTCGAAAACTTAAAAAAATCTAAAAAAAAAAGTGCTTTAAAAAATAAAAAACTTCCAAAAAAAATGTTTTAATTTTTTGAGTTAATTCATTGTTTTTGTTTATTGTTTTCATTTAATTATTTCTTTTAAATTGCTAGTTAATTGTTTTTGTTAAATATTTTAAATTGCTAGTTATCATGGATGATATAGTTTATGATATATTTGCATATTCCCCCCACCACCACTTCAAAATCAAACTCAAAATCAAAATGTACCCATTTCAAACCGCCACTCAATAGATAATTCCTTTTTGCACCGTAATGTACCTCATCAAAATTTAGGACGAATAGATAATTCTCTTATGGACCGTAATGATCAAATTATGTTTGATATAATTAATCAATCCTCAAATCCAATCAACACCCCTCAATTTCGCGGCTATACTCCGGATTCGACCTCGAACCTGGATTGGATGAATGAGCCTAACACAAACTATACATCTAGAACATATCATCATATACATAGAAGACATAGATGAGGGTGGGGAGGGGGATGAGGATGAGGATGACGATGACGATGTACAAGTCACCCACATAACTCGCACAATTTCAAATACACCTACTACCGATGTTGCCTCGGTAGTGCACCTAGCGGTGCGAGGGGAAAAGGAAAGGGAAAGGGTAAGGGTAAGGCTCCCAAATTGTCTAAGTATGCCCACTTATATGATTTGGTGATTCTTAATGGTGTAGAAAAAGCCCAATGCAAACGATGCAAGAAATGTTTATCCCCTCCGGGTGCTTCAGGTACCTCTCATATAAAGAGGCACATGGATAACCATGACCTTGAAGCCGCTAGTGGGAGAGATGGCACAATTCAAACACAACTCAATATACCATGTGTCACTTACCCAAGAGTGGATGCTGATTTGGTTACCATGTTCTTAGTGAGTTTTCGAATGCCCATGTCACTTTCGGATGATGATAGATTGACCCGCTACTCTCAAGGCCTTAACCCCTCATACCAACCATTGAGTCGCCAAATCGTTACTAGGCATATGAAGAAGCTATTCCAAACAGGTAAACTTAAACTAGCGAGTCAACTCCAAGATCACAAGGGTGGTATTTGCTTAACTACTGATGCTTGGAAGGCCACTCTAAGTTCTAGTTCCGAAACCTTCACTTGTATCACTGCTCATTGGATTGATGACGATTGGTTGTTGCAAAAGAGGGTGATTTCCTTTAGAACAATGCCCTATCCCCACACGTCCTTGCAATGTACGAGCCATATTAAGGATGTATTAAGTGAGTATGTCATCATGCCCAAAATTTTCACCATGTCCTTTGATAATGCAACATATAATACACTCACTACCAAAATGTTGATCGAAGCATTTGATCCTCCTCTAGATGGCACCTTGTTTCATGTTAGGTGTGTATGTCACATTCTTAATCTATGTATCCATGATTTGATACGCTCACTAAAGTACCTCACCGCCCACATTAACACGGCTTGCCATGTTATTCGAAATTCCGGGCCAAGGTTGAAAGTTTATGCCGATTTATGTGGCGCTTATAACATGAAATACTTGAAGCCGAAAGTGGTCGAGGATATTAAGTGGAACTCAACCTATACCATGTTGAAGAGAGTGGTTGACTATAAGGTGGTCATAAAGGTATACTTTGTGAATTATCAAATGGACAACCAAATTAGTGATCATTATTGGTCGATAGCCACTGCACTATTAGGTTTACTTAAACCTTTTTGGAGGGCTACCAAAATATTTTCGGGAAGCTATTATCCCACCTCCCATATTTTATGTCGTGAGCTATATGTCATAAGTGGGGTTATTAGCCAACATAGAACACATGAAATCTTTGGAGGTGCCGTTATGGATATGGAAAAAAAATTCACCAAGTATTATCCACATTTTCCCATAGCTTCCCAATTAGCCGCGATAATGGATCCTAGAATTAAGTTCACCTTATTAGGTGAATTGTTTGATCAATTTTATGAAAACATGAATCCCGAGCTTGAACCTAATAGTGTAATCACTTTGTCTAGGCAACAACTTAGGGAAATTCACACCATCCTATTTCGTTTGTATGACCACTATTGTAGAACACTCAAAGGGCCAAACACTACATCCGAAAAATTAGGAAAAGAGAAAACTAAGTTGTTTAAAAAAAGTTGGGATTTCTTGAAGAAAGTAAAAGGGTCATCCATATCCTCTTCTAGCACTACTATTGAAAGTGGGGGGAATGAATTACACCAATACCTTGATAGTCCCTTCTACCCCTTAGATGGTGAAAGTTTTGAGGACTTAAATGGCCTCCAATGGTGGAAATCTCATGCTAATATTTATCCTATTCTTTCTATGATGGCACGTGATCTACTTACCACTCCGGTGTCCACGGTAGCATCAGAGGCTGCTTTTAGTGCTGCAGGAAGAGTCGTGACGAAAAAGAGGAATAGACTCAAGCCCGCTCTAATTGAGAGGTTGATTTGTCTTTCGGATTGGGATGATGCGGAATTGAGGAAACAAGGCACATTTCGAGATCTTGAAGATGACAAATGTGATAGCCTTGATGAAGACGACCTCAACGAAGAGTTTTTGAGAGATGGATACTAGATGATTCGAAGAATTCAACAATTTCAAATAGTTTGAAGCTACAACGATATTGAAGATTTAAAGCTTTTTTGAAGACAATGTTTAATTTGAAGATTTGAAAACTATGTTATTTGAAGATTTGAAGCCCTTTTTTAATTATTTCCAAGATTATGTTTTAAGACTATGTTATTTCAAGACTTTGTTATTTAAAAAATATGTAATTTAAATTTTCATCATTTCAAGAGTATGTAATTTAAATTTCCATCATTTGAAGACAATGAAAATCCAAAAAAAATATGTTGTGTTCTATTAGTAAATTGACTACGTTATTTCATAATTTTACTTCATTTATTTACAACGTTCACAAATGTATACTTCATTATTAAAAAATAAATATACATTGTTTTTATTAAATTATTTTCTAAGAGGTATACTTCATTTATTAAAAAAAATATGTACATTAAAAAAAAAACTTAGCCCCAAATCCCAATAATGTTAATTATATTTTCTAATAGGTATAATTATAAACTTTTATATACGAAAGTAAATAAAAATTTATATAAAGGATAATTTATAATTATAAACTTTTATTTACTTAAGTTAATAAATGTTTATAATTATACATCTTAAAAAATATAATTAACATTATTGTGACTAAGTTTTTTTTTAATAAAATTCTTTGTTTAATTCTAAAGAATTTTGTATTTTTTTTAAAAAAATTAAAGCATTTTCAGATTAAAAAAAAAAAAAAAGGATAAAATCCGTTTGGCCCGTGGATCCTTGGATCCGGGCCAAACGGGCGGGCCTCACCATGGAATAACGGACGGGCCAGGCCGGGCTTTAGCCCGTTTTCTCTCACGGACGAGCCGGGTTAAGCCCGTTTATCCGTCTGCCCGCAAACGCAGGGGCCGGGCCGGGTGAATGAACGCCCTCCGAAAAAATTTTGTTATTTTAATTTTGTTTTGATCTTTTCTTTCTTTGTTTTTGGGAGTCACCACGCCGTTTTTAAGGAAAACATTGAAAAACCTTCGAAAATGAGAAAATGGGTTCGGGGGTCAAGTTACGATGTGGGAAGAGAATATGGAGCTCACCCACACCGCCTCTTTCGAGACTTTCAATCAAACATTGGACAATTATAATCATTCAAAGTGTGTGCAATTTGTGTCAATCAAACAAGGCATGCAAATTTGGATTTCATTGATGGCATTGAAACTGGATACAACTTGTGAACCATGAAAGGGGGCCACACCCTTACAAACGAAGGCTTGCATTACAAGGCAGGAGATGAGACAATGTGTCCAGGAAACTCGGATGTCGTCCGACACAGAACTTCCTCAGAAGAGGGATGTCGGACGACATAAGACATCCTGGTCAGATTGCCCCTTACAACACCAAAGCTATTCTAGAATTAAAACAATGCTATTTTAACTATGGAGAGACACTATTCAGGGTCTAAGACCAGTTTGGGGTTGATCGGAGTGAGCAAAGTCAAGATTGACCTTTAATGATACGGATGTCGTATGGCATAGGACACCCAAGGCCGTCCATGCCACATGACAAACCGCCTCCATCAATGGATTACACCCAAACGGATCTTAGACTTCCCAAACAGTGGTAAATAAACTAAACACTATTTAAACACAGCTTTAAATCACAAAGGGGATCAATCTGGGCAGATCTGAAGCCACTGAAAGCCAAATAGCTTTCTGGGAGCTCTATGTCGTATGACACAGGACCCCTTGAGGAGTCCCATGTCGTCCGACATAGGTGTCCTATTTCAGTGCCTTCAGCAGACTGATCCCACCTTGCTCTCTAACATGAATCTAAGCTACAATACCAACTGGAAACAGTATAACATTAATATTACGTGAGTATTATGGGAGGATCACATGGCTTTAATGGCCAAATTTGAATAATCACATGTTTATGGCCATTATCATGTAGCCATCACCTCCTAACTCGAACACAAGTAAACAAGATGCAAACTTTAATGCAACCAAGGCTACTAAATGTCCAGATCTGAGGTGAGGAGATGTGAATATTGAAGATTCACATCTCCACCACCTTTGTCATGCAAAATCCCAAATATTCACATGTTATTCAACACTATAAGCATGCAATATAAAGAAATGAGAATGTAAGATGTAATCAGAGAGAGAGAGAGAGAGTTTAGGGACTACCTATTGTAGTTCACAAGGTAGAAGCACCAATAGTATGGTGTTCACCCCTTCAAAACACCAACAAAGGAGGTCCTTCTTTGAATCTTGGCTTGGATGTGTGTATGTATGAGGAGGGAGGTGAGTGTGTGTGTGTGAGAGAGAGAGTGAGTCTCTATTTTAGCAGAGTGACCTTACTTGCCAAAGTCCCCTCTTTAAAATGATCAGCCAAGCCCTTTATTTATAGGCATGCTGATGGGAGGTCTTATGTCGTACGACATAGGGCGTTAACCGCCTTTGGGTCGTACTATGTCGGACGACACCGGTCATCTTTATGACAAATTGGGCTGCAGGAAGGCAGGCCCAATGGATCAAGCAAATGGATGGGTAATTTAGGGCCAAAAGGCACTTTAGCAAATAAATGGGCCCAAAATTAATGCCAACCATGGAAAGCGGACCCAAAAACACGAGTTCGGGTCGGGGTACTCACAGAGCCCCTCGGCGACGTCACTTTCGCGAGAAGTGGGGTAGTCGATAAAATGAGAATCCCGAGCCGGACAACGAACGGCGGGGAAAGAGGGATGACCAGGATGGTCGGGCGGATGGACCTTGTATGAAAAGGATTCCTACGTATCCCGTGAGGGAATCAAGCCGAATAGTAGTTCAACAAAGAGGTGGCGCTAACGAAAGGCCACGGGCTTTGTACCCAAGGTTTGACTGTTTCTTTGGGGAGTCACCCGAGGATTTGACTGTTTCGTTGGGGAGTCACCCGAGGATTTGACTGTTTCGTTGGGGAGTCACTCGAGGATTTGACTGTTTCGTTGGGGAGTCACCCGAGGATTTGAAAAATACTTGAAAAAGACTGAGAGGCGGGCGCTTGTACCCGAATGAAATGATAAATGATGATGATAAACAGCTGCGAGGGACGGACAAAAGGACCAGGGGCAAAAAAGGAAGATCACCCCTTTCTGGAATGCCTATGTCGTACGACATGAGGCTTTCCCCAAGCTGTTTTAATTAAAACAGTTCATTCATAAGACAGAGGGTTTCAAAACACAGACAGCCGCCGAGTTTGAGAGAGCAAAGAAGAAAAAATTTGAGATTTTCCCCCTCCAATTTTGATCCAAATCGAATCAACAATGCCTCCGCGAGCGGAATCAAGAAGGCAAGTGCAACGAGCTTTGTCCGAGAAGAGGAGGCTCGTCGATCGGAACAAGCGAAAGAAATTTCTGGAGGGGAATGGGCTCTATCCGAGCCTCGATTTCCATACTTCCACCGCGGAGCGAATGGGGGTAAGGATTCTAAACCATCAACCATTCCCTTTTTCTTTTCGAAGTTGGATTTCTAGGGCTCAAGCTAGAATTTGGGAAAAATTGCACCCAAAAATAAATTGCATGCTTGGAATGAAATGCATTAAGTTGAAATCCGAAAAGACTTTGTTGAAAAGAAGAATTATGTGACTCAAAAAGCGAGAATGCCCACAAATAAAAAAAATGCACAAATTATCACGAGCATGTTCTGATACCTGTGCTATGCTTACCTGCAGGCTCTGCGGACCAAGGGGTCCCCTGAGGCGATAACTACGATCTGGGGCATTCTTCCCGGTTCCCCTGACCTGCCCGACAGTCCCAAGGGCTTGATATATGCTGCTGACCTTGGTCCGTTCTTCACTGCTGTCGGAGAGTTCGGAGACACGCCTAGGAGCGTGGAGCTTGTCAGGGCCTTTAGGCAGTACTGGTGGGACACTACCCATACCTTTCATTTGTCCTGGGGAGAGTCCACCATTACTCCCTACGACTTCACTGCCATCACTGGTCTGCGGTTCACGGGCAGACCCATCTTCTCTGAGGATCCTGGTGTCCTGAGCCCGGATGCTATTAGAGGACTGACCGGCCTGACCCTTCGCCTGAAGGGCAATGGGGTTCCACTTGCGGAGCTTCATTCGGCGTTATCGCAGCAATGTCGTCTCTATTCTGAGGTGAGGCTGCAGTCACAGCTGAGCAGCTGGCGAGAGCATTCTCCTGGGCTGGCCTTTTCGATACCCTGTTCTGCAATGCCTCCACTACGGCATTGACTCTTCTGCTGGAGCCCCTTCGAGACTGGGGTGAGGTCTCCACCTTTTCATGGGGCGAGGCCGGCTTGGCTCAGGTGTATAGAGCCTTGGACGAGGTGAGCAGAGGCACCGTGACCTCTTTGGATTGCTACCAGACGGTTCTGGAGGTATGTTCTTCTATTATTTGCACATTCACTGCTGCATTGCCTTTTTTGTCATCATTTATCACTGGTGCTGCACATTGAAAGCTTCTTGTCTCTGATTTCAGGTGTGGGCCTACGAGGTCTTCGGCTGTTATACCTGGGCTGTGGCTAACGGGATTGCCGCAGATTTGTTTCCTGCCACTCGCAGGTGGACCTTCAAGGCTAGGCATAGTAGGAGGGTAGACGGGGTGAAGCCCCGGAAGACGGCTTGTTATGAGGACACTATGATTGCCCTGAGGGGCACCCCGGCTAGATTGAGGCTGTTTCCATGGCATGGCAGGTATGGTGAGGATGTTGTTGGTGATGCCGCCTTGGTGACTCGGACGAGGAGGCTTCTGATTGGCTTGGAGGGAGATGCCCTATATCTGGGGGAGAGAGTCTGCAGGCAGCACAGACATGGTGCAGCCGCCCGCGTTTCTCATGATCCTCCTGTGGGGATTTGGTATACTCGGGCGCTGCCTGACTTGGAGCGCTTGCGGACGGGTATTGATGCTGCTGAGCTATCGGATGATGGGGATTATAGCCAGTTCGTCTTCACTTGGTTAGTGACTCCTCAGGTCATGGCTGCCAGGAGGGCAGCGGGGGTACAGATACCGATGCCTCCCCGGTTCTTCGAGTATGAGATCGAGGGTGTCATTCGCCGCTCTTCGTTCGACATGTCTGAGACTCATCCCCATTTGCGGCTTCCTCGTGGGACTACCTCTGTGAGCATTCCTTTTCTGCTTTGTTCAAGTCTTTTACTGCATTGCTGCATGTATTCATTGCTTCTGACTGTTTTTTTTTGTTTCCGTTCAACCGGTCCCAGCCAAGACCTACAGGGTGGTGGCCAAGGCGCTCACTGGGGCCGTGAAGCTGCTGCGCCAGTTCCAGAAGAGCGCAGAGCACTGGAAGGGGAGATGCAGCTCCCAGCCTAGTGATATCGTGCCTCCCAAGAAGAGGCATAGGCTGACTTTGGCTCCTTCTAGCTCACAGGTGGGTGGTTCGAGTCAACATCCCCAGCCTGACGATGATGATGACGAGGACGATCCCTACCAGCCCTCTTTCTCCACAGTGCCCGAGTGGCACGGATATTATTGCGAGCCTCGGCCTTGGGCTCTATATGAGGATGATGATGATTCTGATGGCGAGATTCATGAGGTGCAGGAGGGCGGCAGCGATGGCCAGGAGCAGAGCGACTTTGAGGAGCAGGTAGGCAGCGGCCAGGATGACAGCGGCTCTGAGGAGGATTCGGGCGACGACTCTGAGTCGGAGTGATCATGGCAGTCCCCTTTTTCCGTGCTGTTAGGACTCTTAGGAATAGAGAGGGAGAAGAACAATGCATGCCCTATTCTATTTGCTTTTTGGGTTGTAAAACAATTATTTTTTTGCATTTTGTGACTTAACAACTAAAGTACTTGCTTAATTGTATATTTGCTTGTTTATATGCACAAGTCCATCCCAAGAAAGGCAAAAAATGATGGCTTTTGGTGTGATTTGGATATTTTTTTGTGATTTTGCATGTATTGTGCGATGTTTATGTGTTTGCGGGTGTATTGGGTATGCCAAATCCTCTCCCCTGGGCTTGGTAAGTGAAGGGGATTGTATATGTATTGTTTTGGATGTTTTGGACAGGTCTGGACAAGCTTTGAGCAAGCATTGGGTTGCTAAGGGGCTGCTGCAGTTGCAGTTGTTGCTGGTGTCTGATGGGACTTCCCATGTCATCCGACACATGACATCATGGGCTAGCCCCATGTCGTACGACATGGAAAGTCTGAGGGACAGTTTCATGGGCAGCAAGCCTTAGCATTTTATAAAAGGCAGACTCGTAAAGAACACATTCCAGCAGTCACAACAGACTCCGAACTAGTCTTCCACCCCAAAATCAACTCCAAGATTTGACTTTTGACCCGAAATGGAGCATTACAATGAGAGATCCAAAATCAAAGAGCGCCAATTCCACTCCGATCTCATCAATCTAACCCACCACCATTATAGCAACAATAGGAGGGTTATCGACCAACGATATGGGTTGAGATGCCTTTGGGCACTAAAGGAATGGGCGGTAGACTGGAATCTTCTTCGGGCCGCGTCCAGATATTGGGACCACGAGAGGCATGTCTTTACCCTCTCATACAACGACCTTACATCCACCATTGAAGAGTTCTGTGCACTGACTGGGGGAGCTGGGCTCAGAGATGCAGTCTTCCCACGAGATTCACGACCCTTGACTGAGCAGCTGGCCGATTTCTTGGGTTTTCACGTAGAGCAGGTATCCGATCTGATTCTCGACCTATCTTTCATTGATTTAGCTCAGATAGCACGATTAGTTGTATCACGTCCGGGGCTGTTTGACCTATCCACGACCATGGACATTTTCATGCTGATTATGATCTCCTTATACTGCTTCTGTGAGTATGATGGGGTATGCTCCGGCTTGCTGCTAGGGGTTGTCAGGCAGATGCGGGGTCAACGAGGTACCATATTGACTGAGATTCGGCCCGGGCAGGGAGAGAGAGACATAGTACCCATTTTGATGGCAGAGACATATCATGGGATGGACCGACTGGCTGGAGGGTCATTATACATGGGACGCGGCAGCCCCAGTCTCTTATCGTTGTGGCTCTTTGAGCGGTTGGGGCTTATCTTCCCATAACCTGCAGGGCAGACTGCAGCACCTTGGGTTACACAGCAGAGACGAGTGGCTCCAAAGGCTTCACAGGAGAGCTGGCAGAGGCGATTGACCAGGTATACCACCACGGATATTCAGTATTGGGTTCCCGGATGGAGGCTCGAGACCATGAGCGGCAGACAGGATGATTATGTTGTCGTGAGGCTGTTGGGATTGCACTTTTCATCATTTAGCATCCCCTTACTCGTTCTGAGGCAGTATGGGTACCCACAGCAGGTTATTGGCAGGTTCAGAGAGTAGATGGCCCGGGATACCGTTCTTCTTGACATGACTGATGGTCAGACTATCAGATTTTTTGCCAGGACCTTTTCGGGAGCAGCCTTTCCCGCTCGCACACTGATACGGAAGACCCGGGGTATCACATATATGTCCACCTTGTATCTCATTTGGTATGGGGAGTAGATGGGGCCGGTTCAGCACACCATTGAGGCATATTGCCAAGGGACCCGAGGAGGAGATCAGACTAGCCGGGAGCTTCGTGCTGCTGAGGCGCTGACTGACCCAGACAACGTGATCGACGATCCGGCAGCAGATTTCGAGAGACTCGTAGGGAGGAGGGCCAAGATGAGGGATGACCTTGAGGTTATGGCCCGGAGGACAGGTTTGAGAGAGGAGAGGGCTGCCCAGGCGGCACTGAGAGCTGCCGGATTGTTTGACTCGCCGACTCATATTATTCCTGAGCCGGGACGACGGGAGACTGAACTGTTTGGGATAGCAAGGTCAAAGACCTCCCGAGGACCAAGAAAGAGGAAGAAGAATAGTTCTAGTTCGGGAGCGGGAGCGGGAACGAGCGACTAGGATTAGGTGACCGGTCCTTGTATCCCTTATTGCCGACACAGTCGGTCTAGACGTACTTTTAAAAGATGTACATTTACTAATGTTAATGAGTCGAGAGTATATCGTGCTTGAACTCATCAATGAATGTATTAATGTAGTGAAAGTTGAAATTACTTCAGAACTTAATCAAGACACATTTTGGCATTCACAAATATAACTTTTGACAGGATTTGGTGATTTTTAGACCAAACCGCAAGCGGCTGCCTACGTTCCCCTTTTACAAAAAAGATGACTAAGGGGCTCAGGTCTCCGTAGTTCGACCCAATTAACTTTGTGTTTAAGAAAGGGATAGATAGAAGGGGGACAAGTGGTGCAACCTTATTTTTTACCTAGACTACCCGTTTTTTAGGGTTTTCAGTCTAGTTGGGTATATTTTTTAGCACCGAGCGCGCCCTTTGTTTTGCACGGACTGCCTTTTTGGGAGGTTTTCAGTCTCGTCTGGGTATATTATTTTCGCGCTTTTATTAATTTTTTTCTTTTTCTCTCTTTTTTTTTTAATCATATTTTTTTTTAGAGAAGGGGAGACTCGATTCAAACGTAATAGCGGCGCAGCTTGTCGCCGTTCACCAGGTGCATGAAGGGATTACCATCCAAATCTGTCAACTTCATTGCTCCACTAGAAAAGATCTCCTTCACCAAATACGGGCCAACCCAAACTGGTGCCCACTTGCCTAACGGACTGAATTGGTTCGGTGGCTTCTCCTTCAAGACCAAATCACCCACCTTAATGTCACGGGAATGCACTTTCTTGTCGAAGGCCCTAGCCATGCGCTTCTGATAAGCCCGGATGTGCTCCATTGCCTTGAGCCTTCGCTCATCTAGAAGAGCTAACTCGTCGTGCCGACTTTGAAACCAGTCTATCTCATTGACTTCATTTTCGAGCAGAACCCGAAGAGAGGGAATCTCTAATTCAATGGGCAAGACGTCATCCATCCCATATGTCAAAGTGAACGGGGTTTCACCGGTGGCTATTCTTACTGCAGTACGATAGCCCCATAATGCCAAGTGAAGCTTCTCAGGCCAATCCCAGCTCCTTTCGGCCATTTTCCGGATGATCCTTTCTAGGTTCTTGTTTGCGGCCTCGACAGCACCATTGGTTTGAGGGCGATAAGGGGATGACTTATGTCGCTTGATCCTGAATTCTGCAAGCAGTCTGTCGGCGTCTTCCTCGAAGTGTGACCCGTTGTCGGAAATAATCTCATTTGGAACTCCATACCGGCACAGAATGTTCTCCTTTATAAAACGGGCCACCTTTTTGGAGTTGAGGACCTTGTAGGATGCTGCTTCGACCCACTTGGTGAAATAATCGACAGCAACCGGCACAAATTCGTGCCCATTACTATCGGCAGGAGTTATCTTTCCAATAACATCGATTCCCCAAGTCGCGAACGGCCAGGGAGTGCTCATACAGTAGAGATCATGGGGAGGTATATGGTTGAGATTGGAGAACCGCTGACACTTATCGCAAGTCCGCACAAACTGAATACAGTCAGTCTCCATGGAGATCTAATAATAGCCCATCCTGAGTATGCTGAACATCAAAGCTCGGGCATTCATATGTGGTCCACATGCACCACCATGGACTTCCTCCATGACCTTTCTAGCTTTAGACCTGCTGATACAGAGCAAAAGTGGTCCTCGGTGTCTTTTCTTCCATAAATCATCTCCCAGAATAACATACTGTGCAGACAACCTCTTCAAAGCTTGCAAGCTTTTGGCGCGAAGACCCTCTTTCAGCTTGCCGTCCTCCTTTGTCAGGAATGAGGCTTCGCCATGCTTGAGATACTGGAAAATCTGGCTATACCACAAGTCATCGACCTTCTCTAGTTCAATCTGACAACAATAGGCAGGGTTCTCGCGCCACCCAATTCTGAACGGCTTTACTGACTTTCCCTCCGGAATCTCTACCAAAGAGGCTAAGGTGGCCAGGGCATCCGCGAACCTGTTCTTGTCCCGAGGTAGATAATGGAACGTGACCACCTTGAATTGGTTGATCAGATCCTCCATATAAGCATAGTACATTTGCAAGTACTGGTCCACGGTTCTCCACTTATTGGATACTTGATTGATGATTAGCTGGGAGTCTCCATATACCTCCAACTCTTCGACGTTTCTTTCCAAAGCTGCCTTGAGGCCGGCTATACAAGCTTCATATTCTGCGGTGTTGTTAGTAGCCGGGAAATTCAACTTGATAGCGATGGGGTGGTGCACATCCTTCGGATCAACCAACACCATACCTATGCCATTGCCCCTCTTATTGGCGGCACCATCGAAAAACAATTGCCAACGGTCTGTACCCTCTACAATGAAGACCCCATCATTCGGAAACTGGGGTTCGAGTCCGCGTGCCTCTGAGCTCGGAAAATCTGCCAAATGATCTGACAAAGCCTGGCCTTTGATTACCTTGCGGGTCACAAATTTGATATCAAATTCGGCTAGGAAGAAGGACCACTTCGCAAGCCTCGACAACAGAAAAGGCTTATCGAATAGGCATTTGATGGGGTCCATCTTCGACACCAGGTGTACTGTATGCGCCAACAGATAATGTCTCAATTTGCCAACCACCCATTCCAAAGCTGTACAGGTTTTCTCTAAAGTTGAATAGTTTAACTCGCTGCCTTGAAGCTTCCGGCTGACGAAGTAGATGGCATTCTCCACTCTTGAATCTGACTTCTCTTGTGCAAGCATGGCACCGACAGCCGTATCTGTGACTGTCAAATATAGCAGCAAGGGCTTGTCCTTATGAGGAGGACAGAGGATCGGGGGATGGACCAAGTAGGCCTTGATTGTCTTAAAGGCAATCTGACACTGCTCGTTCCATTCAACCTCCTAATTCTTTTTTGAGTAGCTTAAAGATCGGCTCACAAATAGAGGTCAACTGGTGGATGAATCGGCTAATATATTGGAGACGGCCCATGAAAGCCTTCACCTTCGTGACTGTCGTTGGTGGTTTCATCTCCATGATGGCTTTAATCTTTCTCGGATCGGCTTCAATTCCCCGTTCTGTGACCATATATCCCAGAACCTTTCCTCGGACTAGGACAAAAGTACTTTTTGCCGGGTTCAATCTCATGTCATGCTCCCGCAGCCGGTTAAAGAACTTCCTCAAGTCGACCAAGTGTTGATCATCTGATCCTTTGGAATGGATAATCATATCATCAACATAAACCTCGATCTCCTTATGGATCATGTCATGAAAAAGCGCAGTGACTGCTCGCTGATAAGTGGCGCCGGCATTCTTCAGACCAAAGGGCATAACCGTATAACAAAAGGTTCCCCAAGGGCTGGTAAAGGCAGTCTTTTCCTGACCCTCTTCGGCGACTTTAATCTGATTGTAACCTGCAAAGCCATCCACAAATGATTTGACTTCGTAGCTGGCAGTAGTATCTACCAACAGATCGATGTTGGGCAAAGGAAAATCATCCTTCGGGCTAGCCTTGTTTAGGTCCCTGAAGTCTACACAAACCCTGACTTTGCCGTTCGGCTTGGTCACCGTTACTATGTTGGCTAACCACCTCGGGTACTCGACCACTCTAATGAAACTTACCCTGAGCAGCTTCTCTATTTCTTATTTGAACTGGAGAGACCATTCCGGCTTAATCCGGCGAAGCTTCTGCTTGACAGGCCTGGCTTCTGGGTCCAGTGGTATTCGGTGCTCAACAGTTGAAGTATCCAACCCGGGCATGTCCTTGTAGGACCAGGAAAACACGTCCACGTAGTCCTTGAGCAAATCAATGAGGGATTCCCGCTCTTCCCCGGTGAAGAAACTGCCAATCTGTGTCTCTTTGGGCTCTTCAGTAGTTCCCAAATTCACCGTAGTCAATACTTCATCGGCAGCTTGGGCCCGATTGTCCTCTCGCTCAAAAACCTGCTTTATATTATCATTTAAAAAGTTTTTGTCTAAAAAGTCTGTGTCCTCTTCAAATGAATCATTATTAACCACTTTTAAGTCATTAAGATTTGTTTTAGTTAACTTATCATTCGTTAAGGTGGAAATTAAGGGATACGCAGAAAGGTCAACTATTTCATTCAACGCGAAGGGGAAAACAGAGTCAAGGGCACGGCGATGATCATCAGCCGTGAGAGTATTAGACCTATCTAGAGACTCGAACTCGATAACAAGAGACTCTGAGGACTGACTCAAGATTACAGGGACAGACTTAGACTCAGACACACCAGGACGAGGGGTCAGCCTGAGCTTTTCAATCATAACTTCTCGGCTGGCGATTGGTCCCTTGAAGGAAGTCCAATTCCGGAGCGGCATCTCTGAAGTACTGACGAAGGTGCGCGGATCAATCTATTTGCCTCCATCAAACTCGATCACTGATACATAATCATCCCCGGTCAGAAGATCAACCATACCAAAAGGACCTTAGCAGCAGCCCTAACCATTGGCGGTGCTTCCTCGCATAAATCAATCAACGGTGCTTCAGTCAATGGATCAGCTTTGGCAGTTTCTGACAAAACTGTCTCTTCAAACAAGGCTGCGACATCTTCACCCATATCGAACTCAGTGGCTTCATCGACCTTCCCAATCATAGGCTCGACCATAGATAACTTCTTGAACTGGTCAGCGAAATCAGGACTTCCCCAGAAGTGATACTGGCTCTCGAAAGTGGTAACAGCCCCTGGAATGTTAGGCTTGTTGATGATAAACCCATTGACAGGGTTGTCCTTCGAAGTAAGGTCCTTGATGACCGCCTGTGAATGTGTGCCCAAATTCTAAATTTTATGTTTTTTTAGATCGGATTCACGCGAGTTTGAAAACATCCGGTTTAATTTGAAAAAACGGAGTCGCCACGCCATTTTGATTTCCTCAAAACTTTGAAAAAAAGGTTCTTATGGGTTCGGAGGTTAAGTTACCCCTTGGGAAGAACGGATCGTCGTTCACCCAAGGTGCCTTGCCGTAGCAAGTCTCCCTAGATTCCGTTTATCGTGCTTTCTTGTGTGCGTGTGTTTTGAAAAGAGGGGGGGGGGAATGTCCCAAGTTGTCTTCCAAACGTACAAACCATTTATTGGTTGTCACTCGGGATTTCTTGGATTTTATGTATTTGGGATTTTGATCCTGTCCTCATCTTGGACTTGTGATCATCGCTTTTTAACCTTGGGACTTGCGTGATCGAGAGAAAGACTCTCTTTTATAGTCCAAAATGAGGTTCTTTAGGAAAGGAGTGACCTTAGCCCATCAATCCTACACCTTAAGACGATTGAGCTTATATAGATGCTTCATGCTCGTCTTAAGTGATAATCGGAGATATAGGTTCAAGGTTTATCCCTTTCTAAAGAGATTGTGGCACCTTTAATGGAAGAAACAATGTAAGGATGGGATCTTTACACCGGTCCGTTCCAAGGTTGCTAATGGGGACATGGGGGAATGCATGTAAAAATGACATTTTTAGTGAAAAGATGACATTTTTGGGTTGCAAAGGATGCATTTGATTTGCAAAGGATGCATTTTTATGTAAAGACATGATTTTTATGCAAAGGATGCATTTTTATGGTGGAAAATAGTATTTAATATGCAAAGGATGCACAAAGATTACATTTTGAAAGCAAAGGATGCTAATTTGATTGTAAAGAGATGACTTTTAATGCAAAGGATGCATGAAAATGAGTTTTAGATGCAAAGGATGCACCTTTATGGTAAAGACATGATTTTTATATGCAAAAGATGCATTTTTGATGTAAAATGGGGGCTTTTAGGTGCAAAGGATGCACCTTTAACATAAAGATTACATTTTTATGAGCAAAGGATGCTAAAGATCACATTTTTGTGAGCAAATGATGCCTATTTCATGCAAAGGATGCAAAGGGGGAGGGGGTATGATTTATATGAATAAAGATAGGATCTTTAACAACAAATACCAAATCCCAAGCAAGATAATAGCAATGTATGAATGCAAGGAGCAATTATATCACATAGCCAAGCATCATGCAAGGTAAGGGAGTGAGAGGTTACCAATGGTGGTGACCTCTTCTTCTTGGGGTTTTGCCTAGCGGAGGGACCAACTTTTGGAGGCTTCAAGGAGGAGGGGGTGGCTTCTTGGCACCTTCAACTTCCCGATCTTCGTGGAGTATTTAGAGAGAGTTTTTATGCTGGTAATTCTCTGATTGTGTTCTCCTTAAATGGGTAGAGGAGGGCTCTATTTATAGGCAGTCTGGATAAGGCTAATGAGGCCGTGCGGCTAGAGGTCCTTGGCTAATGCAGCCGTGCGGCATTATCCTGTGTGACTCAGCATGTTTCTAGAATCATACAAGGTGGCAATTCTAGAAGGTTTTTGGTATTAAGAAAAACGTGTTTCTTAATCTCCAAGCAGTCCCTTCAGCCCTTAGGTGTTTTGGAACAGTTCCGGAACATTCCGGAACTCTAGGAAAGTCCGGGGAATTACCGGGAAACTTTACCGGAAGGCATGAGCCAGATTTGGATACTTACAGAAGCCCCTCGGCAACGTCACTTGCAGGGCGAGTGGGGTTGTCGATAGAAAAGGATCCGATCTGGCGAATGCCGAGACGGATTAGGTGACCAAGGTGATCGAGTGGCTGAACCTCTGGAAGGCTACCTACGTATCCCGGAGGAATCAAGCCAGGCCGTAGTTCAGAAAAGATCCGCGGGGGAATGGCGGAGAGAAACTGGTCTCTTGCCGGAGAAATAGAAGAGAAAGTGACCTAGGAGGCCAGGCGATTGATCCTACTGGGGACATGCTAGAGGTGACCGATGTGGTCGGATATCTGGACCTCTATGAGGGACTACTTCATCACTGAGGAGCGATGAAGGAACAGGGTGACCACTGCGGTCGGATGGCTGGACCTTTTATGAAAGGTTGTCTCACCACTGAGGAGCGATGATGGAAAAAGGGTGACCACTGCGGTCGGATGGCTGGACCTTTTATGAAAGGCTACCTATGTATCCCGGAGGAATCAAGCCTTGATCGTAGTTCAAGCATCACTAGATAGGTTAGGAACGATGTCTAGGATCCTTGAAGTTTTGACAATTAATGGAGGTTGTCACCTGATTGGATACTTGAGCGTACTTCTCTATTCGTGATAGAGGTAGCTAAAGTTTGGAGAACTTGAGCGTACTTCACTATCTGTGATAGAGGCAGCTAAAGTTAGGAGAACTTGAGCGTACTTCACTATCTGGGAAAGAGGTAGCAAAAGTTTGGGAAAACATGAGCGTACTTCACTATCTGTGATAGAGGTAGCTAAAGTTAGGAGAAATTGAGCGTACTTCTCTATTCGTGATAGAGGTAGCTAAAGTTAGGAGAACTTGAGCGTACTTCACTATCTGTGATAGAGGTAGCTTAAGTTTGGAGAACTTGAGCGTACTTCTCTATTCGTGATAGAGGTAGCAAAAGTTAGGAGAACTTGACAATTCGGAGGTTGTCATCTAGCGTCATTCTGTTATAACGGAAGTAACGGAGGCGACTGGGGAAGAAAGTCTATTTGCATAAGGAGATAAAGGATATCTTCTGAAAACGACGTTATCCTAGTTAAAGGATAACAGGAATTATATGCCCAAGTGGAAAGTCCAGGGGCAAAGAGGTAATTTCTGCTCAGAGCGAAAGAAGCCGCCCGGCATGAGAGGGAGGCAAAAGAAGCCGTACGGCTAGAAGCCTAGTTTTTCCAGATTATTTAAAACAGAATTTGAACAGGGACTGGGCATTGTTGCCGCCCATCAGTCGAGAAAGAGAGAGAGAAGAGAGGAAGAAAATTTGAAAATCTTTCCATCCCTTTGCCTCTACTGATTTAGAATGGATCCGGAGGGGAATCCAATGCCAAGGCAAGCGAGGAGGAACATCTCCGAGGCCGCTCGAAGGAGAAGGAAGGAGCTCGTTCGTACGGAGAGGAAGTATGACTTCCTCACGCCTCCATCGGAGCTCTACCCGGGTAGGAGGGAGCACAAATCGACAAATCCTCAATCGGTTGGGGTAAGCATTCTTAATTTGCCCAATTCCATCGATTTTGATTGGATTTTGATTGGTTCTAGGGCTTGACTCGAGCTTTAGGAATTTCTCAAATTTTCCTAGGATTTTTGATGATGATTTTGAAATATTAATGATTAACCTATGAGGCTAAGAAGATGAAAGAACATGCATGTGCAATTTATTTGACAAAAATAATGAGAATGACCCACTTTTTTTTTCGAAAATAAAAGTAAGAGGGATAATTGTCTAAGAGGTGACGGAGTTCTTGCATGTGCTAGAACTAGGTCATAGATGAGAAAACGGGATTTTGGACGATGAAAAGGATTCATGCATGCCATTTTTTGAGAAAAAATTAATGCTTATGTGCAAATAATTTTGAAAACTGTGATTTTGTGCTTAGGAGAACAATGTGCTTGACACAATGTGTTTCAAGTGATGAAAGACACGTTTTTCATGCAAAGGATGCTAGAAATATTTTATTGGATGCTTTTCTTTTGAAAACATGTGCACTTTTGAAATGAGGTGAAGGACTGATACGTTTCTTTTGCTGTGCTTGTCTACAGGAGAACAAGTCTAGGGAACCTTCCGAGATTGTAGTGAGGCTATGGCATAGGATGCCTGATTTTGAGAAGGATGGGGTGAACCCTAAGCAGCTAGTGAGGGCTACTGGCCTGGATCTGTTTATTGAGGCTATCGGCAGAGGTATTCACATTACCTCCAAGAGCAAGGGCTTGGTCCAGGCCCTCTTGAAGTTTTGGTGGGACACCACCCACAGCTTTCATCTTAGCTGGGGGGAGATGACGGTGACTCCGGCCGATTTCACTGCCATCACTGGCTTACAGTTCACCGGGAGGCCTGTGACCTAGAGGAACCATATTACGGCAGAGGAGTTCAGGGCTTTGGTCGGGTTTGAGCTTATTCCCAAGGGGCTCGGAATCGAGACGAGGAACGTCGAGGTGGCGATCCCGAAGCGCATGCGGGGAGTTTCTTTGCTAATGAGGTGGCGCCCACCGCGGCTTGCTAGAGCCTTTGTGTGGTTGATGCTGTCAGTCACCATCTTTGCCAATTCTGGGACTCTGGCTATGACTTGCCTCCTCGACTCTCTGGAGGATGTTGATGGGATTGGGACGGTCTCTTGGGGCGAGGCCGGATTGGCAGAGCTATACTTCTCCCTGGATCTGTACAGCCGGAATAAGGCTGCCTCCATGGATTGTTTCTCCTTTGCTCTTGAGGTAGTCTCACTTTTCTCTCTTTTACTTTCTGTCTTTGAGACTTTTATGAGAGAAAATGACCTTTTTGATGTTTTGAACATGCAGGTCTGGTTTTGTGAGGTGATCAGGTTCTTTCCGTGGAACCAACAGAGCGATGCTACCATCTTTCCCGCTATGGTCCGCTGGAGGGGAGATGCGAGAGATAAGTTCACCGGGAAGACCCAGATCACCTTTGATTACAAGATGGTTAGGACGGTTATCAACAGAGATGGGCATGATGGAGTGGATTTTTATCCTTGGGGGGAGGTACCCAGAGATTCTGCTAGGAGAGGCCGTGGAGGTGACTAGACAGAGGAGGTGGTTGACCGGGCTGACATGTGATGTCATCTATCTGGGGGATCGATTTTCTAGGCAGCATGGCCATATCCCTCCACTGGATGCCATTACCCCTCATGATCCTCCAGCACGGATGCTGCAGCCCCGGGATTGGCAGGCGGATGAGATAGAGAGATATCAGGCAGGCGTGGCCGCTGAGGAGTACTTTGATCTGGATACCCCCTATGCTGTGTTTGTGGAGCAGCGACTGAGGACACCACAGAAGCTAGTGAAGCTAGCTGTCACTCAGGGATATGGGGAGGCCGAGCCTTCTGATCCGCCGATCCCTCCTGCTCATCTTTTTTACGTGGTGAACGGGGTACCGAGGAGGTTTAGGATACCTGTCCCCGACACTAGGGAGCCTCAGTATACTCTGCCGCCGGACAGTAGTGTAAGTACACTTTAGGGTCTTTTCTCTTTTATTTCAGATTTCTTTACTTTGTTGCAATTCTGAGATTTTTCTGAGATTTTCTTTTCTTTTTCTCAGGTTCCAGCTCGGACTTATGACAGCTTGGTCAGGCAGAATAGGGGCTGGAAGGACGTGTGTCGGTCCCTTCTGAGGAAGCTGGCCTGCGCTTCAAAGGCGGCAGCAAACGTGCAGGAGCCCGTGCGCAAAAGGAGGCACGTCGGGGGCACGGCATCCACCTCATCGGCTTCGGAGTACTCTTCTAGTGCCATTCCTCGGGGGCAAGGACCCAATGCTGGCATCCTGGAGCAGTTGGCTGAGTACGAGCACGAGAATGTCCATCTATCTGATGTGAGTGACACGGAGGACTTGATGAGGGAGGCGAGCGTCTATGAGCTGAGTAGCGATGAAGAAGGATCGGAGGCCTAGGAGGTCTCTAGAGTTGATTTAGGAAGAAAAACAAACAATGAACAAGTTTTATGCACATTTTGTTTATTTTTTGCTTTATTTGGGCGCCGATGGGGCGAAAACAATGTACTACTGTTTTATTTACTTTTCTATTTTATGCTTTATTAATTTGCATATTACTTGAGCCTCGGGGCAGTTTTTTGCTTGGAATTGGGGCTGAAACTGGGCCAAGATGATATATAATGATATATAACTGCATGGATGGTCTTTGGACATGTTTTTGTACAGGTTTTGGTTGGAAAAGTGGGGTGAAAAACTCCCTTTGGGCAGCAACTTGGTTGCTGCAGATTGTCTTTTACATCAGGCAAATGAGGCCGTGCGGTCAAGACCTGAGAGCAAATGAAGCCGTGCGGTTCACAGTTTTGTCTGGACTGGTTATTTTTAGAATAAAACCAAGGCTTGGCCATTTCATTTCATTTTCAACCTAGACTTGTCCCAACTATTCCCAGAGCACATATTGGACCTAAAGACACCATCTTTGATCATTTTACAATGGAGAAGCCCGCTAGATTGCAAGGGGGAAAATGGATCGCTTTCTGTCCGATCTTCAGTCTTGGGTGAGATATAACTTTCAATCTCACAAGGAACTATTTGATTCTACCTTCAAGATCAAATCTTTATGGCATTTGAGGGATCTCCCGCCCGATTAGGACCTTTTGAGAGCGGCAGCAAGGTTTTGGGACGTCCGGAGACACGTTTACTGCTTTTCTTACAATGAGATTGTCCCAACGCATGAAGACTTTCGAGCCTTGATTGGGGGTCCCGAAATTGAGGCTATATTTATTCCGTCAATCAAAGACGTGCCAGTGGCGGCAAAGTTTGCATCTTTTCTGCAGATTTCTCTGGGAGAGGCTGAGAGGATGATGATTGCTCCGGACAGGATTGACCTTTCTGACATTCCGGGCAGGTTTGGGTCTCCGGATATAGCTACGACCATAGTGGCTATGGATGCCTTTATCCTCTGCGTATTCTCAGCTCTGTTCACCGCTGAGTCTGTGGGGATCTGTCATGGTGGTCTCTTGGACATGGTCAGAGATTCCAGGGCTGGGAAGGACATTGTCCCACTGGTTTTGGGTGAGACCCTTCATGGCATTGATAGGATGGCTAGAGGAGACCGTTTCATGAGGTGCAGGAGTGCGTGTCTTGACTTTATGGCTGCAGGAGAGGCTCGGGGCTTTGCCAGGGGCTTTGCCGACTCAGTGCCCTTGGGTGATTTCTCGGAGAGGTTTGCCTAGGCAGCAGGGCCAAGATGATTGGGAGCTGATGATGGCTAAGCTATCCACTTCAGAAATTCGCTGGTGGGTACCTCACTAGATGTTGTAGACCAGGAGGATATTTCAGGAGTCCTATATAGTGAGGGTTCCAGGGTTCTGCTGGTCATCCTTCTATATACCCTGCTTGGTATCCAGGCAGTTTGGGGCCTTACAGGAGCCGTTGGGCGATTGGGAGGACATCCGTACCATGGAGGTGGTGCCATTAGCTATGAGGGATCCAGCCAGCTTCTCATTCTTCTCGAGGGCTTGGACATACACTGCTTTCCCACCCAGGGCTATCTTTAGGAGCAGGAAGAGTACCATCTTGACCACTGTCTACTTGGACTGGTACGAGAGGGATATGGGAGCGACTCAGGTCATCTTGGGAGAGAGACGTCAGGCTTTATTGGGGGCTGACTGCGACTCGAGTAGGACTCTGAGGGAGACTGAGGCTAAGGCGAGTCACCATAACCAGTCAGGTGACCTTATCAAAGATATGGAGGCTTGATATAAGAGGCTTTCTGAAGTCGCTCCCTTGACTGAGGCCCAAAGGGAGGAAGTGCAGACTCGTGCCCGAGTTGAGAGGGCACTTATTGACACAGGTTTGATGGAGGCTCCAGTGAGGATACCGGAGATCGGAATGAGGGAGACCGACATCATAGAGAAGAAGAGAAAGAAAACTCGATAGGGTCAAGGTAAAGGGAAGAAGACCAAAGAAGACTCAGCGAATGACGACTGACAGATCTTTTCTTAGGATTTCCTTATTGCCATTTTGCAAACACAGTAGTTTATTAGGCATTTTATTGTATTTTATATCTTTGTAGCAGGTTAGCAGAGTCAAGAGTAGACCGTGCTTGAACTCATCAAGAAGTTTTTAACTTGTAATGAACAAGGGATATTATCTTAGAAATTAATCAAGACACAATTTTATGGAAATTTCAGATGTCTTATTGATTAGGACCCGTTTTATGAAAACTTAATCGCCCTTTTTATTGTTTAGGACGCATTTCATGGAAACTTAATTGCCCTTTTTATTGTTTAGACCGAACCATAAATGGCTGCCTACGTTCCCCTTTTACAAGAAAGACTAAGGGGCTCAGGTCTTCGTAGTTCATTCTGGTGAACTTTCTCTTTTTCTTTTTCTTTTTATGTGCAGCCCTGTTTTTTGCCTAAACTACCCTCTTTGGGTTTTCAGCCTAGCTGGGCATTACTCTTTTTGCACTAAGATTTTTTCTTCTTTTTTTTTATGTGCAACCCTGTTTTTTGCCTAGACCGCCCTTTTTGGGTTTTCAGCCTAGCTGGGTATTACTCTTTTTGCACTAAGATTTTTTTCTTTTTTTATTTATTATTTTTAGACATAGTACCTTCGGAGCTTATCACCGTTAACTGGGTGGACAAAGGAATTGCCGTCCAGGTCTGCAAGTTTCATGGCTCCTCCCGATAGTATCTTCTGCACCACATACGGGCCGATCCAAACGGGTTCCCATTTTCCCAGGGGGTTGTCTCTGGTAGGGGGCTTCACTTTCAGCACTAAGTCACCCTCCTTGATGTCCCTGGCCTTGACCTTTTTGTCGAATGCTCTGGCCATTCGCCTCTGGTAGGCTCGGGTGTGTTCCACGGCCTTTAGTCTTCTTTTATCGAGCAGGGCCAACTCATCATGCCGGCTACATAGCCATTCTACTTCGTTGACACTGTTTTCCAGGAGGACCCTTAATGACGTGATTTCCAACTCCACTGGTAACACTGCTTCCATCCCGTAAGTTAGGGCAAAAGGAGTTTCTCCTGTAGCTGTTCTGACAGACGTCCTGTAGCCCCAGAGTGCTAGGTGCAGCTTTTCGGGCCAGTCACGACCACGGGTGGCCATTTTCCGGATGATCCGTTCGAGCATCTTATTAGCAGCTTCCACGGCTCCGTTAGTCTGAGGTCTGTATGGGGATGACTTGTGGCGAGTGATTCTGAATTCTGACAGTAACCTATCGCAGTCTCCTTCAAAGTGCGACCCATTATCAGAAATGATCTCATTGGGCACCCCATATCTACACATTATGTTTTCCTTGATAAACTGAGCCACCTTCTTGGAAGTGAGGACCTTGTAGGACTTGGCCTCTACCCACTTGGTGAAGTAGTCGACGGGTACTAACACAAATTCATGCCCATTGCTTCCTGCCGGGGCTATCTTCCCTATCACGTCAATACCCCAAGTTGCAAACGGCCAAGGAGTCATCATGCAGTACAGGTCATGAGGCGAGAGATGGTTGAGGTTGGCAAACCGTTGGCATTTGTCGCACGCTCGGACATGCTGAACACAGTCTGTCTCCATGGAAATCCAGTAGTAACCCATTCTGAGGATCACTTGCATTAGGGCTCTAGCATTCATATGAGGACCGCAGGGACCATTGTGGACTTCAGTCATCAACTCTCTGGCCTTTTCTTGAGTGACACACAAGAGGAGTGGTCCTTGGTACCGTTTCTTGTACAGGTTTCCTCCTAAAATGACATAATGGGAGGCCAACCTTTTCAGGGCTTGCAAGCTCTTGACTTTGACACCTTCTTTCGGTCTGCCTTCTTCGTCTCTGAAAGCTGACTCTCCATCTTTGAGGAACTGGTAAATTTGATTGTACCAGGGTTCCTTGATAGGCTCAAGTCCCAAGTCTACTTCACAACAGAAGGCCGGGGCTTCTCTTCTACCCACTCTGAAGGGTTTTATGGCTTTTCCCTTGGGGATCTCTACCAGTGAGGCTAGAGTAGCTAGGGCATCTGCGAATCTGTTCTTTTCCCTTGGCAAGTAGTGGAAAGTCACATCTCTGAACTGTCCAGCCAACTCTTCCATATGGGCATGATACTGCTGAAGATTAGGGTCCACAGTCTTCCATTTGTTGGAGACCTGGTTGATGATCAGGGCTGAGTCTCCATAAACTTCGAGCTCCTTGACATTCCTCTCTAGGGCAGCTTCTAAACCAGCAATGCAGGCTTCGTACTCAGCAACATTGTTCGTGGCAGGGAAGTTCAACTTAAGCGCTATGGGAGTGTGCTCATCTTTCGGATCGACCAGTAGCATCCCTACGCCATTTCCTCTTTTGTTAGCAGCTCCATCAAAGAAAAGCTACCATCGGTTCTCAGGCTCAACACGAAGATCCCTTCATCTGGGAATTGGGGTTCAGGCCCACGGTCCTCATTACTGGGGAAGTTCGCCAGATGGTCTGACAATGCTTGACCCTTGATGGCCTTTCTGGTCACGTAGTTGATGTCGTATTCTGCTAAGAAGAAGGACCACTTTGCTAGACGCATCGAAAGGGAAGGTTTATCGAAGATGTACTTGATGGGGTCCATTTTCGAGACCAAGTTCACAGGGTGGGCTTGCATATAATGCTTCAACTTGCCAACTACCCAGACCAGTCCTGCACAAGTCTTTTCACATGCTGAGTAATTGAGCTCACTTCCTTGTAGCTTCCGGCTGACAAAGTAAATGGCATTTTCTACCCGAGAGTCTTTCTTCTCCTGAGCAAGCATAGCCCCAACTGCCGTATCAGTGACAGTGAGATAGAGCAGAAGAGGTTTCTGTCTATGTGGGGGGCATAGCACTGGAGGATGTACTAAGTACGCCTTGATTTGGTCAAAGGCATCCTGGCATTCTTCGGTCCACTCTGTATCTACATTCTTCTTCATGAGCTTGAGGATGGACTCGCACATAGGGGTCAACTGGTTGATGAAACGGCTGATGTACTGCAGTTTGCCCATAAAACTTTTGACTTCTGTCTGAGTTTGAGGTGGCCTCATGTCCATAATGGCTTTGATCTTTCGGGGGTCGACTTCGATACCTCGCTCCGTGACCATATACCCAAGCACTTTTCCCCTTGTCACTCCGAAGGTGCATTTAGCAGGGTTTAGTCTCATGGAATGTTGTCTCAGCCTCTCAAAGAACTTTCGCAGGTCAACAAAGTGCTGCCCATTCTCGCCTTTGGAGTGGATTATCATGTCGTCGACGTAGACCTCAATCTCCTTGTGGATCATGTCATGAAAAAGCGCGGTCGCTGCCCTTTGATAAGTAGCCCCGGCGTTCTTGAGCCCAAATGGCATTACTGTATAGCAGTAAGTTCCCCACGGTGTGGTGAAGGCTGTCTTTTCTTGGTCTTCTTTGGCCATCTTGATCTGGTTATAGCCTGCAAAGCTGTCAACGAAGGATTTGACTTCGTAGTTGGCAGTAGAGTCCACCAGGATGTCTATGTTTGGCAAGGGGTAATCGTCTTTGGGGCTGGCCTTGTTCAGATCTCGGAAATCTACACAGCAGCGCAACTTCCCATTGGCCTTGGTTACAGTCACAATATTGGACAACCATGTCGGGTACTCGATGACTCTGATGAATCCTACCCGCAGTAGCTTCTCAATTTCTTCTTTGACCTGTAGAGACCACTCTAGGTTGATCTTCCTCAGTTTCTGCTTTACTGGTTTAGCATCTGGTGCTAGAGGGATTCTGTGCTCCACTATTGAACTGTCTAGCCCCGGCATATCCTTGTACGACCATGCAAACACGTCCATGTATTCTCTGAGCAGATCGATCAGTCTGTCCCGTTCAACCCCCTGGAAGAAGCTTCCAATCTGTGTCTCTTTAGGTTCCTCGACAGTACCCAAGTTAACACTTGTCAAAACCTCCTCGGCAGCTTGGGCCCGATTTTCCTCTTTTTCTGTAACCTGCTTAAAGATTTCTTTAATATATTGTTCGTTTAGTGTGTTTGCATCTTGTTCAAATGATTCATTATTAACTATTGTTAAGTTTTGAGTTAATTTATCATTTGTTAAGTTGGCAATAAGGGGATAATCAGAAAGATCTGTCATTTCATTCAAAGCAAGAGGAAAGATGACATTGATTACATGTTCATAATCCTCAGGCATGAGGCCTTCGGATGACTCAGAGGGCTGGAATTCAAAGATTCCTGACTCAACTGTATGGACAACAGGGTATTTGACATGACTGGGCTGAGAAGGACGTGGTACCAATCCAAGCTCCGTGATCATTTGTTGTCGGCTGGCAATCGGCCCTGAGAATGTCTCCCAATTCTTCAACGGCATCTCTGTCTTAGTCACCAAAGTGCGGGGATCAAAAGGATCTTCACCACCGTCTCCAATTACGGAAACTACCTCATCATCTGAGCTGAAGTCGATCAAATCTGGGATCTGTGCTTCTTCATCAAACAACTTCTGCAAACCCAAATCGCTGTCTTCGTTACTGGCAGCTTCTATCTGGCTGATCTTCGGAAGAGCTAACTCGAAGGTGGAGAAGTCCATTACCCCGGATGCTGACTCTTTGACACTATCTGAATTTTCTTTGAAGACATACTCGTTCTGAACGGTAGTGGTAGCCCCAGGAATGTCTGGCAAGTCAAGGAACATCCTTCGAACAGGATTTGCTGGTTTTCCCCTAACTTTCTCAAGGTTTTCCAGAAGGGTTTTCTTCAAGGAGATCTGGTGATCACTCTCACTATATTGTGTCCTGCCTTTTGTGAAGTAATGGGTCAGGGATAAACTGTAGGGATAGAGCTGGACTCCTTCACTTTGGTTTCCTGGAACTGTGCCTTTAGCTTTTCTGCCATCCCGAGAGTTCGGTTTGTATCCCAAGCCATATCTGGTAGTCTGTTCCTTTACATCAATAATAGTATTGCGACCCTGTAGTCTTTTGCCCAATCCAAGCCCCGGAAGATAACCCATTTTTCTCATCATTCTCATGGCCGGGGGAATTTTATCGGAGGTAGTAGTGAGGTCAGTGCAACACACTTGTGCTTTGGAAGAAGCTACAGAGAATCCGGTCAAGGCAAACCCTTCATCATCATGCTTAATTTCCAATATCGGGATACCTCCAGTGCTGGTTCCTTCCACCGTGACACTGTCTCCGTAAATAGTGGTGATAGTACCATCGCTAGACTGAAATTTGATGCACTGGTGCAAAGTAGAGGCTACCCCATTTATCTGGTGAATCCAAGGGCGTCCCAGCAGAGCAGTAAACGAGATCGGAATGTCAATTACTTGGAAGTCAACATCCATGACCTTTTTTCCGAACCACAACTTGAGAGTAGCAATCCCCAAAACTGATCGTGCAGTGGAGTCGTAGGCCTTAATAGTCTGACTAGAAGGCTTCAAATCCGTTGGCTTTAAATCCAATAAGTCCATCATTTTTGCTGGCAGGACGTTCATTGCGGACCCTCCATCAACTAATACCCGTGGCAACCGACGTTCTTCCAACTGGACTGTGATGTAAAGGGGTTCGTTATGACTAGCCCCATACTTTGGCAGGTCCAAGTCGGTGAAGGTAATGATGTTTCCGTAGTGGATACTTCCAATCATCTGGACGACCTCATCTGGGGTGACATCTATGGGCACCATGGTCTTGGCCAAACTTTCTTCTAGCTTCAGCTTATGAGGGTATGAAGAGGTTAACAAGGATCACAAGGAGATATTGGCTTGAGTGCACTTCAACTGAGTCAGCACTGGATCCTCCTTGTCAGAGTCTGGCTTTTCTGCTTCTGTCTTATAAGGTCTTTTGTCTATTTTCGGCTCAGAGACGACATTTCTTTTGTCACCCTTAGGCTGCTCAATACTCATCTGTCCAGATCGAGTCATCACATAGACATTAGATTTCTCTGGATCATCATTCCTACTGGAGGATTCTGTCAGCTCTTTCAAAGTGAGAGGCGGGCTCTTGCTGGCGTATGGCCAACTCTGCTGATTAATCTGATTAACCGCACTACTAGAGGCATAAGCGGCTTCCCGAATCTGATCCCAGGTTACTGGCTTTCTGACTTTTTCTGAGTTCTGACTCCCAAATTGGCTCAACAGCCGGCTGGTTTCAACTTCACCTTCCTCATTTAAAGCCTTCACAGTCTCGTTCAAGCTTTTCAAGGTCAGCATGCAACAGGAATTATCACCTTCAGAGTTTGGAGTCTGGTGAATGGCTTCCTCATCCGGACCTAGTAACTTTTTCAACAGAGTGGGATCACATTCCTCATCACTGTCAAGCATGTCCCTCCTTTCTCTAGGGGTTAGCTTTCTGACGGCATCTTTGACATTAGCCAAGCATTTTCTGAAGTGGGAAATTCCATCATCGAGAAGGATTTCTGCGGGGTCAAACCTCATGGCGGGTTCCTGTTCTTTACTGTCGGGAAGATTTTATGGGCTTTTCGGCTTCTGGGCTAACCACTCCTCTACTGTTTCTTCCGGCACTTCGACTGTGTCTTCCTCAGTATCACTACAATAACTCTCGTGAGAACTCTCATCTTGACTCTGATGACCAATGAGGGCAAAAGCAGGTCGGGACACTTGACGCCATATAAGAGGTATCTTGGACTCTTCCTCTGACTGGGGAATTACCAAGAAAACATCGATGTCATCATAGGATATAAAGGGGACCGGGGTCGCTTCAAACTTTAGGACTCTTTCCAGGGCATCCATACACTCTTCTTCAGACAAGGTCTCAGGGGTGATTCTCAGCACTGCGATGGAGTCTACTCTTCCCGACGGGGGTTTAACTTCAATGACGCTTACATGTTCTAGATCGGTGGGCGGAGCCCACTTCCCTCTTTCAGCTAAAGCTTCAATCAAGTTCCTCCATTCACCGACCAAGTCTTTGTAGGGGGTATTGAATTCTAGGATGTAGAATTCATACGCTGCCTCATCCTTTTCCTCTTCTGAACCTTCACACAGGCTACAGATACACTTTGAAGTGATTCGATCTCCTATTCCAGGTCTGTGGTTTTCTACTTCATCTTGCCCTCTGGGTTTCACTTCCGTCAATTCCAGGTTCATTCCTTCTACTGAACTGTCATCGTCACTGTAAATCCACCCGTTCCTGTTCTCATTTCCGACTGACTCTTCACTGCCGCTGTCTGGGAGATAGGCAAATTCACAGGCATTGACAAAGTTAGAAAGTTCAGGCTGGTACTGCAATTCCAAGGTAGGGAGATTTAGCTCAGGTTGAGGGGAAGGAAAGAGTCCTGTGGGGTAATGCAGAGGCTGCGTTATGGGGATAACTGTGGTGTTTGTTCTCTGTTGGTAGGGAACAAAGCTGGGTCTCATCTGAGGAGGAGAGGGTGTCGGGACCCTGATGGCTTGGGATACTGGTAAGGACTGGAAAGGGGTAGTCCTTGACAATGGATCATACGAGGATGGAGGAGGGCATTGGTTATAGGCTAGCTCTTCTTCCCCAGTCATCTGGTTACCCAAACCAGTACTGTTCTCTGTCAAATTGGCCATTCTGACTCTACGGGTGACAAAACCGAGGATTACGCGAACTGTCTGAGAATTCTGCGCTAACAAGTCGCTGACCCGGTGTTCTCACCCACTTCTTTCTCGCTGCGGGAAAGGGATAGGAGAGGTTTAGACTCGGGGTAGGTGTTTAGGCTGAAGGCTCAAGCAATATGCAAATTAAGTATCTTTCAGTTTACTTAAAACAGTGTCTTTTATTAATTTCTATTTGGTTGGAAAAGGGGTTTTGCCCTTCTTTTTCGCAACTACTCTAGATCCTGTATCAGTGGGTTCTGTCACTACGTCTATAAGCCCCTCGTATTCCACCTGTATTTCGACCTCCCAGGGTGGACAGTCCCGGGCGAGGGTCCTATAGGGCACGCGGATCCCACCGACCGAGAGAGAAGAACGCTCCTAATGGGTCTAGCGGGTCATAGGAACTTTTAACGCACGAGCGATGCGGATTATAGTCAAGGCAATACCAGGAAAGTCTCGTCTTTCAGCCTTAACAGAATTTTGGCAGAATTTCGCTTGCGCGATTGACGTTTTGACTTTTCGATAATGTCCGAGAAGATAATAGGCATGGGTCGGGCGGTAAAAGTCGGATGACACAGTATCACATTGAACTTTGTTGCATACGCCGTGCGTGAGTCAAAATCGAAGTCAATGCCAGGTTAAGATCTTGCCAATTTTTCCTTGTCGGAATTTTGGCAGAGCTTTGCTTGAGCGAAAGATCTTTTGGATTTTCTTGGCAAGGACTCGGTCTTGACTCTTACGCATTCCGTGCGGGTCAAGGTCAAAGTTAATGTGGGAGTCAAGATTCTACCGATTTTTCCTTGTCGAAATTTCGGCAGAGTTTCGCTTGAGCGAAAGATCTTGACTTCTGTTATGAACTAAGGCTTGACCTTTACGGGGATATGCAACTGGGCTATATGACACGGACTAGACCAAAAACCAACCAAAAGTCACGGTTTTTTTGAAACGTGTGACACGGACTGTGCATTGGTCGACACTGGCTGCCATGGGGAGTTTGGGGTGATTCCGTGCGCGCCCGGGAGCATCGTAAGGTCAGTCCGTGATCAGAGCTGAAAAACCACCCTGGGTTTAAAGGGACGTGCGTGCAAAGTATACAGGATATATAAGGTGCGCGTAGTGTGCGGCCTCCTAAAAATATTCCTTTTTGAGTTAAAACAGAGATTTTCATAAATGTGTTTTAAAGGAATGATTTTCGGGACGGGGGAAATGCAACAGATAAAGGCATGTAAATTTTCTGGGAGCCCCAGTCAGTCTTGGAACTGAATAGCCCCAAGCTGCCAAGGCTGCCAGATTAACCTTAATTTTTCCTGGTGGAATTGCCACTGAGGCCGCCCGGTCAGAATCCAAGGAGGATTGAGCCGTACGACTGCATGGATCAATTTTCCAGGTTCCACTACTTTGCTATTTCAGGTTGTTTCCCGAATATTTTAGTCACCTTTTTAGCCTTGAGAAGGCTTCCTGTTCAAAGTATACACAATTCCCAAGATGCAAATGATGCAATGCAAGGCAAAGAAAGCAAGCATGATAAACGGAATCCGCGATGGGAGTCTAACCCGCTCAAAGGGAAAAGCTTTTTTTTATGTTTTTTTCGAAAAGTGATACCGGTACGTGGGATTGTTAAACCACCGTTTATCCCAAGCCCCGGGTTAGGGAGCGATACAAGAAGGTTAGTGGTTTCCACCTATATACCGGGTATCGTTTATTATTATTTTTTTTAAAAATGAAAGCTTTTCTCCTTTGGGATGTCCCTAGCGGAGTCGCCAAACTGTGAATGTGTGCCCAAATTCTAAATTTTATGTTTTTTTAGATCGGATTCACGCGAGTTTGAAAACATCCGGTTTAATTTGAAAAAACGGAGTCTCCACGCCATTTTGATTTCCTCAAAACTTTGAAAAAAAGGTTTTTATGGGTTCGGAGGTTAAGTTACCCCTTGGGAAGAACGGATCGTCGTTCACCCAAGGTGCCTTGCCGTAGCAAGTCTCCCTAGATTCCGTTTATCGTGCTTTCTTGTGTGCGTGTGTTTTGAAAAGAGGGGGGGGGGGGAATGTCCCAAGTTGTCTTCCGAACGTACAAACCATTTATTGGTTGTCGCTCGGGATTTCTTGGATTTTATGTATTTGGAATTTTGATCCCGTCCTCATCTTGGACTTGTGATCATCGCTTTTTAACCTTGGGACTTGCGTGATCGAGAGAAAGACTCTCTTTTATAGTCCAAAATGAGGTTCTTTAGGAAAGGAGTGACCTTAGCCCATCAATCCTACACCTTAAGACGATTGAGCTTATATAGATGCTTCATGCTCGTCTTAAGTGATAATCGGAGATATAGGTTCAAGGTTTATCCCTTTCTAAAGAGATTGTGGCACCTTTAATGGAAGAAACAATGTAAAGATGGGATCTTTACACCGGTCCGTTCCAAGGTTGCTAATGGGGACATGGGGGAATGCATGTAAAAATGACATTTTTAGTGAAAAGATGACATTTTTGGGTTGCAAAGGATGCATTTGATTTGCAAAGGATGCATTTTTATGTAAAGACATGATTTTTATGCAAATGATGCATTTTTATGGTGGAAAATAGTATTTAATATGCAAAGGATGCACAAAGATTACATTTTGAAAGCAAAGGATGCTAATTTGATTGTAAAGAGATGACTTTTAATGCAAAGGATGCATGAAAATGAGTTTTAGATGCAAAGGATGCACCTTTATGGTAAAGACATGATTTTTATATGCAAAAGATGCATTTTTGATGTAAAATGGGGGCTTTTAGGTGCAAAGGATGCACCTTTAACATAAAGATTACATTTTTATGAGCAAAGGATGCTAAAGATCACATTTTTGTGAGCAAATGATGCCTATTTCATGCAAAGGATGCAAAGGGGGAGGGGGTATGATTTATATGAATAAAGATAGGATCTTTAACAACAAATACCAAATCCCAAGCAAGATAATAGCAATGTATGAATGCAAGGAGCAATTATATCACATAGACAAGCATCATGCAAGGTAAGGGAGTGAGAGGTTACCAATGGTGGTGACCTCTTCTTCTTGGGGTTTTGCCTAGCGGAGGGACCAACTTTTGGAGGCTTCAAGGAGGAGGGGGTGGCTTCTTGGCACCTTCAACTTCCTGATCTTCGTGGAGTATTTAGAGAGAGTTTTTATGCTGGTAATTCTCTGATTGTGTTCTCCTTAAATGGGTAGAGGAGGGCTCTATTTATAGGCAGTCTGGATAAGGCTAATGAGGCCGTGCGGCTAGAGGTCCTTGGCTAATGCAGCCGTGCGGCATTATCCTGTGTGACTCAGCATGTTTCTAGAATCATGCAAGGTGGCAATTCTAGAAGGTTTTTGGTATTAAGAAAAACGTGTTTCTTAATCTCCAAGCAGTCCCTTCAGCCCTTAGGTGTTTTGGAACAGTTCCGGAACAATTCCGGAACTCTAGGAAAGTCCGGGGAATTACCGAGAAACTTTACCGGAAGGCATGAGCCAGATTTGGGTACTTACACCGCCAGCCTTTCTTTCATTTTCTCGAATTGACCTTCGGGGCACACAAAATCATCGCCCTTTTCTTTAACAAAGTACCTTTTCAAGGAGGGATGGTAAGGACGGAGATTAAGTTTGACATAAGGCTTTCCAGCAGCACTAGCCTTTCTCTTTTCTGCGGCTTCAATCATGTCGGCCTCCTTGTCTTTGGGGGTCTTTTTGACATATCCCAAACCTTCCTTATCTCTTTTCGGCTTTAACTCCTCAAACTTGTGGGTAC
Organism: Adenophora triphylla var. japonica; assembly: GCA_022495995.1. Classification (NCBI taxonomy): domain Eukaryota; kingdom Viridiplantae; phylum Streptophyta; class Magnoliopsida; order Asterales; family Campanulaceae; genus Adenophora; species Adenophora triphylla. Next base: position 263,026 of record JAFEMH010002426.1, read on the forward strand.
CTTGCTGACGTCTACCCAGACCGAGCCCTGGAATGTAGTTCATGCGCCTCATCATCACCATAGCAGGAGGAATCTTATCAGAGGAGGTTGTTAGGTCAATCGTATAGATCTAGGCTTTTGGGCTCTCGACCCTGAAACCGCTCAACATCAAGTTGGCTTCATCATGCTTAATTTCCATTATCGGCTTCCCCTCATCATTGGTGCCCTCGATGGTAACACTATCCCCATAAATGATGGTCAACTCGCCGTCTTGGACAAACTTGACACACTGGTGCAGGGTTGAAGCGATCCCATTGACTTGATGCAGCCACGGCCTTCCTAAAAGAGTGTTAAAGGTGATTGGGATATCAATGACCTAGAATTCCACGGGTATCGTCTTCTTACCAAACCACAGGTTCAAAGTAGCAACCCCAAGTACCGTACGAGATGTTGAGTCATATGCTTTAACTGTGGGGGAGGAAGGCTTCAGATCCGTAAACTTGACGCCGAGTAGACTCATGATCTTTGCTGGGAGGATGTTCATTCCGGATCCATTGTTAACTAAAACTCGGGGGAGACGCCGTTCATCTAGCTGGACCGTGATGAAGAGAGGCTCATTATGATCAGCTCCGAACTGGGGGAAATCAAGGTCTGTGAAGGTTATCATACAGCAAGAGCTACTACTTCCAGGGCTTGGTGGTTTCTCCTTTTCATCCTTGGTCTTATGCAGTAATTCTGACTCCCTTTTGTAATACTCAGCGCTAGAGATAATTGTGGCATTCTGTGTAGGAGGTGCATCAGGTATCATGCCAGTGTCCAAGACCTCCCTCAGAGCTAAGATGCATTCGGGGAAAGTGACCTCTTCTTTGGTAATTCTGACGAGGATTGTTGCTTTGCCTCTGGGCGGGCTTGATCTGACAATGGTTACTTTCTCATTGGGGAGGATAGGAGTCAGTCTTCCTTTTTCCAACAGATTTTCAACTATCTGCTTGGATCGGACGTTCGAGAATCCCTTCCCCAAAGTATGGTAAGCAGTGTTGAATTCCATGACATCCACATATTCAGCCCCAGAAAAATCCATGGCTTTCATGTCTCCGGTTACATAGTCGTCCTCCGAAGCTTCCTCAACTTTCTGACTGTCTGCCTCCATTTCATCATACACCTTTTCCCTTTCGCTTTTGCAAAAGGGGCAGCCACAAGTGAAGGACAGACAACGCTCCTTTCCGCTGCTCGATGCAGCGGCTCGGTATATCTGAGTCCAGATGAGGAGTACCCGGGGTCCCTCTTCGGGTGCAGAAGCTTTTAAGAAGGCATCGTGCGGGTCCATAGGTATGAAGGCAACTGGAGTGGCATCCAGATCCATAACCCTCTTTAGTGATTCCATGCATTCGATGTGTTCGAGAGGTCCAGCAGTGATTCTTACAGTTGTGATGCCATCAGTGGTAGGGGAGGGAGAAAGAGACCCGATGACGTTTACAAATTCATCGTCCGCCAGCTGCTGGAAACCTCCCTTTTCGACCAGCGCTTCAATGAAATTTCTCCATTCACCCACCAGGTTTTTGTAGGGAACATTGTGATCCAGGATTTCAGATCCATATTTCTCTTCAAATGGACTCTGTTGTTCCTCATCCCCCGAAGTATTCGGGCATTGACCACAGATGCATCTTGAGAGGAACTCCTCATAGGGGTCCATTTCCATCGGCATCTGATCCACATTTATTGGCGGCTCTTCATCATCGCTAGCTGACAACCAACCATTATGACTTGCACCCATGAGGTCATTACTGGCATGATTATTCCAAAATGATTCTGGATTTAGGACTTCAATTGATTCTTCACTCTCGTCGTCATCACTGTCATCACTATCATCAGAATCGTCATCCCATACTACCTGAACTTCGGCTAAGAGAGAGCGCCGCTCATATCTATTAGGGGAGGATGGGTGGGTGCAACCGCAGAAGTTATCATAGGCCCCCAATGCTGGAAGCGGCAACTGCGACTCAGCTTTTCCTCCCAGGAATTGTGGGGGAAGAGTGAGAGGGGGCGGTATGTATTTGACTCCAGGCAGGATATGGAAGCAATCCTCTTCCTCCGATTCTTCACCTTCACTTCCCTCGGGACTGTACTCGGCTTCCCCTAAAACCAGTTTGCAGAAATGTATTAATTCAAGGTGTGCTTCAACCTCCTTACTAATAAGCCCCAACACAGGTACCCGCCTAAAGCTTTCTTGTTCAATCCTTTTCGACTGCTCTAGCCATCTTGTGTAAATGACTTTCTCGTGATTTGATCTGAACAGCCCTAGTTCTCCAGTGTCAGCTTTCCTTTTCTCCGAGAAGTAGCGATCTTCGTATTCTTGCAAGAAACTGCTAACGTGGGACCAGGGAGGATTGGTTTGTTCATTGCTCTCAAAGCTGAGAGGGAATCCAAATTCAGGGTCCTCGACATTCTGCCCCACATTCTGACCTTGATCCGGCCCCACACCTTGACTGACATTCTGACCCTGAGCTGGATCAACACCCGCATTCGGACCCAAACCCGCTGAAGCTTGCGAATCTGCCATCTCTGAGACTGCTGGAAACGAATCCCTGACTAGAGAGAAACTGATTAACTGACCACCCAGAACTCTGACCCAATACTTGCTCGCTGAAAGGGGGAGAGAACTGTTTTAGGTAGGGGAGAGGGTAGGCTTAGTACGGACTCATGCATATGCTTTATTTAAAATATTTAAATAAAAACGATTTTTATTAATCCTAAGAATGGTTGGAAAAGGGGGACACCTTCTTTTTCGCAGTGTACACTATTCCTTGACTAGTGGGTTCCATCACTACGTCTATAGACCCCCCTGTATTCCACCTGTATTTCACCTCCGGGACGGACAATCCTGGCAGAGGTCCTATAGGGCACGTGGAACCCACCAATCAAAAAGCAAAACGGACCTATGGGCATACAAGTCAAAACAAGTCAAACTCAAAATTTTCAAAACCAAGTCCAAGTCAAAAATGTCTTGACTCGGGAGGAGAGAAGGTCGAAAGTACGTTTGAATGTACGAGACCTCAATTTGCAGGTAAAATCTTGAAAAAAATTTGGCATGACCTCTCCTCACTTCGAGTCGAAAATTCGGCATGTCCTCTCGTCGCTTTATGGCGAAATTTCGGCATAACCTCCCATTAGTACGTGTCAAGAATTCGACATGATCTCGCGTTAGTACATGTCGAAAACGCGTCATGACCTCTTGCGAAGCCAAGTCGAGAAATTGACATGTACCCACGTCGAGACATGTCAAAGCTTCGACATGTACTCACGTTGGGTTATGTTGTAACTTCGTCATGAAGAAGGAGAGTATGCCAAGTCCTTGGAGACGAAGTATGACTCGGACTTTGTGAGAAAATTTTGAAAACCGAGTTTGAAAAATGTTTTGAGAAGTATTTTTCCAAAAACCAACCGGTCACGGTAGAAAGTGTGTCACGGACAAGTGTTGGCTCCTAGCACTCTATAGGATGGGAGGACTTTAGGCGCTCAAGCGTAAGCGAAACACGTCATCGGCTTTCTCGTCAAATTTACCTCGATATTCTTTGTCGTTGTAAAGAACATAACATTTGCAGCCAAATATTTTGAAGAAACCGATGTTGGGAATTATTTCACGCCAAATCTCGTAAGGAGTTGTTAGGTCCCAAATGGTAGGAGTCAGGCTAGAGGGGGGTGAATAGCCTGTTTCAACTTTTTGCTAAAAACACATTTAATCTTTGAAAATATTAAGTTGAACTTGCTAACCGGTGAGGAAAGGTTTAGGCAGCGGAATATCGGTTAGAAGGACATATCAAATGTTAAGTTAAAATCTCATGCAATCAAGGACAAATATCTTTTCCAAGTAAGACAAACAAGTATACAGTAGTAGGAGTCAACAGGTTGTGACTGGTCAAGAGATTATCAACCAGTTACAACTTATACAAAAATAATCAAACACACTGAAGAATGACAAGTTATTTGAAGAGGTTCACAGTGTTAAATAACTGCTACGTCCTCTACCAAGTTTGGTCAGAACTTGGATTTGTGAAAGTGCACTGCTATTAATGGATCCTACCTATTACAAGTTGCAAGCCAATGATTGAAGGCTGCTAAACTAAAGGTGACCACTAACGGATCGTGCTACAATAAAGACCTGGTGTTTTCTAGAGATGTGCTCACAAGTTGAGCTGATTTCTCTAGGGTGTTGTGTGTAAATCAATCAATATGTTCCATAAGTAGTCTAATGAAGGAACACTACAGTATTGATTGAGGTGCTCAGTGTATAAGTCCTACAGAGATGTCTAGTGAAAGAGGGGACTTGTATTGAATTCCTTGAACTAGGGAATTTGCAGGTTGGTAGTTCAATGCAGCTCACTCTCAAGGATCTTTAAATGCACCAACCTTCTTCAATGCTCCAGGGAAGCTATTTATAGTGAACTTCAAATGAAGGAGCCGTTGTCTTTGAAGAGGTTGCAATGATGACTTGAACAGGCATTCCTTTGAATGGGAGTATCTTTGCATTTAATGCCTGAGATAGGAGAGAGAAGATTTTCCTTGAGTGGTTGAAGGGATGTGAGTACTGGTTACTTTGATAATCCATTTGAGCTTCTGACAGCCGCAGGAATGTCACTTCAGCGTCTATTCAGCATGCTGCTTTACCAACTTTAGCTAAAGTAGTGGCTGGGTAGTTGGGAGCAATAAATGCTTCGGTTAGGTTGGCTGAAAGGAAGCTTGATGGAGAAGCCTGACTGGTTGGATAGGTTAAGGACCAGAACCGGTAAAGGATCAATCAGTAAGGTAAGGGCCTTAGCTGATCGGTTGAGGATTGTCTGACCGGTCAAGGACCTTTGACAGGTTGAGGGGTCAATCGGTCAAGAAAAACTCTTATAACTCGCAGCTCACAAACTGATGGAGAAAAACTTCAGCACTTCAAGTCTTCATGCCTTGAGAAAATTACAAATTAAAACACTGGGCACTAGCACTAAGGGGACCTATCATACATAGAAAAATTCTATTTGGTCTAATTAAAATTAGGGGTCCACAATAATGCTTGTTGTGATTGGGATTAAGCAATTCTAAAACTAAACATATATTTGACTAACAATCTCCTCCTAATTGCTTAAGTCCAATCACCCTAGGTTAGCACCATCTTGACTCAGTAAAAGAATGACAAATATTTATCTATTAAGCATGTCATTCCCTAAGACATGTGACAACTTTATGTAACCTAAGTAAGCTTACAAACAGAGTGAAAGCTTAAATGGAAGCAAAGTAAAATAGAAGGATTTTGAAAGAGTAAACCTGCAAGATGAAACAGTTAGTAGCGGTTGGATCATTCAAAAATAATTTAAAGGAAAGTTAAAGAAAAGCAAATCATTCAATGCAATAAAAATTAGAGTTCAAAGAAATCTCATTGATTAGGCAGCAACCGGTTTAGGGAAAGTTTTTGAAAGACATAGTCATCATCGGTTACATTCTCAAACAGGGGCAGCAGGATCATCGGTTGGGGGGTTGTCTTTGGGATCTGCTGGTGTAGCCGATGAAGTGACCGGTTCAGGCCGAGATTTCTTTGCAGCTGCTCTCTTTGTTTCCTTCTCTTCTCTCTTCATTTTCTTCCTAGCATACTTCTCAGATTCACGATCGGCAAGCATTCTTTTGAGCACCTCATTTTCAGACTTTAACTTGATTCTTTCAGTGTTGGTCTTTCTGGACAATGAGGCTTGATCGGTCAGCTTTTGCTCAGCCTCCTTCAGCTTGATGTTTAGCTTTTTGATCTCATCGGTAGCAATTTTGAGGTCGGCTTGAGAGGCTTGGGCAAGGTTAAGAAGCTCTTGCTGGGACTGGTTTGCAGCAGCGAGTTGGGAGGCAAGATCAATGATTCTTTCATCTTTTTGCTGAAGATCAACAACATAGTTGGCCAAATCCTTAGCATATCCATGCTCCATTCGATCTAACCTCTTTTCCTCCTCCTCCTGATTGGACTTAACCATGCCCGTAACCAGGGAATCATACAATTCACAAAGATCTCTAACCACCACGAGTCGGTTAAGCTCATCCTCAGTAACCGGATGAGGATTATCTGGTGAAGGGTCAGTATCAGCAACGGCATCACTGTCGGTTGAGGAGTCGTCGGTTGAAGAGCTGACCGAGATGGCTGGAGGACCGATTGTTGGAACAGCAGCAAGTGAGGATGCTTGGACCGGTAGAGGAGTAAAAACTTGAATGGCAAGATACTGATCAGTTGGAGGAGTAGAAGGATCGGTAGAGAGATCGGTAAGGGGCTTCTCGGTTAGATGAGCAGAGAGAAAGATTGACCGACCGGTAAGAGATGCTATTGGAGAACCGGTAGAGGCATCGGTTAAAGGATCGGTTAGTAAAGTGCCTTAAGCTTGATCGGTCCTAGATACCTGACCGGATAGAGAAATATCAATCTCATCATCAACTGATTCTGAGGAAGCATCAGAATGTATGATCGGTGCAAGAAATTCATTGGGGTCAAGAGAGACATCCACATCGGTTTCCAGGCTAAGTGAAATGGCACTTTGAATATCATAAGCCTCATCAAAAGCAGAGGCAATCAAGTCAGCAGCAATAGGGGCCAACGGTAAGGCAGCTTGCCTCAACCGAATCAGTGGAATCACCCTTAGAGCAAGAAGAAGTAAAGAAGCCTGTCTAATATTGCTCCAAGGTTGAGGATTGCCATTCCTCATTATGGAAAGCCTGGTCACATTTGGCATCAACCCAACTCTATAGGTGACATCAGAAGTCCATCTCAATATCCTTAATTCCAAGACTTGAGAGATTCGGTTGTTGATAGAGAGAAAGCGCATGTATAGGTTGGCGGTTGAGAAGGTGCACTCAACCGGTCTGGGAGCAACACGTGCAACTTCTCCTTGAATTCTGATGTGAGGAAGCCTTTGAGATTTGGAAGGAGAGTACATCGGTTTCTGTTTGGTGGGAAAATTGGTGACTAGCTGTTGATCGGCTTTGAAGGGCTTTATTTGTTGGCCCTTGGGAGGTGCAAACCGCTTACGAAGTTTAAGGACATGAAGTTTCTGACCCTTGAAACTGGTTTCCCCAGGGCCTACAGTTCTGGAGAGGTAGAAAGGCGTATCATCATCTTTCATTTTCTGAAGCTCTTGGGAAAATGGTGGAGGCAAAGAAACAAGCTTGTATTCAGCACGGCTGGAGATCTTTTCATGAACACCAAAAAGGGGAATCCCATGAATTGTACGCGGGATAGAGGACTTCGTGGTATAATAATTCAATGGGGAAAATACATCTTTCTGATAAAGGCAAGGATCAATGTAGACCGGTGGAACAGCAGGGTCCATACGGTTGTACTCAACATCTTCATCAGAAATTTCTTCTTCTTCAAAGAAGTCAGATTCATCATCAGCATCAATGGAAGGCTTAGATTATTTCTCCTCCTCAACTCTTGGTGGACTGGAGAGCAAGGCTTGGATCTCTCTGACTTGACTGTCCAAAAGAGAAGCTTGAACAGCTTAAGCAGTGGCCATAGCTTCAGCTCTTGCTAGCAACTGGTTTTGTTCAATGTCAAATAAGCTAGCAGCCAAAGCCTGTTGCATTTCAATGTCAGCAGTAGCAATCGGTTGAGACTCTCCAACCGATTCAGCAGATACATCGGTTGGAGGGGTAGAGACCGGTAAGGATACCATCGGTTGAGTAGCAACCGGTTGGGCAGCAGTGCCTCCTCCCAGGATGGTAGCTGGTGACGTGTCGGTGAGGCCTCCTCCTATGTTTCTAACTGTTGCCATCGGTTCAGGAGTAGAGAATATCTATTCAGCACTCTCCATTCGGCTTGGCTTATCATCATCCTCTGAGCTCGAACTAGAACTGGAATTAGACTTATCAACGCATCAGATTGCTCATCAACTTCCTCTTTCCCATCATCCTCAAACATCTCATCAATCTCAGCATCGGTGACAGATGACCATTTTGTTGTATTGGACTGAACAGCAGAAAATAAATCGGCTAGGGATATATTTCCAGCCACCTTAAGCTCAGCATCCATGTCCAAAAGATTATCCAGCACATCCATAACATTTCGAATCAACTGATTCTTCCTTGGGTCAAGACAGACAGGCTCAGAATCAAAATTGGGAAGAGAGTCAAACTCCATTTCATACCTCCCAGACTGATAGAGGTCAGTCTCAATCAAAGTGTCTCTGGCTCCATAGAGAATGGCAAAATCTGCCCAAACTCCTTGGACCATCATGTCCTGTCTCAATCTATCCTGAGCCAAGTAAACAGCATTCCAATTGAGAGGAAGCTGATCAAAGAATTTGTTGTACACTTTGATGAGGCTGAGCCGAGAAGAAGTGAGTTCATAATCTCTTAGTCTACACAGCCGGCTGAAGTAAACACCATTCTCTTCATGTCGGTTCCCAAAATCTATGTAATCTTGGAGATTGCCAATCGGTACGGAAGACTTGTTAATCTCGTGGAATTGAAGAAGTTTCCGAATGAACGGTGGCAAATGATCAATGGGATATACCCAGTTTGGTGAGGGAGCTGACTGAGGGTTGAATGACCAGGGGTTGTTATGGAAGATATGGAATGTGGGATCTCTGATCGGTTGGCATCGTCAGTAGGAGGGGTTGGAGGCATGACCGGTGATAGGAATATCATCGGTTAGGGTATCATGACCGAGTAGCCTTTTGGGAATGAATGGTATGAAGAAAGTGATATCTGCCTCAATCCTCTTCTTCCTTTCAAAATTTTCCTTGGCAATTTAGAAAGATGTTTTAGGGATTGGTTTTGATTTTGAAGAGGTTGGAGGAGTAGGAGGTTTGGATGATTTTATGGCAGTCTTTTGGGTCGGATAATGGTTGAGATTGGTTCATTGTCATCATGATCAGGAGATTTCCTTTTGGCCGGTTGAGCAGGCTTAGGTTGATCAGAAACCGGTTTGGGGGCATCGATTACCTTCTTGGTCTTCGGTTGGGAAGGTTTCTTCTTTGCCAGTTGAGCTTTGGTTGAGGGAGCAATGGCTGTCATAGGTTTGGCTTCTTTGAGAATCCTAGCCGAATCAACTTTGTCGAAAGCTTTGACAAAGGATTTAGGAACAGAGGGCTGATTGCCAGAAATGGCAAAGATGGAAGGGATTCTTATAAGAATGCGGCTAAGGAGAAGATAGTGACATGGCTTGTCTTTGTTGGACCTGGTCAGATGCTTCTTCTTCTGGAACTTCTTGAACGCAATCAAGATAACTCTGTAGATAAAGGAACACCAGTTGAATTTCCTTTGAAGTATCACAGCTGCAATGGCTTCCCATTGTATCATAGTGATACAATGATGGGAGCTAGACCGGCAAATCACGCATTAGTCGATCACCTCAGCTAGAGCGTAATGAACCGCATCAAGATCAGCTTTCTTGTTTCCTTCACCGGTCACGAAGGGATCGGTACCACGAATACTTGCCCAGGCTAACTCCATGTCTTTGGAAGTGATGGAGGATGCACCGATTGAGGGAATGGTAGGGAAGGCATCAGAAATGGAGGAGGGTGATAGTATAACACGAACACCACCAACCAATGAGGAAATGTGATACATCACCGATCTTCAGATTCTCATCCAACTCCCCATTGTTGAAGAGCTCATTCACAAGTTCAAACATGATGTCATCGTTCCCTTCAGGCATCAAGAACGGTAACAGACCCGCAGCAGTCAACATTTCTTGCAAAAGCTTTCCCTCTTCTGATTTGAAGAAGCTTGGGAGAATGTAACCTCCGAAGATGTCTTTCTTGGTTGGTTTGGGAGCCATCTGTTAAAGAATCAAAGATTAAAACATTTTAAGTTAGAACAAATTTCAAGGATAGAAAAATAAGAGTGAGTTTATATCTTGAAAAGTGTTCGTGTTCTTTGAAGAAAAATTTTACCAGAGAAGCTTTAGAGATGAAGAACGAAGAAAAAACTAAGATGATTTGATAGCTAGAATTCTCGAAACCTTTGCAAAGAGAGAGAGAAATCTAGAGAGTTTGTAAAGTTTGAATGAGGTTTTTGAATTTCCTTTTATAGTGGAGAGAGAAAGAAGATGGAGGTGTTTTTTAATTTGAAAGGACACAAAAAAAACATTTCAATTGACATGCACGGATATTAAAAATATTGAACACGATTTTAAATATGGAGGCATAAAAATAGGTACGTGTGTGCAGAAGTTAAACAATAATGCAATAATGAACAAAAAGATAACCTTTTGATAAATTGGAATGATACAGAAGTTACCTTTTTGATCAAAAATATTAAATTGATCAACAAAAAGGACAAAAAGGACGGTAGTGGGAAGGGAAGTAGGCAACAGCTTTTTGAGGTGTCAGGATAGGGTGAAGCGGTTGAGGCGGTTGACGTGATTGATGTGACCGATCGGTAAGGATGAGCCGGTTAAAAACGGATTGGAAAAGGTGATCCGGCCGCAGTTCGTCGGTTAGGTAAGTGAGGCGATCGATTAGGCTAGCTTTCGGATGACGTCACCGCTTGAGGCTTGACCGGTCACAAAGGTGACCGGTTAGACTATGATCGGTCAGGAATGAAAGTTATGACCGGTTAGGTGAGAGCTTTACGCCGGTTAAGGGCCATCGGTTAGGGACATCTTCTACCGATTCGGAGTATCGGTTAGAGTTACCGGATGGAGATGTCGGTTTAGGATTTCTTGCATACAGGTAATATGAACCGGTCAAGGGCACCGGTTAGCACAAGTAATTGAGGGACCACCATGATCAGTTGAGAGCTTACATAGGCAACAAAGTTAGCACAATGAATTAACGAATATCAATCATGCCTAGTTCTCCTCTAAGGAATTCAAATATTTTAATGTCCAAGGGTTTTGTTAAAATATCAGCTAATTGATAATCAGTATGGACTTTTAAAAGAACGATGTTACCCTTTTCAACATGATCCTTGAGGAAGTGATATTTGATGTCTATGTGCTTAGTCTTTGAATGCATCACAGGATTGTTGGAGACTGAAATGGATGAGGTGTTATCACAATAGATAGGACACACTTCTTGTGGGATTTCATAGTCCACTAGTTGTTGCTTCATCCATAGAATCTGTGAACAGAAACTCCCAGCAGCTATGTACTCAGCCTCAGTCGTAGAAGTGGAAATTGATGCTTGTTTCTTGCACGACCAGGAAACCAATCGGTTACCTAGAAATTGACAAGTTCCACTGGTACTTTTCCTGGTGACCCTACAAGCTGCAAAATCAGCATCTGAATAGCCAATTAGTGTAAATGATGAATCTTTTGGATACCACAAATCTAAGTTAGCAGATCCCACAAGATATCTAATAATTCTTTTAACAGCTTGTAAATGAGATTCTCTAGGTTCAGCTTGAAATCTAGCACATATACATATGACAAACATGATATCTGGCCTACTTGCGGTTAAGTAAAGTAGAGATCCTATCATACCTCGGTAGAGTGTCATATCTACTTTCTTACCGGACTCATCTTTGTCAAGGTGTACATTTGTGGCCATTGGAGTGCTTTAAGGATGAGCGGAATCAATACCAAATTTCTTGATTAGATCTTTGGTATATTTGGCTTGATTGATGAAAATACCTTCTTGGGTTTGCTTGACTTGAAGTCCAAGGAAAAATGTTAGCTCACCCATCATTCTCATCTCAAATTTGCTCTTCATAAGCTTCTCAAATCTCTTGCATAATTTTTCGTTAGTAGATCCAAAAATAATGTCATCAACATATATTTGAACTAACAATGAATGACCATTATGCTTTGCAATAAATAAAGTGGTATCGATTTTACCTCGTTCGAATTTCTCACTAAGTAGGAATTTGGAGAGAGATTCATACCATGCTCGAGGTGCTTGCTTGAGGCCATACAAAGCTTTATTCAATTTGTAGACATGATTAGGTTTCTTGGAATCTTCAAATCCAGGAGGTTGCTCTACATATACAAGCTCTTGAAGTTCCCCATTGAGAAAGGCACTTTTCATGTCCATTTGATATAGCTTAAACTCTTTGTAGGCTGCATAGGCAAGAAATAACCTAATGGCTTCTAATCTAGCTACGGGAGCAAAGGTCTCATCATAATCTATGCCTTCTTCCTGTCTATATCCTTTAGCCACTAATCTAGCCTTGTTTCTTGTAATTTTTCCAAACTCATCCAATTTATTCCTATAAACCCATTTTGTTCCAATTACTGTTTGATCACTTGGTCTAGGCACTAATTCCCATACTTTGCATCTATCAAACTGGTTAAGCTCTTCTTGCATAGCTTCTACCCAGCTGGGATCATCAAGTGCTTCTTCATTCTTCTTTGGTTCTATATTTGAGACCATAGCAGAGAAAAATAATCCATGTTGATCCTCCATGTTTCTTAACTGGCCTCTAGTCATTCTTGGACCAAAGACATCACCAATCACATTCTCCAAAGAATGATCTCTAATTGTTCTCACTTCCCTAGGAAGGTCTTGCCTGACCGATTCTTGTCTTAAGGTTTCTATTGGAGGAGTAGAATCGGCTAAGGGAGGTGTGACCGGTTGGGGAGATCGGTTAGGTGAGGGTGATGCTGACTGATGGTGATCGGTTAGTGGAGAGGGAAACGGTAAGTTGACATTTGAAATTGGTTCAGCTTCAGGTGATGAATTAGGAATGGTAATATGAGGACTAGCTGGTAGTGGATCGATTAGCTGAGTTTGTCTACTGGTTTGTCTAACTGATTGAGGAAAGAAGGAGTCATCAACTAGGCCTCTACAGGTTACACCACTGGAGGCTGAAGGCTAAGCTGGAGGTTGATTTGTATTGATATTGGTGGATTGATTGGAATTTTGATTGCTGGATTCCCCTGTCTCAAACACACCAGAATTATCAATACTATTTGGAGCCTTGTCAGACTCTAGCAAATCGAATTCATCAAAAGTAACATGAACAGATTCAACAATTTTCAACAACCGTTTATTGAAAACTCTAAATGCCTTACTGTGCTTGGCGTAGCCAACAAAGATACCTTCATCAGCTTTTTCATCAAATTTACCTCGACGCTCTTTACCGTTGTAAAGTACATAGCATTTGCATGCCAAAGATCTTGAAGAAACCAATATTGGGAATTCTGCCACGCCACAGCTCATAAGGGGTCTTGCTGTGAAATTTGTTGACTAATGATCGGTTCTGGGTGAAGCATGCTGTATGGATAGCTTCAGCCCAAAAATACTTGGGAAGCCTAGCTTCGGATATCATTGTTTTTCCAGCTTCGATCAAGGTTCTGTTCTTTCTCTCAACTACACCATTCTGTTGCGGTGTTCCAGCAGCTGAGAAATTATGATCTATTCCGTGATCATCACAGTACTGAGCGATTCCATTATTTTTGAACTCCGTTCCATTATCTGATCTCATACTGATGATGTCACATTCTTTTTGGGTTTGAAGTAGACGGAATAGTCTGGTGGCAACTTCATATGTATCGTCTTTTGAAGCAAAAGTCTCCACCCAGGTATATCTTGAGAAATAGTCTACAATAACTAAAACATATCTGCTACCCCCTAAACTCGCAGTTGTTGTGGGGCCAAACAGATTCATGTGTAGAAACTGGAGGCACCTAGACGTGGACATGCAGGGCTTGCTATGGAATGATTCTTTATGTTGTTTTCCTAATTGGCAGGCTCTGCATTTCCTTCCATGATCAGCAGACACTTGAGGTAAGCCGGCAACAAGATTTTTATCAGCCAGCTTGGATAGGTATTTGAAATTCAAGTGACTGAGTCTCTTATGCCATAGCCAGGAATTCTCACTGATGTTCTTAGATACAAAACAAACATTAGTAACATTCGTAACATTATTTAAATCTATAGCATAAACGTTACCTTTTCGATATCCAGTGAGAAGGGTTTCAACTGTAGCAATGTTTTTCACATAACAGTTGGAAGAATTGAAAATACAATGCATACCTTTATCACAGAATTATGATATAGAGATAAGGTTGTGTTTCAGACCATCCACCAAAGATACCTTCTGTACAGTAACTGTACCTCTTATGATGGATCCACGACAAATAATTTTACCCTTTGCGTTGTCACCAAAGACAACTAGAGGACCAGATGCTTCTTCAAGATCGGTTAGGAGATCGGCATGTCCAGTCATATGCCTAGAGCATCCACTGTCCATAATCCAAACGTCCTTACCAGCTTCAGTTGAGGCCATTAAGCATTCCTGAAATAAAATAATAAGCTTATGGTCCCCCTTATTCTTTTGGGTCCAAATAGTTAGTTCCTCTTTGGCAGCCATACCTGGCCACCACCTGAGCTTTTAGACTCAGTGGGTCCAGATAGGTGCTTCAAGAGGCATTCATAAGCGTTGTGGCCGATAAAACCACAATTCGTACATTTATTAGAAGATGGCTGTGAGGGCTTAGAAGAGCTGATGTTCAATTTAGCCAATGCTTCAGAGGGGTTCAATGATTGAGCAGAAACAAATCCTTTGGGGACGAAGGTGATGGGTTTACTTTTGTTGGCAGGTTGCATAGGTTTAGGAAGACCTTTGCCGGTTGAGGAGCCTTTACCGGTTGGGTAACCGGCGACGGTTGTCTGACCGGTCGGACCCTTTCCGGTGATGGCTACCTTACCTGTTGAGGTTTCCTGACCTGCAACATGACCAACAATTTTAATCCCACCTTTGCTGTCACCATCACTGAGTGGAACATATTGTCCTAGCTCAGGATCAGCTACCTCGGCCCATTGGGATTTGTTTTTGTCAACCTTGGCCTTCATATGTTCCTGAATCTTGGGATAGTTATGCGGAACAGCACTGAAAGGTCTAGTTAACCCTCTCTTAAGCAAGTTGGATTGAGCATCATCAAATTTACCCATCAAGTTCTCATTAACAGATTTTGTAACTGGTTTGTCTTTGCTGTCATTGTCATTGCTGCTGGAGGTAAAGCTTATACCAGATGTTACATCTCTGTTAGGAGACATCTGATCTTGTATGATAGTTTCCACAGCAGCTCGGGATTTTGAAAAGGTGTCAATAGTTTTTGAAAGAGAGTTATTTCTTGACACAAGATCAGCTACTTGACTAACATAGATATTTAGTCTCTCAGTGAGTCCTTGATTATCTTTCTTCAACTGATCAGACTCTAGCTTACTTTCTTTCAAAAATTTTATTTCAGCTTTCAAAGAGTCATTTTCAGTTGTGATCTTTTTAAAATTAGCAGCCATAATTTTGTGAGCTTCATTTAATTTTTCAAAATCTGAGAAGAGCTCATTCATCACCTCTGCCATTTCAGACTTAGACATATTTGGCATTGGGTCAATGATAGGCTGAAAGGTTGAGGATGATGGTTCAAAATTAGGTAGGGATGATATCGGTTGAAGGCTTGGCTCGGTTAGGGTCTTTAGAAAATGAATCGGTCGGGGCTCAAGTGTCTGTTGATGAGAGGAAATCAGTAAGGCTTGAGCTTGGTAGGTCTGTTGAATCAGTTGCATCAGCGGTCTGAGAGTGGGCATGGTTTTACACTGACCGTAGAGAGATCCACCTATGTTTTGGATTTTAAAGTTGTAGGGATTATCTGCCTTGGGAATAGGATCGTCAAAGTATGTCAAGGGAGATCTCATAGGTTGGGTCTGGTCATTGTAAGATGATTGTTCATTGGAGTTGGGGTGTCTATAGATAGGTGACTGCAAGGAGATGGGTTTGTCATCGGTTCCATCAATAGCAACAAAATTGACATCGGCATCTTCATCTATGTCAGCATCCTCATTTTCAGAATCAGTCTCGAACCAAACTGGCATGGCCTTTTCAGTTCCATCCTCAGCAACTAAGTTCTTAGATCTAGGGTTTTTCTTGAATGGTTTCTTCCTCAGAAATTCATACTTCGGTTGAAGACATTTGGAAGCAAAATAGCCAGGTTTTCTACGGTTGTAACACACAAGCTCACCTTGGGCATTTTTACCATCGGTTGAGGTTGATGTTTGGCCTTTTCTTTGGAAGTTTCCAGATCTTTGAAATGATGAGGATTTGGGTTGGAAGGGTTTGCTGTGGGAATGTTGGGATCTTTTAAAATCCTTGAACTTTCTATAGTTTCTAGCGAAGGCAGCAAACTCATCTTCTTCCTCAAGAGGCATACTAGATGAGGTATTGGCTTGAGTTGGTTGAGGTTGAGAGATTGAGGGAGAGTCATTGGTAGGTTGGCTGTTTAACAAAGAAGAGCCAGGGAAGATCTCGGTCTGAGCCGGCAGAGATAGATTTTTAAATTGTTTTTGAACTCCACTCAGCCGGTTGAGCTCTTCCTCATATAAAAACAAAGTTGAAACAATGTTCTGGATATGAGTAACGTTCAAATCTCGGCATTCTTTCAAAATAGCGACCTTGACATGCCACAAATCTCCAAGAGAATTGAGGAATCTCATGTTTAGGTCTTTCATGGTGTAAACTCTACCTAAAGATGCACAAGAATTACTCACCTCGCAGAAACGATCGTATGTTTCCTTTAACGTCTCATTTGGGTTCTTCTTGAAGGACTCGAACTCAGCAACACTTTTGTAGAGTCTGTTGTCCTTGGCCACTTGATCTCCTTCAAAGTATCTGAGTAGACTTTGCCACACTTGTTGAGCGGTCTCATAGCATTGTACTTGTTTGTACAGTCTATCATCAAGTCCTGAGGTTAATATGTGCAAAGCTTTTCTATCCAAGGAGTCACAGATTTTGTCATCCTCGGTCCATTCTTCACGTGGTTTTGGAACATAAGTTTCATAAACCTCAAAATCTTGTTCAGACGTTCTATCGACATGATCCATGAGAGGAGTTTTGGGTGCTCTAGTTGCTAGATTGATTTTTATGGGTGTCATGAGACCATCTCTGACTACAGTGGTTAACCTATCATCTATTGAGTCCAAGTACCGCATGATTCTGTTTTTTCATACTGGAAATTCGTTTTCGTTTAACATGGTAATAGTCGCCATGTTCCAAGTTTGCATGAGTTTTCCTGCCATTTTGGAATTGGCAAATCAAGCGGTTAAGATTGGAAAAATGATTTTCGAAAATTGCTAGCTCTGATACCAATTGTTAGGTCCCAAGTGATAGGAGTCAGGCTAGAGGGGGGTGAATAGCCTGTTTCAACTTTTTACTAAAAACACATTTAATCTTTGAAAATATTAAGTTGAACTTGCTAACCGGTGAGGAAAGGTTTAGGCAGCGGAATATCGGTTAGAAGGACATATCAAACGTTAAGTTAAAATCTCATGCAATCAAGGACAAATATCTTTTCCAAGTACGACAAACAAGTATGCAGTAGTAGGAGTCAACAGATTGTGACTTGTCAAGAGATTATCAACCAGTTACAACTTATACAAAAATAAACAAACACACTGAAGAATGACAAGTTGTTTGAAGAGGTTCACAATGTTAAATAACTGCTACGTCCTCTACCAAGTTTGGTCAGAACTTGGATTTGTGAAAGTGCACTGCTAATGGATCCTACCTATTACAAGTTGCAAGACAATGATTGAAGGCTGCTAAACTAAAGGTGACCACTAACGGATCGTGCTACAATAAAGACCTGGTGTTTTCTAGAGATGTGCTCACAAGTTGAGCTGATTTCTCTAGGGTGTTGTGTGTGATTCAATCAATGTGTTCCATAAGTAGTCTAATGAAGGAACACTACAGTATTGATTGAGGTGCTCAGTGTATAAGTCCTACAGAGATGTCTAGTGAAAGAGCGGACTTTTATTGAATGCCTTGAACTAGGGAATTTGCAGGTTGGTAGTTCAATGCAGCTCACTCTCAAGGATCTTTAAATGCACCAACCTTCTTCAATGCTCCAGGGAAGCTAGTTATAGTGAACTTCAAATGAAGGAGTCGTTGTCTTTGAAGAGGTTGCAATGATGACTTGAACAGGCATGCCTTTGAATGGGAGTATCTTTGCATTTAATGCCTGAGATAGGAGAGAGAAGATTTTCCTTGAGTGGTTGAAGGGATGTGAGTACTGGTTACTTTGATAATCCATTTTGAGCTTCTGACAGCCGCAGGAATGTCACTTCAGCGTCTATTCAGCATGCTGCTTTACCAACTTTAGCTAAAGTAGTGGCTGGGTAGTTGGGAGCAATAAATGCTTCGATTAGGTTGGCTGAAAGGAAGCTTGATGGAGAAGCTTGACTGGTTGGATAGGTTAAGGACCAGAACCGGTAAAGGATCAATCAGTAAGGTAAGGGTCTTAGCTGATCGGTTGAGGATTGTCTGACCGGTCAAGGACCTTTGACCGGTTGAGGGGTCAATCGGTCAAGAAAAACTCTTATAACACGCAGCTCACAAACTGATGGAGAAAAACTTCAGCACTTCAAGTCTTCATGCCTTGAGAAAATTACAAATTAAAACACTGGGCACTAGCACTAAGGGGACCTATCATACATAGAAAAATTATATTTGGTCTAATTAAAATTAGGGGTCCACAATAATGCTTGTTGTGATTGGGATTAAGCAATTCTAAAACTAAACATATATTTGACTAACAGGAGTCTTGTTGTGAAACTTGTTGACCAATGACCGATTCTGAGTGAGGCATGCTATGTTGATAGCTTCAGGACAAAAATACTTGGGTAGACTTGCTTCAGATATCATAGTTTTGCTAGCCTCGATCAAAGTTATGTTCTCTCTCTCAACAACACAATTTTGTTGCGGTGTTCCAGTGGTTGAGAAATTGTGATCAATTCTGTGAGAATCACAGTACTGAGCAATGCCATTGTTCTTGAACTTCGTTACATTGTCGGATCTCATACTGGTGATGTCACTTTCCTTTTGAGTTTGGAGTAGACAGAAAATCTTGGTGGCAACTCCATAAGTGTCATCTTTGGAGCTGAAAGTTTCCACCCAAGTATATCTTGAATAATCATCTACAACAACCAAGGTATATTTGCTTCCCCCTAAACTAGCAGTTGTTGTGGGGCCAAATAAGTCCATATGTAGCAGTTGAAGTCACTTAGATGTGGACATGCAGGGCTTGCTTTGGAATGATTTTTTATGTTGCTTTCCTAGCTGGCATGCTCTGCACTTCCTTCCATGATCAACAGACACATGAAGTAAGTCGGTGACCAAATTTGCATTGGCTAGCTTGGATAGATATTTGAAGTTCAAGTGACTGAGTCTCTTGTGCCATAGCCAAGAATTCTCACTAATGTTCCTTGCTACAAAACAAACATTAGTAACACTAGAAATAGCATTTAAATTTATAGCATATATGTTACCTTTTCTTTGTCCAGTGAAAAGGGTTTCTCCAGTAGCAATGTTTTTCATATAACAGTTGGAAGAAGTAAATACACAATGCATACCTTTATCACAAAATTGTGATATGGAAAGAAGGTTATGTTTAAGACCATCCACTAAATATACCTTTTGTACAGTAACTGTACCTCTTATGATGGATCCACGACCTACAATTTTACCCTTAGCGTTGTCACCAAAGACAACTGGATGACCTGATGCTTCTTCAATATCTGTAAGGAGATCTGCATGGCCAGTCATATGCCTTGAGCATCCACTGTCTAATATCCAAATGTCCTTACTTTCATTGGTTGAGGCCATAAAGCATACCTGAAATAAAACATTAAGCTTATGGTCCCCCTTATTATTTTGGGTCCAAATAGTTAGTTCCTCTTTAGCAGCCATACCTGGCCACCACTTGAGCTTTGAGGCTCAGTAGGACCAGATAGGTGCTTCAAGAGGCATTCATAAGCCTTGTGACCGTAATCTCCACAGTTTACACATTTGATTGCAATAGGCTGAGAGGAGGTAGGTGAGTTGATATTCAGTTTGATCACTGCTTTAGAAAGTTTAGAAGTTTGAGCATAAACAAATGCTTTTGGCATAAAGGTGTTGGTATTTCCTTTGCTGGTATGTTGCATATGATTGGACATGCCTTTCATGGTTGAAGTATCTTTACCGGTTATGATGGTCTTACCGGTGACATTTGTCTGACCGTTACCGTCTTATGACCGGTTACAGATGCCTTACTGGTTGAGGTTTCCAAGTTTGCAGCATGATCAGGAATTTGAATACCAGCTTTGCTATCACCATCACCAAGTGGGATATAGGGTCCTAGCTTGGGATCAGCTACCTTAGTCCATTTGGATTTGTTCTTGTCAACTTTCTTGACCTTGATATGTTCCTTCACTTTTGGGTAAGTAAGTGGAACATCACCAAAGGTAAGAGTAGTACATTTCTTTAGCATATCAGATGGACTATCATCAAACGTATTCATCAAGTTCTCGGTGACAGACTCAATAAATGGCTTGTCTTTGCTTTCATTATTGCTGGAGTTAAATCCTAAACCAGATTGGTCATTATAAGACATTTGGTCTTGTAGGATTGTCTCAACAACATCTTTTGAATTAGAATAATAATCAATAGTCTTAGTGAGAGAATTATTTCTTGAAACTAAATCAGCAATTTGACCAAGACATATGTTTAGTCTATCCTTGAGATCTTGATTTTCTTTTCTCAATTGGTCTGACTCTTGCTTGTTTTCTTTCAAAACTTTAATCTCTAATTTAAGAGAGTCATTTTTGGTTGAGATTATTTTGAAATCAATAGCCATAACTTTATGAACATCATTTAATTTTTCAAAATCAGAAAATAGTTCATTCATCACCTCTACCATATCAGACTTGGAAAGGTTAGGTATTGGGTCAATGGTTGGCTAAAAGGTTGAGGATGATGGTTCAATGTTTGGATAAAAATTAGGTAAGGAGGATGTCGGTTAAGAGCTTATGTCGGCTAAGGTCTTTTGAAATTGGATCGATCGAGGTTCAAACACAGGTTGAGTTTTGAATTTCATTGGTTGGGCCTGAGTTTGATAGGTCGGTTGCATTGGTTGCATCAAAGGCTTCAGAGTTGGAGGGGTATTGCTTTGACCGTAGAGAGCTCCACCTATACTCTGGATCTTGAAGTTGTAGGGATTTTCAGCCCTTGGTATAGGTTCATCATAATATGACAGAGGAGACCTCATAGGTGTGGTAGTGTCATTGTAGTGTTTGACTGGTCAATGAAGTTTCTATAGATTGGTGATTGTAAGGGAGTGGGTCCAGCTTCTGTTCCATCAAGAGCTACAAAACAAACATCAGCATCTTCATCTGAGTCATCATTTTCATCCTCTGAATCAGTTTCAAACCAAACAGGCATAGCCTTTTTTGTTCCTTCCTCGGCTAATAGGCTCTTAGATCTAGGATTTTTCCTAAAGGGTTTCTTCCTAAAAAATCATACTTAGGTTGAAAGCATTTAGAAGCCAAATGGTCGGGTTTCCTACAGTTTTAGCAAACAAACTCACCTTGGGCATTTTTTCCGTTAGTTGAGGTTTGGCCAGATCTTTGGAAATTTCCAAATCTTTGAAAGGATGGGGTTTTGGAGTGGAAGGGTTTGTTGCCTTGTTGTTGGGAATTCTTAAAGTCTTTGAACTTTCTGTAGTTTCTGGCAAAGGCAGCAAATTCATCTTTCTCAGAAGGCTTATTGTAGTTGACATTGGTTTGGGTTGGTTGAGACTAAGAGGTTGAAGGGGAGTTATTGGCAGATAGATTGTTGAATAGGGAAAAGCCTGGGAAGATCTCAGTTTGAGCTGGCAAAGAGAGATTTTTAAATTATTTTTGAACTCCACCAAGCCTGTTGAGGTCTTCCTCATACAGAAATAAAGTGGAAACGATATTATGAATGTAAGTCTTTTCCAAGTCTCTGCATTCTTTAAGAATAGCTACCTTAACATGCCATAAGTCTCCAAGGGAATCAAGGAAACGCATGTTAAGATCTTTCATTGTATATATTCTACCTAAAGATGCACAAGAGTTGCTTACCTCACTAGATCGATCGTACGTTTCTCTGAGGGACTCACTCGGGTTCTTCTTGAAGGACTCGAACTCAGCTACACTTTTGTACAGCCGGGTGTCCTTCACCACTTGATCTCCTTCAAAGTATCTTAGAATACTTTGCCAAACTTTCTGGGCAGTCTCATAATTTTGTACTTGTTTGTACAGCCTATCATCTAGACCAGAGGTAAGAATGTGCATAGCCTTTTTGCCGAGTGCTACACATATCTTATCCTCTTCGGTCCATTCTTCACGGGTCTTTGGAACAATAGTTTCATAAACTTCAAACTCTTGTTCCGATGATCTATCGGCATGATCCATGAGAGGAGTTTTGGGGGCTCTTGGCATTGTGTTGACTTTGATAGGAATGATAGGACCATCTCTAACTACAGTCATTAATCTGTCATCAATTGAATCCATGTACCGCATGATTCTGTTTTTCCATACTGGAAATTCATTTTCGTTTAACAAGGGTATCGTTGCCATGTTCCACGATTGCATGAGTTTTCCTGCAATTGGAATCGGCAATTCAAGCTGTAAAGCTTGGAAAAATATTTTTCAAATATTGAAAGATCTTATACCAATTGTTAGGCCCAATTGGTAAGAAAAACAGGCTATAAGGGGGGTGAATAGCCTGATTAAACTTCTTTCTAAAACCTTTAGAAAATGGCCAAGAAATATATCAAAAGCTCAACCGATAATAACCAGTTACGCAGCGGATTAAGTATTACTGGTTTTACTCAGCCAAATCGGTTAAGTACAAGAATTTTCAAACACAAGTTAAAATGTCATGCAAGTTATATTCCAATAGGTAAAACAAACAAAGCAGCTAAGGATTCAAAGGTTGTAACCGGTGATAAAGTTCAACCGGTTACAAGACAAGAGAAATGAGCAAACACACAAACAAAGGGACACAGTTATTTGGAGAGGTTCACAATGTTAAATGATTGCTACGTTCTCTACCAAGTTTGGTAAAAATTTGGATTTATGAAAAGGTGCACTATTAATGTCACTAGTCTATTACAAGTTGCAAGCTTTATGATTGAAAGCTGCCTAAAGGAAAGTGATCACAAATGGATCGTGATACAAGATTGACCAAGTGTTTTCAAGAGATGTGTTCACAAGTTGAACTGATTTCTCTAGGGTGTGTAATGTGATTAATCAATGTGTTCCAGACATAGTCTTGTTGGGGAACGCTTACAACAATTGATTGAGTGTGCACAGTGTTTGTCCTAATAAATAATCTAGTGAATATAAGGACAGAATGTCTTGAACGTCAATGCTTGAGCACTTGCAGTTCTTTACAATCTCACTCTCAAAGTCTTTAATGCACCAACCCTATTCAATACTCTAAGGAAGGTATTTATAGTGTCTTCAAATCGAGTTGTTGTCTTTGAAGGGGTTGAAGGGATGACTTGTTCTGACAAGCATTTAATGAGAATATCTTCTGCATTGAATGCTTGATATTTGAAGGACAACCATCTTTGAATTTTTCACTGGATAAAGAAGTTGTTGTGAGTACTGGTAACTTGAACATTCCCTGAAGTAGTTACTGACAAGGTAGCAGCAAAGTCTTCATAGCAATTGTTTTACCAACTTTAGTTAAGTTGTAGACTAAGTAGGTGAGAACAATAAATGCTTCAACGGATAGAAAGCTTGCTGAGGAGGATTGACTGATGCAGCAGCTAAGGAGCATAGCCGGTTTATTGATCCAACCGGTTGAGTGGTGAATCGGCTAAGAGCATAACCGGTTATGGCATTTAACCAGCTGAAGCTTTGGCAGATTGAACAAGTAAACCAATACTATCTTAGGAAAATCTCTAGGTCTTCAAGTCTTTTATAATCTTTGAGAAAATACAAGTAGAAACACTGACACTAACACTAAAGGGATCCTAAGATTACATAGAAAAATCTAAGTAGTCTAGTTAAAATTAGAGGTCCTCAATAATGCTTATAATGATTGGGATTAAGCAATTTTTAAGCTTTACTTATATTTGACTAACAAATGGGGTTGTCAGTATTGATATTCCAATTAAGTTTATTATTGAAGAGATTAATGACCCAATCTCTTGTATAGTTGAGAGTAAATATGGTGAATATTTGACTGGAAGAAATGATGTCACTTATTTAGAAGAGCGGGCAATTTGGGCACTTACTTTTGATGTAGTTAACTCTGTTAATGATTATATAGTGTCAATCAATCAATCAACTTCCAGAATTTATTTGAGTTCTGATGTCGCATCACACTTTAAGCTAAATGTGAACTTCCTGCGCGACTTGCACACTCCAGAATTTATTAACAGCATATCTATTTCTGGTTTACCAAATCATACGTTAAATTTGAAAGTTGGAACACCGGTAATGTTGTTTCGTAATATTGATTTGTCCTTGGGATTATGCAATAGAACACGACCGGTAATCACAAAACTTGGCAATCATGTGTTGGAGGGAGAGATACTCTCTACCCGTAATATTGGGAAGAGAGTACTCATTCCAAGAATGTCCCTAACCCCGACTGATGCAATAATTCATTTTCGATTTGAAAGAATACAATTTTTGTTAATTGTTTCTTACGCTATGACTATTAACATGGGTCAGTTGCATTATCAAGAGTTACAAATCCTAAGTGTCTAAAGGTATTGATATTTAATGAAGATCCTCCATTATCAAGAGTTACAAATCCTAAGGGTCTAAATCAGGGGCGGAGCCAGGAATTGCTCGAGGGGGGGCAAGATTACACGGGGGTTCGGGGGCAGCGCCCCCGAAAAAAAAAATTCGGGTCGGACAAGTAAAAAATGGGTCGGATCCATAAAATACAATGTATTTTAGTTAACAAAAATGATAAAAGTAAATAATTCAAAGAACGATTGAAATAATGTTGAAGTATTTAACGCAAACAATTTATTAAAATATATTACTCGTACAAAAAAGAAATTCAAATTTGCTAATTAAACTTGGGATAATAGGAAGTGAGACCAAAAACAAAAAAAATGGGAAAAGCCTAACTAATTAATTAAGATTGAAAAAATGTGAGGAAATTAGGAAAAAGAGAAAAACAAAACTGTTAAGAGAAAGAAATGGAGAGAGAGAGAATAGCAAAGATGGAGGACAAATAAAATTAATTGAAAATGTAGGTAGCAGGGTTCGAACATGGATTTAAAAGGAAACACCAAAGACTTTAACTTCACCCTTTCTACCACTGAACTGCACCACTCACTGGTATTAATCTTGAAGTTAATTATATATATACATATATAACAAAAAATATGGGGGGGGGGCAAAAAAAAAAATTTCCACTGCATTTTCGCCGCCGGTGGGGGCGAGTGCCCCCGCCTGCCCCCGCCTGGATCCGCCCCTGGTCTAAATGTATTGATATTTAATGAAAATCGTCCATCTTCTACTGATAGTTGTACTACGAAGGTAACTTTCAAAAAAGTATTTAATAATATTTAATTTCATTTCCCTGAATACTTTAACGTAATATATAACTACCTTTTACTGTAAATATATCTTATTTGTTATAATGTTTGTGTGGTATTTATTTAAATCTCTATTCATATTTAAGACTTTTGTCAGAATTTCGTCATGCATCGCACGGATATATTTAACACTTTTGTTAGAATTTTGTCATACATCGCACGGGTGTACAGCTAGTATTACAAAAGTAATAATGATTCGAGCTTAACCAGCCAAGTACGAGTTGAGATTGAGCCAAGCTCGAACAATAAATTTTCATGTTAACAAGTTTATCAAGCCGAACTATTTGCGAGCAAAAATCATACTCCCTCCGTCCCAGACCAAGGGTTCATCTTTCCCTTTTGGAACGTCCCAGACCAAGGGTTCATTTCCAAAAAAGGCAAGTTTTTGAATATATTAATACCCTTATCATCTTCATATATTTACAAAAAAAACCATTCATTATATCCTTATACATTCTCTCTCCTATTTCCTACCACACATTTAACTACTATTCCTCCCACTCATTCTCTCTCCTATTAAATATTTTTAACTTTTACATTCTCTCTCCTATTCCCTACCACACATTTAACTTTTACATTATCTCTCATATTTCCTACCACACATTTAATTACTATTCCCTATCTCACATTTAACTTTTATTCATTTTTTAAAAAATTTCTTAAGAAGCGTGAAATCCCCTCCATATACCCTTGGTCTGGGACGGAGGGAGTACGAGCTAAACAAGCCGAGCTCAAACAAGTCGAGCTCAATCAAATCTTGTCGAACAAATAAAAGTCGTACACGAGACACCTCGATAACAAAACGAGCTTAAAAAGTCGATACGAGCTCGAGTTCACCTCGAGCCCACTCGAAACTCGAGCTTTTACGAGCCGAGCACGAGCCGAGCCTGAGTCAAGCTCGGTTCGTTTCGTTTAAAAGCCCTACTCAAAAGTAAGAAAATGAACACTTATTTAAGAACTCATTTAGGAACACATACAGCTAACCTTGCAAGATGAAAACTTCTCCAACATGCCAGAACAACCATAACCCGAAAGACCAAAACACCAAGTCAAACTAACAAAATCTAGTCTTGCCCGAATACATTATACATAAACAGCATGTATGTATTCATGTGTAAAATCAGAAAGGGGCCTGCATATCGGAGGTTCGAGCTCTGATAATATACTTACTGGAACCACTGGTATTTTCATCGTCTGTGATGGTTGTGGCCTCACTGCTGCTTCCGCTTGTTGAACTGGTTTCATTTTCATCGTTTGTGTTTGAATTCTCGGGCATGGCTGGAAGAGGAGGAAAAGAAGCAATGGGCATGGGATTTGAGGCTGCTGTGAGCTTCTTTACGCCTCTGTGAATGTGCTGCACGCAATATTTTTGCTCGGGAAGAACATTGCCGCTGCACCTCCATTTTCTACCATCTGTTCTTCTGCATCTTTGTGGCTCGGTTTCTGTGAGGGCCCCGGTTGATGTATCACAACCTTAAACAGGGAAGAGAAAAATGTAAACTTGAAATGGTCCACTGAAAAGATTACGGACAAAGAAATTTTATTTCATGTGTTCAAAGTAAGTTCCTATTTCTTCAGTTGGTCCCCAAAAAAGATGGTCTCATTTCTAGAAAATGTTACTCCCTCTGTCCCTAAGTGAATGTCCAACTTCACTTTTTTATCGTAAAACTAAATGTTTAGAAAGTGGATAACAAGAACATTTATACTTCTTTGCTATTAAAATGTATAAAAAGTACACATTTTCAGAGTCTCTTAAAATGAAATTTGGACATTCATTTAAAATGAAATTTGGACATTTATTTAAGGGACCGAGGGCAGGGGCGGATCCAGGCGGGGGCAGGCGGGGGCACTCGCCCCCACCGGCGGCGAAAATGCAGTGGAATTTTTTTTTTTGCCCCCCCCATATTTTTTGTTATATACTCCCTCCGTCCCAGAACAATGTTCACATACACTGTTTGCACATGTTTTAAGGAGGGAGTATTATATTGAAAGTGTTGTGAGTGTGAAAATAAAATAGGAGAGAAAATGAGTGGAGAGAATAGTAAATTATAATGGTGTTGTGAGTATTAAAATAATGTAGGAGAGAGAATGAGTGGAGGGAATAGTAAAGATTCCTTTCCATTTTAGGTAAGTTTTAAATGTGTGAAGTAAGTTTTGGGACGCCCAAAAGGGAAAGTGTGAAGATTGTTCTGGGACGGAGGGAGTATATATATATATAATTAACTTCAAGATTAATATCAGTGAGTGGTGCAGTTCAGTGGTAGAAAGGGTGAAGTTAAAGTCTTTGGTGTTTCCTTTTAAATCCATGTTCGAACCCTGCTACCTACATTTTCAATTAATTTTATTTGTCCTCCATCTTTGCTATTCTCTCTCTCTCCATTTCTTTCTCTTAACAGTTTTGTTTTTCTCTTTCTCCTAATTTCCTCACATTTTTTCAATCTTAATTAATTAGTTAGGCTTTTCCCATTTTTTTTGTTTTTGGTCTCACTTCCTATTATCCCAAGTTTAATTAGCAAATTTGAATTTCTTTTTTGTACGAGTAATATATTTTAATAAATTGTTTGCGTTAAATACTTCAACATTATTTCAATCGTTCTTTGAATTATTTACTTTTATCATTTTTGTTAACTAAAATACATTGTATTTTATGGATCCGACCCATTTTTTACTTGTCCGACCCGAAATTTTTTTTTCGGGGGCACTGCCCCCGAACCCCCATGTAATCTTGCCCCCCCCCCTCGAGCAATTCCTGGCTCCGCCCCTGACCGAGGGGGTATGATTTTAAAGCAATATCAAGAGGGTACAAAGCAAGTATAGCAACTTTCTTAAAATCTATGACTTGTCAAATAGAACTGTGTTTTTTGAATAGCATTTAGGATCCAAGGACTAGATGGAGAATATCCTCCTTTAATTACACAGTATTTTTACCTTTTCCTGGCATAATCTAGATCCACTTACATAGTTCTACAACAGCTCATTCAGCTGATATATTAACTACTCCCTCTATCCCAAAATGAATGACCACTTTAGATTTTGGACAAATTTAAGAATTTCAACTTTTTTGCAAATTTTAATAACCAAGGTGTATGAAAAGTTTTGTTATCTACTTTTTAAACTCTTAGTTTTGCAAGTTTATAATGAATGGTGAATTTTTTTTGGAAGAAAACATTTAAGGACGATTTTTTTTGCTAAAAGGTCATTCATTTTGGGACAAATATTTCTTAAATGTGGTCATTCATTTTGGGGCAGAGGTAGTAGCATATAATTAGAGGCCACAATCAAGTTGAAAAGAACAAATGCCTAGGTTCCAAGTTCAGTGGCATCAAAACATAATCACGTGCTAGTTATAGAAGAACAATTTGGGTTTTCCACAAGCAGTAGTAGTAAATCAGTACCTCGTCAAAGTTCCAGTGCATTTGGGTAGTAGAAACTAATGTAAGAACCCCATTTGTCCCACATCAACTTGAAGAAAATAAATGATCCACTATATAAGATTGGATAACCTCACCCCTTAACAAGGCCTTTTAAGGGGATGATGACTCAATTCTAATATGGTATCAGGCCTGTCCCAAGTTGATGATGGTTGTTTACCCGTGTTGGGTTCGAGCCGATGGTCATGCCAGCGTGTAAATGATATACTCCCTCCGTCCCAGCTCACTTGACACTTATTTCCATTTTGGGCCGTCCCAGCTCATTTGACACCTCCCAAAAATAGCCTACTTTTTAAATTTTTATATTAGATGGACCCCACCACTCATTCTCTCTCTTCATTTTCCACCACTCAATTTATTCAACCAACACTACTATTTACCCCACTCATTCTCTCTCTTCATTTTCTACCACACATTTTTTTTATTTTATTCTTTTTTCTTAGTTCTTGTGCCCACCTCTTGGGTGTCAAGTGAGGTGGGACGGAGGGAGTACACTCAATTCTATTAAAAGACCTACGCAGATAGATATATAGATAAGCATTTAGGGTAAATATGGCTTCATTAGAAGAAGTTGAGAGATGGTAAAGCTTAGTGGCACACTTATAATTGAAAAAGAAGAAACCAATGAATATCCTACCACTAAACTGCTTTAGATCTCCACAATTTTCTAAAAAATCCAATATAGATTAATAAAACCCAAATAAATGAACCAAAATCAACAGAAATATTAAGACATACCAACACCACTTTGAAGAACACCCTTTGGTAGAGTATCAGATGCCGGAGCCACAGTACTAGATTTTGAGTTGCGTAAAATGTTCCCATTGTCTTTTCTTCTATTATAAACGATGGGAGAGGTAGTGCAGGCAGGGGTAGAAGCGGAACAAACTTTGTAGCTGGTATTGGACGAGGGGTTATGAATCGGTTGAAGAATTTCAGGGAGTTGAGTAGATGAATTGGATTTTTTCTTCGCATTTTCAGTGAGATTGATAGATTCATTGATGGTTATGGTGGTCTTATTGGAATTGAAAATCTTGGGTGAATTGGATTTTGTGACATTTTTAGTAATTTCCACATGCTTTCTTGAACGTTGACGGCCTCTGTGCATGTGCCGTTCACAGTATTTCTGATCAGGAAGAACATCTTTACTACACCTCCATTTCTTCCCATCGGTTCTTCTACACCTCCCCAGTTCCGAATCCATTTGCTCCGGAGATTAAGCACAATTAGAAGGGAATACTATGACTACTGAAAGCCTGAAACACCTAGGAAGCAAAAAAAGAATGTCAATTTTCAAAATAAAACATAAATACTCGTATTTGAAGAGTCATGATTAATTGGAATATGCAAGTCAGGGGGACATAACCATTTGAATTTCAAGTCTGTTTACAATACAAAACATAATTGAGATTGAAATCCAGATAAGCTTTACAAGTTCAGAGAAATGGTATTAAACTAAAATATAGCAAGACAACCACTGGAAAACAAATATTCAGAAACCATCCATCTAAACAGAATCATAGCTCAAAAATAAAGCTCGACGAAAGTTCTCATCAACATATGAATAAATGACAACAGACAAATCCACGTACCATAATTTCCAAGAACATTCTGTCGAACAATGACCCAAAGCAAAAATATCCAAGCAGCAGAAAAAATAGATGCGTTAAAAGTTCGATAACGATTTATCAAGAAAATTTTATGTCTACAACCCTTTTTCGGTAGCAACAAAAGAATCTAAGAGGCAAGTATGTTGTAGCAGAACCAACTTGAAACAAGAGCACTGAGCACAAACAAGTATACTAGGATTCACAAATTCAAACAAGAAAAAGACTCATTTACGCAAACTCCTTTATTCTTCAAGATATAGTCCAGTTTTCAGAATGAGAAAAAATGCAACGTCGAACTTGATATACAGCCAAGACACCAGCCACTGAGACATTGAAGGTTTAGGGAATACACGATCATGACAAATTCTACTCAATTAGTCCCTTTTGATAAGTAAAATATCCAAGGAACACATATTTACCCTTGAACATAAGCATTGAAACAAAAAGCTTGTACTATCAATCAAACTTGGTTATTTTATAAATCAGGGGCAAATTACCACTTCATAAAAGTTTCAAACTTCGTCAAGATGATATTAAGACCAAACATTCGAACTTATCAAAGCAAAACTCTCTACATGTAACATCAGACGTTAAGATGTGGTACAAGTCTTCAATTTGTAGCACACTAAATACCTTCAAATGTATTCCGAACCCAACTACACCATTTTTACACACAACAAATTCAAATTTTTAAAAATAACATCAAATTCCATGTTTCAACAGTCAACCCTCACAAACCTATTTCTAAACAGGAAACCCCAAAAATACTATTTTTACTTTTCCTAAAAATCCCAAATCTTAAATCCCAACCAAAGAAGTAGTAAATATAGACAAGTCTCACTACTTGGTCCTTAACAATCAGAAATTTTACCTTCATGTCTAAGAAATCTAAGAATTAATTTAAGGGAGTGTTCAGAATTTAGAGCTGGTTATATTTTAAAAAGGTTTCAAACTTATCCAATATTAGGGTCATAACCAAACTGGACAGGCTCGAGCTTTGAATTTTGAGCTCGGCTCATTAAAATGGCTTTACCCAAACTTGAGCTAAGAAACCTAAGGTCAAGCCCAGCTCATTTATATCATGAGCAAAGCAAAATAGCATTACAACCAATAGAGTACATAATTTTTTGATATATTCACTGATAATCGAGCTTCTTCGAACCAAGGTGAGCAGACTCCTTTTTATATATTCAAGCTTGAAACCTTGTTTGAACTTGGCTTATTTACTTTATGAGCTCGACTCGAGCTTTGCTTGTAAAGCTTTTACAAGCAGGGTTTAAAACCAAACTTGGGCCAGCCAGTCAGTCAGTTATATTTACAACCCTATAAGAGAATGGATGTTCATTTCAGGCAATCTTGAAAGATTATGTAGATCATAAACAAAGGTAACGTTTAAGGATAGGTTTGGTTGACGAATACCAAACCAAGCCCAAGGCACTAGAATTCAAAGGGCAATTTCAGTCTTCAGAATTCATTTTGTTCTACCAAGTCTTGGAATTGAGGTTGCCAAACATGCCACAAATAAACAGAAGATTAATCAAATTTACAAATAGCAAAACACAAAACAAGTTCTCATCTTTTCTACACATGCAAATCAAAATGATCAAGAAAGGACAATCCCCCAAACCCCGCAAAAAATCAACAAATAAACAAGCAGAAATAAACGATTTCAGGGAAAAAATACACAAAGAACCCACTTACAAGTTGAGATTAGGGCATGAATTCCACCATTGACAAACACAAAAGAGCTCAAATAAGAACTCACCCAAAATCAAACTGAGACCAAGAAAGTGTGTAACAGCATTAATCCAGAACTGAAACCTTTTTGTGTTGTATCTTTTGTTTTCATATGGCTCGATCTTCCATTGATAGCTCTCAACATCAATCCCAAGATTACGAATTGGACGGTGGATCCTCAGTTCACTAGACTAATGCCCTGGTTTAATGGTACAAAATTCATTAACTTTTTTCATTTGTCTAAAGCAGAGGAGGTATTAAAGGGAGAAATGATCAGACTCTGTGAAGTGGTACTAGTGGAGGAGGAAAATGGTGTACTAGTGTAGGTGAATGTGTGGATTTGTGCTAATGTAGAGAGAGAAAGGGAGAGAGAGAGAGAGAGAGAGAGAGAGAAAGGGAGAGAGGGGGGGTGTCAGAACTGAGAAGGAGCATGGTTAAAAGTGAATTGGACGCCATTTTCTCCCGAGTGTTTTCTGTTGGTGTTCCTATGTGTGTGTATTTGTGGTGTTTTCATTGTATTCTTTCATCTTGTTCAAAATATTCATTGTTATATAATTAGAAAATAAATTAAAATACTTGTCTCATAAAGATCATATTATCTTTTTGTATTTGTTTTAATTAATTTTTTAGGGAAGACTACTTATTCAAATAAAAATTTAAAAAATATTGTTGATGTATACACAAAAATTACTATTATAAGTAATTTTTAAATTTCATTTGAAAAATTATTTTTTTCTTACTTAATCAAACTCAAAGTTCATTCAAATCAATTATTAGAAAAATGAAACTATATCTTTAAAAAATGAAATTAGGAAATGAAAGTGTTATAAATGGGCTAGAGAATAAGACAATCACAATATATACACGCATACGAACACAATTATTTACGTGATTCGTCAACTTGACTACATTAAATGCAAAGGGAGAACAAAATTATTAATATTTAGAATCACCAATTACAAACTTTATAGTTGTTTGCACAAATTTTTGATCAATAGAATTCACAATCGTGCAACTTCATTGTAGAGAAATCAGATGAGAACCAATTGAACTAATACAGACGATGCTAGAAAATCTATGAAACTCAAAGAAATAACTAGCTCGAATTCTAAAATTATTGATTGTATATTACACTAGAATAATAATTTGCAATGGGAGAAGGCGAGTATTTATACTCTCAAAATCCAGTCAAAAGAATTTCAAAACCACGAGGAAAAGGTCAAATTCACTAAATGAAAAAATTAAATATTTAGCAGACATGATTCATTAACCCTAAAGAACTTTATCAAGGAATCTCAAAAAAACTTCAATTCTTCTCCTCGTCTTGGACTCATTCTGGAACTTATTTGTTTGTCGATCAATCTTCTATGATTCAAATACACAAAATCCTAACAAATCTTCATCTTGACTTTTCATCTCCCAACCAATAATCATAATGGACTTCTCCACCTCTCTTGCATCAGTTGTGTTACACCGAACACTAAACTTGTCATTCGAACAACCAAATTTGTATCTTCTAGACACCCAATTGTGTTACGTCGAACACCAAACTTATCCTTTGACAGTCACGTTTCAAATGTCCATTTTCCTTACAATAATTACAGACATCCCCAGGTTTTGAACCCCTTTTAGAAAAATCCTTATTTCTACTATCTTGGGCCCTTCTACTTTTTGCAGCCAAACCTGTCGACTATGATTCTGTACATATACCACTAGCTCTTCGACACAAATTTATGGTCTTGAGGCAAGTCTTAACCTCTTTCAAAGTAATTGTGTTATTAATGCACGAGTCCAAATACCTCTCATATGTCAATGATAAAGAAACCAACAGGATAAGAGAAGCATTTTCATCATCGATTTTAACTTCTATATTACACAGTTCAAGTAATAAATAAGTAAATCGAATAGGTGCACCTTTAGACCTTCGGAGAGCAAACACTTTCTGCTTTATGCTTTATGTATAGCTTGTTCGTTAGAGACTTCGGTAGGAACGTATTCTTCAACAACAACCACAAAGCCCCATCTGAATCACTACAATAAGCAACATCCGCCAAGATTTCAATATGAAGCCTCTAGATAATTTGCGAATGGGCTTTCTCATATAGAGTGATTAGATCTCCTGCTTCCTTTGCTTCTTCTACGAGCTTTTCGACGTGGGAACGATCGAGTGCTACCTTGCTTTCTGGATCACCCGCGTGATCCCAAATCGCAACAGTCACTGTAGCCCACAAATATTTATCTCTCAACAAAGATTTCATCTTGATCTGCTATAAACTAAAATTGTTCCTCATATTAAACTTGTTAATCGTTGGTTCCATGTCTGAATCCATCATTCTCTCACGCAACAGAATACCCCATATGCTCTTTAACCAAAAAGTTCTGATACCATTTTATTAGAAATAGTAGAAAATATGGCAATCACAAAATACATACGCACAAAAACACAAGTATTTACGTGGTTCACCAACTTAGCTACGTCCATGGGTAGAGGAAAAACAATATTATTAATATGAAGAATCAACAGCTACAAACTCTCTAATTATGTGCACGAATTTTTGATCAATAGAATTCACAACTGTGCAATTCTAATCTATAGAAATCGGATAAGAACAAATTGAACTGCTTCAAACGATGCTAGAAAATTTATGTAATCTAAAGAAATTATTATCTCAGATTTTATAATTTATTGATTGCCTATCAGTCTATCACACTAGAATAATCTATGATATGGGAGAAGACGAGTATTTATACTCCCAAAACTAAGCCAAAAGAATTTCAAACCTTGAGTAAAAGTCAAATCCACTTAAGAAAATAATTACATCTTTAATTGTCGATCAATCTTTTATAATTTAAAGACAACAAATCCTAAAAAAAAAATATCATTTTAATCATTGTAAGAATCTTTAAATCTCAATAAAATCCTTGAAATAGGGTATAGTATTCACTATGTGTAATTTATAATCAAAGAGTTATTTAAGCGGGATTTCATATTTCTTTCTATACAAAAGAAGATTTAATTCTCTCCATTTTCACGTCAAGTTTTACTTTTTAAAGTCAATAAATCTTTTAAAAAATAATAATCAGTTTATCTAACCATTAAGAAAAAGATGTTTTTAAATCAAGCGGTGACATTTTAAAAACGTGAAAATTCTTTTAAAACATTAAAACATGCGGTGACATTTCTATAAATAATCAAAACTTCTTAAAACATCCCGACATTCTTTACATATACAACGTACACACTCTAAATCTATATTTAACACTCTTTTAACACTATCACTGCAATCTCTTTTACATTGCCATATGCACTATTTAATTAATATTGACACAAAAAAACAAATACTAACGCTTTTCAACTCTCATATTAACATTTATTAAAACTAACATCGACACTCAAAATCACTACTATTAGCATTGTTTTTACATTAACACTGATACTTTTTAGCATACGACTGTCGCTCGGCTCAGTTCTGTTCTGATCCTATTTAAAATCCTTTTTTTTTCATGCCTTAGAAGAAATTGATTTTCCTTAAACTAACTCTATTTGAAATAAATTAAGCTATTAATTTAGAATAATCCACTTAATAAAGTGTATTCTATACGGAATATTCATGTATTTCAGACCTAAGGAGTACTATGTGTTTTTGTGTGTGTGAATGGTGTCAGGGTGGTCTGACAAAAACAATGGTGTTCTGAGTTTTCAGTTTCAGCCTTTTATTTACAGAAGGCAGGCAGCCAAACTTCAGAGGTACTGTATACAGCCTCTACTGTATGCATACGCCAGATATTTCCAGTAATAGACTGAAATCGAGCCCAACAACAGGCCCAACTTGAACTGCGATGAAAATAATGTAAAATTATAAAATTTAAACAGTTTTAAGTTTTAACACTGATTTTTTGATGTTACGTTTCATTTCAAAAAAGTTTTATTTTTAATAATTTGTCTAGATTTTATATACTCCCTCCGTCCCATAATACTTGACACACATTTCTATTTTGGGCGTCCCACTGATAAGTCACACTTCCTAAAATGGCAAAGAATCTTTACTATTCCCTCCACTCATTCTCTTTCCTACATTATTTTAATACTCACAACACCATTATAATTTACTATTCTCTCCACTCATTCTCTCTCCTACTTAACTATCTACACTCACAACACATCAACCTTTTTACTTTTTCCTTAATTCCCGTGCGGATCAGTAACTGTGTCAAGTATTACGGGACGGAGGGAGTATAACATTACTTCATTTTTTAAACACATTTTCTGACCTAATATCTATTTATTACTCAAAATGACACTTCTAACACCCTAACACCTGTTAAAAATGTCAGATTAAATATTTTTATACGCTAATATAACTAACTGACATTTTTAACACAAACTAATATTTTTAACAAGTGTACAAAAATGTCTATTTATTATGGGTTTATTACAAAAAACTCACTAAAAAATAAAAGATGGCATTTACAAAAAAAAAAAAAACATGTAAGATGGGAAACTACAAAAATTTACCTTTTTTTTTGGGCAAATTACAATTTAGGGCCTGAAGTCGAGGGGGTGGTCTCGAAACGGGACCCCATATTTAAATTTTGTCAATTCAGGGCTCAATATCTAAACTTTTCGTTAATTAAGGACTTTTTGACGGATTTTGTTAAAAAAGTCAGTTAAGTGACGAATTTTGGACTAAATTAAAATGCAAATTAGTTATTAAGAACTGAAATGTAAACTTTTAAAAATTGATGACCGTTACAAAATACTTTTTTAAAAATAATATTTTTTGAAAATATAATATATTGTGAAAAGCTGTAATTTTTTTATAATTTTTAAATATGTTAAAATAAATTTTATAAATATAAAAAATTTGTATTTTTAAAGAAAATAGTATTTTAAAAAAAAATTAAATGTAAATCATGTAAAATAAATGTTATAAATATAAAAAAATTGTCATTTTTTTTTAAAAAAAAATAATTATTTTTTTTACAAAAAATATGCTTACCCAATTTATATTTTTTTCTTAATCAAGTTTTTTTAATGAAACACAATTTAACTAATTAAAATATAAAAAAAATATTTTCTTAAAACACAAAAAAGTTATCCCCTTCTTTCCCAAATTTTTCTTTAACCCACTCAACCCCTCCTTCCTACCTTCATCACGGCGGCCACACCCACCACCACACTTTCCCGTTGTTCCTCCCCCTCTCCCAAACCACCACCAGCCGATGAAGCCCTAAGCCCCACTTTCTCTCTTTTCAGCGCTGAATCTCTCTCTCTCCCTTTGACCGCTACTCATCCTTCTCTCTCAAAGACCGACAACAACCTGGTTGAATCTCCCCAACCCCCTAACAATCATTTTTCCAACCAAATCATCCACCCACCATACACAACCATCGTCCATCAACATATGGACGATTGCAGATCTGCAGATTTGGGGAAGGGGGAGGCAATTGCATATCTAAATTTTTGGGTGGATCCAATGGGGTGACAATTTAGGGACTGCTTGGGGTGGAGGAGGAGGAGGTGCGATTGGGGTGGATCAAGAACTTACCGGAGGTGAGGTGTGGTTGGCGGTGGCCATGGCCATGGCCATGGTCATGAGGTGAGGTGAGAGAGTGTGGTGACTGCCACAATTGAGAGATGGTTGAGAGAAAGATGAGGAAAATTTATTTTTCAGCATATTTTTTTGTAAAGAAAAGAGAAGCAGCATATTTTTTGTAAGTATTTATTATATTTAATCTGTTTTTATCTATATATTTTATAAATTATTCAATCTAAAATAATTGGTAATTTTTTTAAGCAAAATAATTAGTAATTTAAGGATAATAGTTAAAATCTTAAATTATTTTAATTATATTAACTATTATCTTTATTTTTTTTAATATTTTAAATTTTCTAATTATTTTTTGTTAAAAAAAAAACTAAATATTTGAATTTGTATAATTTTTTTAATAAATTATGATAACATAAGAATTAAAAAAATATTACAAGATTTACGTTAAAAATTAATTAATTTTTTTAAATGACATTTTTTATATTTATAACATTTATTTTACAATATTTACGTAAAAAATTAATTATTTTTTTATACTATTTTCTTTAAAAATACAATTTTTTTTTTATATTTATAACATTTATTTTAACATATTTTAAAAATTATAAAAAAAAATTACAACTTTTCATAATATATTATATTTTCAAAAAATATTATTTTTAAAAAATATTTTGTAACGGTCATCAATTTTTAAAAATTTACATTTCAGTCCTTAATAACTAATATGCATTTCAATTTAGTCCAAAATTCGTCACTTAACTGACTTTTCTAACAAAATTCTAAAAGCCCTTAATTGACGAAAAGCTTAGATATTGAGCCCTGAATTGACAAAATTTAGATATGGGGCTCCGTTTCGAGACCATCCCCTCGACTTCAGGCCCTAAATTGTCATTTGCCTTTTTTTTTGTTTTTTTTACAAAAAACTTTTTTTTTGATTTTTTTTATCAGTTTTGGTCAAACAACTGATAATTTGAACAACTGATAATTTCAGTTATCAGTTGTAAACAAGTGATAACTGAAATTATCATTTGTTTGAACAACTTATAACTGAAATTATCAGTTGTTTGACCAAAACTGATTAAAAAAAAACAATAAAAATAAAAATTTTGTTATTTCGAACTTATGTTTTTTTTTTTTTGTAATTTTTATCTTTCTAAAGTGATATTTTTGTAAATGCTTTGTTTATTATTTTAAGATGCCACTTTAACTGTTAAAAGGAAATTTAATTATAAGTTACTTTGGTACAAATTACTTCCACTTAAATTTCAGATTAAATTGAAATTCCCGTAAAGTTCTTCTATAATAGTTTAATGATATAACACTGATGCTGCAATAATAGTGCTGGATCAATCTACGTTCAATCATCAAGATAGATCTCCTAGCTTTTGACCTAAAATCAGAACCCACGACTAGCCGGAATGGTCTCCGGTGAAGACCCTCGGACGTGAGAGTAAGTATGGTGTATATGAGAGCTGATAAGTTATAAAGAACAATGTATTCAAAATAACAAAATAGCAATTACCTTTCCACGGTTGGAGTTGTGATGTATTTATAGGGTTTTCCAGAGTTTTAATTGTGGTAAGATTGTATGAAATCCCTATAATCACGGATCAGATTTGTATAAGATATCGTGTCCATAAATAACTCCTGTGTTTGTAGGAATTCTGTTAAGAAAAGAATCGTAGATACGCCGAACTCTGTAGGTCGACATAGTATCGTAGGTCGAGGTTGCCTGTTTGAATCCAGGTCGACCTGACTGATGGATGGGGTCGGACCATACCCGAAATAGAATCTGGATTGTATGTCGGACGATAGTTAGGTCGGGACCACGTAGGTCGCACGATGAGCTAGGTCGACTGTTCTTGCTGATGGGCCTGGTAATAATTGGGCCTAGCCCTCTGAGAATGTGGTGGCAATAATATGCAAATAACTGGGCTTGCTCGTTGGGCCTAGCCCGTCACTTTTATTGCGTTCAGTGGTCCCCAACTTTCTGAGTTGATTTTTGTCTACCAGGAAGTTATAAGAAATTTTGGTGAAGTTTGAAGTAGGTCGCAGGTCGATGATCGAATTTGATAGATGATCGACTGTAATGACGTGGCTTAATCTCGATCGTTGATGATGGACGGCTAGATCAGCAAGAGCGCCATATTTCCGTAATCATTTCTGCCTTGGAAACCGTCCGGGCCATTAAATGCTGATTAAAACCGCTTAAACCCCAGCCGTTTCCTCTTCAAGAAAGGATTGATACGAAGTATAAAAGGGGAAAACATTTTCCTTTTTGGATTTTACAAACCCTCAATACTCAGGCGTATATTCTCAGCGATAGGTGAAGCAAGATTCTTGATTTCTGGTGCCTCTAGTCCTTTATTTTCTTCGCTGCGACCTTCGTCTTCAACTTAACTTAAGGTATTCTTAGATTTTCCTTGTTTTTCCGTCTTATTTTGAACTTTTCTTCAACATCTGCCATGGCTAAGACTTTTAGTTGCGAACCTGGGGCTTGGTACGGGTACTGCACCATTAACCACCGTATATACAAACACATAGGAGGGTTATGGAAAGAGATGTCCATGACTGAGTGTTCGTCTATCTTGACCAGGTGGGATTTGACCTATAGCGAATTAGGTTTGCCTGTAGGAGAGAGCTTGGGAGATTTAGACATAGATGACCAAACCGTTGTGTCTTTTCACCTTTTTCACGAATTACTCGACCATCTAGCTCTGTTCTATGTCAAGGATCCCAACAAGCCATCCTTCCTTAGAAATAGAAAGGGATTTCCAGGGAAATCTAGGTCGTCCTTAGGTAGGTCGCC
The DNA here is from genome assembly GCA_022495995.1 of Adenophora triphylla var. japonica. NCBI lineage: Eukaryota > Viridiplantae > Streptophyta > Magnoliopsida > Asterales > Campanulaceae > Adenophora > Adenophora triphylla. The sequence goes on from JAFEMH010002426.1 coordinate 303,450, forward strand.
TGAGTATGAACATAGGACTGATTCCCCTATTTCTTCTTCTTCTTCAGATATGGCAGCTCAAGGGGAAGCTACAGCTTCTACTTCTTCCAGCCCAAGGATAGTGGATGCTTTTGACACTTCTGTTGCTAAAGGGAGAAATGAGAGGGGATATGTGCCTCCTAATCCAATTCGAGGGAAACAAGCTTCTGCATTTCGTGAAAATATGTTGTACGACTTTTGTGAGGTGGATAAGAAGGAATTTAGGGTGACCCGTTATCCTAAGAAAGTATTCATGTCCCAGTTTGGATCGACTTACACCACCGATCCTACCAGAGTAGCCTTTTTCTATGGCCAATTTGAGGCAGGCTTAAGACTCCCTTTGGATCCCTTTGTGAATGAGTTTTTAGAATATACGGACGCCTTGCCCCTTCAGCTGGGAGCTAACACCTGTAGAGTTCTGGTGTGCTTTGCCATGGTGTGTAGATTTCTAGGATTTGAGCCTTGCCTTCATGTTTTTAGAATGTTTTTTAAGATCACCATTGATAAGGTAGACCTGGGGATTAGCACCCCATCTAGACCGCATGCTCCAAAGCTTTTTGTCAATATCCCCAGCAAAGTTAGTAGCTAGAATACTCACGTTATGGTGGTCGAAAGTAAGAGAGGCTGGGAATTTCCTTTACCCAACGCTGAGTCTGAGGTGATGAAGGAGGAGGATTATTGGGTGCCAGATTGGAGTAAGGACCTGTATAAGAAATTAGTTGAGCTAGCTGAGAGGGACCCCATTAGCTGGGAGATCTTGAGGACCACCAAGAATAACTATATCTAGGTTGGGATGATGCTTGGTAGAGGTGATGTACTTCCCTTAGTTCCCATAGTTAGGTGTTTGAGGTATCCTGACTGGGTCACCCACGAGGGAGATAGATTTAGGTTTAAAAACCAATGCCATGAGTGCAAGAAGACTCCAGGTTATTGCAGAATGAACTTGGATCACTTCGGGGGTAAGCGTTTACTTGCTCTTTCATTTGTCTCGTCAATTAGTTGTTCGAATGTTTCTCGTTTTAGCTCGCACATATTTTGCTCGTCACTTTCTGTCTCAACCATATCGAGCTAACACTTTACTTTTTATCTTTTGTAGTCCTTACCCCGAATCAAGAAGCAAATATGGGACGCGTTGTTAATGTGAAGAAAAGTAAAAGAAGTTACGGGGTTGCTAACGCCCGAGAGAACCGCCAGAAGGAGGCTGGAGATCGCCAGAAGCTGTTTAAGCTGGTAGATGAGGAGTCTGATAAGCTGATCCCTGTTGAGGAGGAAGAGTGTGAACAGGTGGAGGCAGAGAAAACGGAGGGAGCTGCCCAAGAGGTCCTTAATGCTGGAGTTGAAGTGGAGATCGAGCCAGCACAGGAGCTGGTGCATGAGGCTCCTCGAACTAGATCCAGGACTCCTGTTGTCGATCTGGAGGATAACGAGGAGGAAGAAGATGATCGCCCCCTCAAGACGAAGAAAAGAACCAAAACCAATCCCAAATCTGAGCGAGGGAAGGCCTCTGTCAGCAGCTCTCAACCTCCAACCATTCAAATCTGATACCCCGAGCTAGTTCAAGCTCGCGTGGATAAATTGAGTGATGTTCCTTTACTCACGGGGGGATAGCTCATGCAGAGAGTATCCCGAGTTAGAGTTTGGTAAGGTGGTGGTGAGATGAGCAAGGGCCTAACTGCTGATATATTCAAGGCTAGGTCAGGGCTTGTTCATTCCGAGGTAATACTTTAAGTTTTTTGCATAACTGTCACTTTTCCTTTTTGCTCGCATATTCCCCTTGACCCAGTTTTAGTCAATCTGATCCTTTCGTTTATTCGCTGTAGGCTCTTGCCATGGTCGAGTTGGCCACGAGCTATTGGAAGACCTCTGAGGAGCAGGAGAAGCTTGCTAAGACCATGCTAGATCAAAAGTCTAGTGAGCTGAAGAAGATGGAGGGAGAACATGTTAAGTTGAAGGAAGAGCATTGTGATTTGGATGCTGCTTATGAAGCCATGAAGCTGGTGAAGAATGATGCCTTAAAGGACAAAGAAGCATGGGGCAAACTTGGTGCTGTCCAAAAAGAGCTCGCTGTAGTCAAGCTGGGTAAGGAGAAAGTTGATCAGGATCTCGAGGTGGCGACCAAGATGCTGGAAGAGAGCACTGCCATGCTAGCCAAGCAAACTGACGACTTCGAGGCTGCTCGGCAACAATGGGAAGAGGAGGCACAAGCCAAGTTGGAATCTGCTGTCAAGGCTGCCATTGAAACTTATAAAGAGAGTGATGCTTGCCACAATTATGTCATTGAGCAGGCAAGGTCCTTCTTTGATGTATGTCGGCGTCACATGGCTCGACGTATTCTAGTGGACCCCTCCGTTACTCTGCCCATTGAGCAGCTAGCTAAGTGGGCATCAGAGGAGCAATATGATGAGGCAGCTCGTCAAGGCCACCCTCTAGTCCCTTATAATGAGAATGATTTGGCTACTCTAGCAGAAGAAGATGCTAAGATAGAGGCGGAGCCTTGGGTCGCACCTCCCGTTGAGCCTGTTAATTTTAACACCATTCTAAAGGAGCTTGAGGACCCTAAGGAGCTAGCCTTTGGTGATGATACCCCGAAGTATGCTTTTTCTGAATCTAGCAAGCTCAAAAACCTTCAACAATAGGAGGCAACTTCTGGCCCCCAATCTAATATCAACGATTAAGCTGAGGACGATCCTACTGCTTGAAATTTCTTTGGTTATTAATTTGGCAATGTAACGAGACAAGTTCCAAAATAATTTTTTGCTTTTGTGTATGTGTCCATGCCTTGGCCCAACTCTTGGGAGGAATTTTAACTCGTAATATTTTATTTTCCCAAGTCCTGGCCCGCTTTGGGGGACTTGCTTTTCGTTTAATCGTAGTTGACTTTTTATATTTGAATCTTTTGTTTTTGATCCTCATATGAATGTATGTCGAACTAGATTTGATAGGATAAATGAGATCGTTACGAGCTTTTGGTCGGACTACTTTTAGAAATAAATTCGACCTAATACTTGGCTCATTTGATAATGAGATTGACTAAGAGTCGAATCTTATTAGAACGAGGTCGACTAAGAGTCGGACCTGTTAGAGGAACAAGGCTGACTATGAGTCGAGCCTGTTAGAACGAAGTCGACTAAGAGCCTGACCTGTTTAAAGGAACGAGGCTGACTATGAGTTGAGCCTATTAGAACGAAGTCGACTAAGAGTCGGACTTGTTTAAAGGAACGAGGCTAACTATGAGTCAAGCCTGTTAGAACGAAGTCGACTAAGAGTCGGACTTGTTTAAAGGAACGAGGCTGACTATGAGTCGAACCTGTTAGAACGAAGTCGACTAAGATTCGAACTTGTTAAATGAACGAGACTGATTAAGAATCGAGCATGTTAGAACGAAGTCAACTAAGAGTCGGACTTGTTTAAAGGAACGAGGCTGACTATGAGTCGAGCCCATTAGAACGAAGTCAACTAAGAGTCAGACTTGTTAAATGAATGAGACTGATTAAGAATCAAGTCTGTTAGAATCGATGCAAAAAACGTAACCCAATATTTAGTTGAATAGAACTACAACTTTATTGAAGTAGTGGCACGATTACATAGAGAACGGAGAGCTAGAACTGAAGCTAAACTCAAACTTGAAAAACAGAAACTAAACCGAAACTGAACTAGAAAAAATGAACTAGAAGACTGAACTAGAAGTATTATTTGATAAGGTGGGTAGCATGCCACGGGTGCTTCAACTCCTCACCATCTAGATGGGCGATCATGTAAGTTCCTTCCTTAATAACTCGAGTAACGATGTAGGGACCTTCCCAGTTGGGAGATAACTTGTTCATCTGAGTTCTCCTTCCAGTTGACTCGATCCTCCTTAACACATGGTCGCCTACTTGGAACGATCTTATCTTTATTTTCTTATCATGGTAACTATTAGTTTTCTGCTTATAATTGACCATCCGTAATTGAGCTGTATCTCGTTTCTCGTCGAGCAAATCCAAGTCGATCAACCTGTTGAGATCGTTCTTCTCTTGATCAAAGAAAACTACCCTTGCTATGGGGAATTGTAGCTCGGCCGGTGTCATGGCCTCTGATTCGTATGCAAGAGCAAAAGGGGTTTCACTCATGGGCCCCTGAGTGGTTGTGCGGACTGCCCAAAGAGCGATGGGAAGTTCGTCCAACCAGTTGCTTCGTCGACCAACTAAACCCATCTTGAGTGCATAGAGGACCAATTTGTTCGCTGCTTCAGCTTGGCCGTTACCTTGAGGATAAGCGACTGAAGACTTCTAATGCTTGACTCCTACTCTGTTCATTTCTTCTTCGAAAGTTGTGGAGAACTGTAGCCCGTTATCCGACACTATGGCTCGAGGAATCCCAAATCGGCACCAAATGAAGTCGTGAATGAAGTTGATGGCGTTCTCTTCTGTAATCCTGGCTAACGGCTTGGCCTCGACCCACTTTATAAAGTAATCAATAGCAACGATCACATACTTGCAATTTCCTCAGGTGGGTGGGAAGGGATCAATCAAATCTACTCCCTACATATCGAAGGGCCAAGTTGCGACCACTGGAGTTTGCTCGGTTGTAGGCAAGTGAGGTAGGTCGGCAAATCTTTGACACTGATCACACCCTTGAACGAAGTCGTGAGCGTCAGCCCTCATGTGCGGCCAATAATAGCCCAATGTAATCAATTTATCGGCCAAACTTCTGGCCCCCGGGTGTCCACCACAAACCCCACTATGTACCTCGTACATCAGCTGAGTAACTTCTTGTGGGGGAACACATCTCTATAATGGCTTAGTGAAGGACCTCCTGAATAGCGCGTTTCCTTATATAGCGTACCTCAGAGCCTTTTTCTTGATAGCTCGGGCTGCTTTCTCGTCATCGGGTAGCTCGCCTGTTTCTAGATATGCTCGCATTTCCTCGATCCAGCACTTGGTGTAGACCCAATCTCTAGTAGTATCCTCCAGGCATTGAATCCGAACCCTCTCATAAGCTGGATGTTCAAGGAAAGAGATAGGTTCCCCATGATGTTCGTCCGATGTAGCCAGTTTTTAGAGTAGGTCGACCAATTCATTATCATCTCGACCAACCCTCTGTATCTCCCAAAATTCCAAGTCTTTGATTAGCTCCTTCACCAGGTCGCAGTACTTGACCAAGGTGGGATTCAGGACCTCGTACTCTCCTTTAACTTGATTTACTATCAACTGCGAGTCATAGTAAGCCACGATCTTAGTTGCTCCGAAACACTTTGCATATTCGAATGCTGTGACCAAAACTTCATACTCGACCTGGTTGTTAGATGCTTCAAACTTGAACCTCAGTGCTTCCTCGTAGACTGTCCCTAATTCTGGCTCGACCAATACAATTCCAGCCCCACTAACGTTCTTTGTTGCCGACCCATCAGAGTATACTTTCCAACAATCGTCGGGCAAACTTATGGCGGGCTGAGTTGCTGGTTTCTTTCCCTTTGATTTCTCCTCTTGAGCTCGTACTTCACTATCTTACTTGGTGAACGTAAGATCGACCAAGAAGTCTGCCAAAGCTTGAGCTTTCAATGCCTTTCGAGGCCGATACTGAATGTCGAATTCTGTGAGAGCAATTGACCAGTTGAGCAATCGGCCTGAAATTTCTGGCTTATGTATGATCTTCCATAAAGGGGCATTGGTTAGCACGACAATGGGGTGAGCTAAGAAATAATCTCATAGTTTCCTCGATGCTGCAACCAAAGCGTAAGCCACTTTTTCTGCATTATAATACTTGCCCTCTACATCAGATAGGGCCTTGCTCACATAATACATGGACTTTTGTAGCCCTCCTTCTTCTCGAACTAAAACACCGACCACAACTTGATCGCCAATAGACAAATCAACGAACAAAGTCTCCCTTATGACTGGGCTGCTTAATAATGGTGGAGAGGCGAGATACTCCTTGAGCTGCTAGAACGACGAAGAACATTCGGTCGTCCACTCGAAATTTTTTGTCCCCCTCAAATATTTAAAGAATGGGAGAGACCTCTCTGCTGACTTAGCAATAAAGCGACCAAGGGCTACCACCCTACCATTGAGTCACTGCATCGCCTTGATACACGTAGGCTCCTTCATGTCGACCAAAGCCTTGATCTTCTCAGGATTTGCTTCAATGCCTCGCTGTGAGACCATAAAACCATGAAATTTTCCAGCAGCTACTCCAAACACACACGTGCTCGGGTTAAGCTTCATGTCGTTTGCTCGCAAATTGGCGAACGTTTCCCTTAGGTCGACCACGTGACGTCCAACTTTTGTTTTGATGACCATATCGTCGATGTAGGCCTCCATGTTTCGGCCAATTTGGGAGGCAAAGACTTTGTTGACCATCCTCTGGTAGGTCGCTCCTGCATTCTTTAAGCCGAATGGCATCATATTGTAGCAGTAGATACTCCCAGCAGCTTGGAAGGCCATTTTCACTATATCATCCTTGTGCATCTTGATCTGGTGATAGCCCGAATAAGTGTCGAGGAAGCTCAATGTGGTGTGCCCAGCTATAGAATCTACGAGCTTGTCGATCCGAGGTAGAGGATAGCTATCCTTTGGGCAGGCTAGATTAAGGTTGGTGAAGTCGACACACATACGCCATTTGCCATTAGATTTCTTCACCATGACCACATTAGCTAACTAGGTGGTATGAGTGGCCTCCTTGATGATACCTGCACTTAAAAGTATTTGTACCTCAAGTTTGATTGCCTCTTCTTTATCGCGAGCAAAGCTTCGTAGCCTCTGTGCCTTAAGTTTCATGGTCGGATTAACTTCCAGTCTGTGAACAACAACCTCCTCCTTGATTCCTTTCATATCTTCCACACACCAAGCAAAAACATCACTTCTTTCTTCCAATAGCTTGACAATCTCTGCTCTTTCCTCAGCTGACAACTGCTTACCGATTTGAATTTTTTGATCAGGATAGGAGGGATTAGTCGCCACTGCTTCTAGCTCGTCCACAACTTCTAACTCCGGACCATCTCTGAATTGTAGGTCTCAATAATGATCTCACGAACCCTCTTTCTTTCTTCGGCCCCCAAGTGTGGAGCTTCTTCAACCACCATACCATCTAGCTCAGCTACAATCTCGTCGCTAGTGGCCCCCAAGTTTTAGTCAATCTGTAGGCATAGATCGCCTATGATGACTTGGTCGACCATAACTGCATCCGAATTGACCATGGTGTTTTGAGAGGGACGTGTCGACTCATTCATGACATAGTCATGTGAGTGATAGGTTGCCTCATCCACGCAGGTGTAAGTACCCAAATATGGCTCATGCCTTCCGGTTAAGTTTCCTGGCAATTCCCCAAACTTTCATAAAGTTTTGGGGCGATTCGGGAACTTTTCCAAACTTTCCAAGGGAGGAAGGACCTGCTAGGAATAAAAATTCCAAGCAGGACCTCGTTGAAAAGAAGCCTCTAGCTGCCACCTTGCATGAATCTAGAAACATGCTGACACAACAGAGGATAACGCCGGGTGGCTTCTTTTGCCACAGATTAACGCCTGGCGGCTTCTTTAGGAAGCACACTGCAGCCTATAAATAGAGGCCTCCTCTATTCATTTTATATACAATTTTTAAGCAATGTTACTCTGCTCAAATCAATACACGAATTTCCAGAAACTAAAACACTCAAAACTCACCTCCCTCATACACAAATCCCTTTCTAATCTATTCTAAATAGGAAAATCCCCTTGGGAGATAGAGAGAACCATAATTGATAATCTCTCCTTCCTTTCCCCTTGATATACTCTCATTATATTGTTTTACTTATTGTTTGTCATTTATATTTCCATTACTTGTCATTTATATTGATTTATTGCCCTAAAGTTCCTATCTTTGCAATGTAAATCATCATATCCCCCTTTCCCCCACACAAAGGATTCATTGGGGATCCTCTCCCAAGGATGAACAAGGGTCCACAAGTGGCTTGTTCTAAGGGAGATCCACCACATGATGATGTGATAACCCTTTACTTTTTATATAAAAATGCAATCTTTATTTCCATTATGTCATCCCCCTCCCTTGATCTAGCTTTCCAAGGATTGTCCAACTTATGAGGTCTTAAAGGACATAGGAAATGCCATAAAGATCATTCCTTTTAATTCATGTCTTTAGTTTAATAATGTTCATTGCGTTATTTACCTTAAAAATGCAATCTTCACTTTTAATGTCATTCTCCCCTTTGTCCCTAAAGATGGATCTCTCTCCGAGGATTGTCTAATAGCCTTTTAAGGCACGAAAGACATAGGATGAGTATAAAGATCCAATCTGTATACCCCTTCCCCCTAGACCCTTGGTTCTTGGAGCATTCCGTGGTGTGGATCGGTGTAAAGACTTCATCTTTACATCGTTTCCACCATTAAAATGCCATAATCGTAGTCCCTTTAGAAGCGGACGGATCATAGTCCCAACATTTCAGATAATCACTTGAGATGAACATAAATGTCCCTACGAATCTTTATCGTCTCAAGATGTAGGATTGATGGGTAAAGACTCCTCCTTTTCTAAAGAGCCTCATTCTTGGACTTAAAAGGTGTCACTCTCTCGATCACATGTGACCAAGTCCCCAAAGAACGTTGGTTTAAGACATACCAAGGCTCTTATGCCTACCATGGTTGATTAACCTAATGGGAGGATAGAAAGGTCCCGTAATGATGATCACAAGTCCAAAATGAGCACGGGATCAAAATCCCGAAAACATCAAATCCAAGGAATCCCGAGCTATAACCTACTTATATGGTTTATATGTCCGGCAGATAAACTTGGCACATCCCCTCCTCTTTTTAAATCACACACACACGAGAGCATAAACAAGCACAAACTTCGGATCTAGGAAGACTTGCTTTTGCAAGGCTCCTTGGGTGAACACAATACGTTCTTCCCAAGGAGTAACTTAACCTCCGGACCCTTATCCTTTTTTTCAAAGTTTTGAGGAAATCAAAATGGCATGGCTACTCCGTTTTTTCAATAAAACTGGTGTCTTCAAACTGAGGTGAAATGGCGACCCTATAAAAACGGTTCAATCCCGGAAGGGCCCACATTCACAGTTTGGCGACTCCGCTGGGGACATGTAAATGTTTTCAAACTTCTTTTTCTCATAAGAAGCGTTGGAAACGTTTACGAGGGTTAGCCTTCCATCTCGGGTTCGGTTTTTGTGCTTGTGCGATTTTCCTTTTTCATGCATCTTTGTATTCTTTTTTTGTTTTGTGCATACTCTGAATAATGAACAGTGGTCATTCTGAAGCTGAAATTTGCCAAAAATGCCAGGAGAAACAGTCAGGAAATGAAGCAAATTGGAACCTGGAAAACTGCTGGATCTAGCCGGACGGCTTGATTTGCCTGGATCTAAGCTGGGCGGCTTCATTCGTAGTTCCACCAGGACACTTTTCTGAGGTTAATCTGGAAGCCATGGCAGCTTAGGGCTATTCAGTCCTAAGTCTGGCCAGGTTCTAGAAAATTTACGTGCCTATGTGTTGCATTTTCCCCGTCCCCAAAAAAATATTCTTTTAAAACACATAATGAAAATCTCTATTTTAACTCAAAAAAAGAATTTTTTAGGAGACCGCACACTACGCGCCCTATATATCATGTACACTTTTGCACGCACGTCCTTCAACCCGGGATGGTTGTTCAGCTGCAGTCACGGACAGTGTTATGACGCTCCCGGGCGTGCACGGAATCATCCCAAACTCCCCATGGCAGCCAGTGTCGACCAATGCACTAGTACGTGTCATACTTTTAAAACCATGACTTTTTGGTTGGTTTTTGGTCTAGACCGTGTCATACAGCCTCGTTGTATACCCTGTAAAAGTCAAACCGAGCCCATGCCAAAAGTCAAGATCCCTCGCGCAAGCGTAGCCATGCCGAAATTTCGTTAGGCAAAATTGGCAAAATATTGACCCCGGCATTGACTTTGACCTGCATGGGGTACGTAAGATTCAAACCCAAGCCCGTGCCAAAAATCAAGATTCCTCGCGCAAGCGAAGCCATGCCGAAATTTCGTTAGGCAAAAATTGGCAAAATCTTGACCCCAGCATTGACTTTGACCTTGACTTACGCAAAGTACGCAACAACGCTCATTGTGACGCCGTGTCATTTGAAATTTAAAGTCCGACCCATGCCTATTATTTTCCTTGGACAATGCCTAAGTCAAACGTCTATCGCGTAAGCGAAACTCTGCCAAAATTTTGTTTGAGTAAAAACTTGACTTTCACGGCATTGACATTGACTATAATCCGCATCGCTCGTGCGTTAAAAATTCCTTTGATCCATTAGACCCTAGGACCGTTCTTATCTCTCGGTCGGTGGGATTCGCATGCCCTATAGGACCCTCGCCCGGGGCTGTCCACCCTGGGATATTGAAATACAGGTGGAAAACGAGGGGCTTATAGACATAGTGACAGAACCCACTGATCCAGGATCTAGAGTAGTTGCGAAAAAGAAGGGCAACCTTTTCCAACAAAATAGAAATAAATAAAAGACACTGTTTTAAGTAAACTTGAAGATTCTTAATTGCATATTACCTGAGCTTCAGGCTAAACACCTACCCCCGAGTCTAAACCTTGCCTATCCCTTTCCCACAGCGAGAAAGAAGTGGGTGAGAATACCGGGTCAGCGGCTTTTCAGTGCGGAAATTTCAGGCTCAGATAGTTCGTCAGAATCGTCAGTTTCGTCAACATAGAGGTTCAGAATGGCAGATTTGACAGAAAATAGTAGTGGTATGGGTAATCCGGTGACTAGAGAGGAAGAGCTAGCCCTAGCCTTGGAAAATAGTCGTAAGGTCCATGAAGAACAGCAAGCCATGCTCATCGATGCTCTTCGCCGTCATGGGGTTCAGATAGTGGTTGAAGCTAATGATTCTTTGGTCGTGGTGGAAGATGAAACCCCGGAAACGGTGATTTCAGCCCCTCCATCCTACAACCAATGCCCTCCTCCATCCACATATGATCCCTTACCAAGGACTACCCCTCTTCAGTCCTTTCCAATGTCCCAAGCCATCAGGGTTCCAATGCCCTCACCTCCTCAGATAAGACCCAGATTTGTTCACTACCAACAGAGAACAAATGCCACGGCCACCCCAGTCTCTCAGTCTCTGCATTATCCCATGGGATTCATCCCTCCTCCTCAGTACAGACTAAATCAGATGATCCCAAAACTCCAGTACCAGTCTAACTATCCCATTGTCATTCTTCCTGGGTATCGATTCGCAAATAACCCCAATGAGGCTTTTGACCAGTTTGACCTCTCCAACTTTGTCAACGCTTGTGAATTTGCCTCTCTCCCAGACAGTGGCAGTGAAGAGTCAGTCGGAATGAGAACTGGAATGGGGTGATTTACAGTGACAATGACAGCTCGGTAGAGGGTATGAACGTAGAGCCAATGGGAATGAAACTCGAAGGAGCGGATGGGGTAGAAAACCACAGGCCTGAGAATGAGGATGGTACTACCTCGAAATGAGACTGTCACTCTTGCAGAAGCTTAGAGGAGAAAATAGACGCAAGCTCAGATAAGGAAGGGTATGAGTTCAGCATCTTAGAATTCAATACTCCTTATAAAGACCTGGTTAGTGAATGGAGAAATTTGATCGAAGCTTTAGCTGAGCAAGGGAATTGGGCTCCACTCGTTGATCTAGAATATGTAAGCGTCATTGAGACTGAGCCTCCATCGGAAAGGGTGGACTCTATTGCAGTATTAAGGGTCACCCCTGAGCCATTATCCAAGAGAGAATGTATGGAAGCCTTAGAAAGGGTCTTAAAGTTTGAGGCGACCCCGGTCCCCTTCCTGTCTTATGATGACAATGAAATTTTCTTGGTAATTCCTACGTCAGAGGAAGAGCCCAGAGCGCCCCTTATATGGCGTCAAATATCCCGACCTTCCTTTGCCACCATTGGTCATCAGAGTCAGGATGAAAGTTTCAAGGGAAGCTATTGTAGTGAGACTGAGGAAGACACGGTTGAGATGCCGAAAGGGACACTAGAAGAGTGGCTCGCCCAAAAGCCAACTAGCCCAGAAAACCCTCCCGAAGGTAATGACCTGGAACTTGTTAAAAGGTTCGATCCTGAAGAAACCCTTATCGATGATGGAATCTCCCACTTCAGGAAGTGTTTGGCCAATGTCAAAGATGCCGTCAAAAGGTTGACCCCGAAGGAAAGAAGGGATATGCTTGACAGTGATGAGGAGTGTGACCCTACGTTGCTAAAGAAGCTGTTGTGGCAAGATGATGAAGCCACTAGCAAACCTCCAAACCCCGGGAACGATAACTCCTGTTGCATGTTGACTCTGAAAAGCCTTAATGAAAATGTCAAGGCTTGAGTGAGGAAGAAGAAACTGAGATCAGCAAGTTACTAAATCAATGGGGAACTCAGAATTCAGAAAGAGCCAGAAAGCCTGTAACCTGGGATCAGATTCGTGAAGCTGCCTATACCTCCGGTGATGTTGTGAACCAAATCAATCAGCAGAGTTGGCCGTATGCCAGCAAAGGCCCACCTTTAACCCTGAAGGAGCTGAAGGAATCTTCCAATAGGGCTAATGACTCAGGGAAGTCTAATGTCTATGTGATGACCCGGTCTAGGCAGATGAATGTGGAGCTGCATAAGGGTGACAAAAGAAATATCAGCTCTGAACCAAAGACAGACAAAAAGCCTTATAGGCCAGAAGCAGAAAAGTTAGACTCTGAGAAGGAAGACCCGGTGTTGACTCAACTGATGTGCACTCAAGCCAATATTTCCCTATGGTCCCTGTTTACCCCCTCCTATCCTCACAAACTGAAGTTAGAAGAAAGCTTGGCCAAGACCATGGTGCCCATAGATGTCACCCCAGATGAGGTCGTCCAAATGATCGAAAACATTCACTATGGGAACATCATCACTTTCACTGACCTGGATTTACCGAAATATGGGGCTAATCATACTGAGCCGCTCTATATCACTGTCCAGTTGGAAGAACGCCGGTTACCAAGGGTGTTAGTCGATGGAGGGTCTGCAATGAACGTCCTGCCAGCGAAAATGATGGACTTGCTGGATTTGAAGCCCACAGACTTAAAGCCGTCCAGTCAGACTATTAAGGCCTATGATTCCACTGCTCGGTCAGTTTTGGGGATTACGACTCTAAAATTGTGGTTCGGAAAGAAGGTCATGGATGTAGACTTTCAAGTCATTGACATCCCCATTTCATTTACCGCTTTGCTAGGACAACCCTGGATCCATCAGATAAATGGAGTGGCCTCTACCCTGCACCAGTGTGTCAAGTTCTAGTCCGATGATGGAACTATCACTACCATCTATGGAGACAGTGTTACTGTGGAAGGGACCAACACCGGAGGTATTCCGATATGGAGATCAAACAGGATGATGAAGGGCTTACCTTAACCGGCTTCTCTGTGGCCACTTCTAAGGTGCAAGTGTGTTGTGCAGACCTCACTACTACCTCCGACAAAATACCTCCTGCCATGCGAATGATGAGAAAGATGAGTTATATTTCGGGGCTTGGATTGGGTAAAGAACAAACCACCCGACATGGTCTAGGCTACAAACCTCATCCTCGGGATTAAAGATGAGACCCAGTATGATGAGAGTGATAGTCAACAGTCCGTGAGGAAAAGTCTTCTGGAAAACCTTGAAAAGGCTTGTGGAAAGCCAGCTAATCCTATTCGGAGGATGTTTCTTGACTTGCCGAATATTCCTGGGGCTACCACCACTGTTCAGACAAGTATGTCTTCAAAGGAAGCCCAGACTGCTTCAAAGAGCCAGCACTCTTCCCATCAGGGGTAATGGATTTCTCCACCTTCGAGTTAGCCCTCCCGAAAATCAGTCAGATAGAAGCTGCCAGCAATGAGGATAGTGAGCCAGTCTTACAGAAGCTGTTTGATGAAGAAGCACAGATTCCTGACTTGATCCACTTCAGCTCAGATAATGAGACAGTCGCGGTAATTGGAGACGGCAGTGAAGAACCTTTTGATCCCTGCACTCTAGTGACTAAGACAGAGATGCCTTTGAAGAATTGGGAGACATTTTCAGGGCCGATAGCCAGCCGACAACAAATGATCACGGTGTTAGTGTTATGCCCTAGGCCTATGATTGATAGACTTATGTGTTGACATTATTTATTATTATATGAGATGTTTATCATTTGATTATTATATGTTTTGTATATTTGTTTATAATAATCTCCGTTCCTAATTATTAAGATAATAATTAGTATAATTGTCAATGGATAATCATACGATGATTATATGCATAGAGATGCACATTGAAATTATGGGTACTTGTTAGAGAACAAGTGACTGGACATGACCCGCATGAGATTTATGTCATGGTCAAATGTCATAATTAAGTCTCATAAGGTTACTTCATTTAGTCCCTAGACCTGAGATTATCACGACCTTACATATGATGAAAGTCATGTTTGATTTTAGTCAAACGATATCTTAACACGATATCTATAAAGGCTATCTTTGGCATGATCGGATTCATGATGGGAAGGATGATAAGTCAAGATGGAATTTGTCCCTCGGAAGAGAGATGTTTTGCTTGGGCCCCTCGATGAGTGATAATGATGAAAGCGTATGGCCGTACCCCAATATGATTGGAATTATCATTGTACTCAAGAATTGAGAAAGCATTGAACAAAGACAAGTTGACAAGGACCATGACTTGTGTTCAATATAACATCGTGAGACAAAGGGAGAAATGGAAAGTGTACCATTGGAAACGTGAACTCTTATGTTATATTATTTGGGTAGACATAAGGGCTTGCTAGAGTCCGCTTATGTCTTATGAGATTCGATATGATCGAACTCATTGCCAACATAATATAATCCTATTGGGTCACACACAACTAGAATGAATTGGTTAAACCAAAGGAAGAATGATTGAGAGTTTCTGTATGTGGCAGACTATACCGCGTGACATATCTGGCCATATGGCAGACTATACCGCGCGACATATCTGGCCACCAGACGTGGTTGACAGTCTGGTCTCCTAATTCGATTAGGAAACATATTCATACTAAAGTAGTATAAATATGAGAGGTCTGTTAACCCTTATTGTCTAGCCGAAATTTTCAAGCAAAATTCATAACAAAATACTCTCAATATTCTTCAAGGTTTTGATCTAGCAATCATCAAGAAATCGTTCTTGAATTCATTCAAAGGTGTGGATACCGAAAGAGGGTCTTCGCTCGTTCATCGATCAAGGCCTAGAGTTCAAGCAAGTTGAAGAACGAAGTTTGTGATTCGATATCACATAATCAAATCGTTCGATAGCTCAAGAACGGAAAGCGTTCAAGGTTGGTAAAATTCTATCTCATAGGAATTTAAATTAATTGTATAGAACGGATCCTAGGGCTTCTTGGGTTTTATGTTTTTAATGCTTAATTCCGTTGCGCATGGACCCGTAAAACCCAACACACGGAGCTTGGATTGGTTCCCCGTCCCTCTAAGTCTAGTCATGTCAAACACCCTGTCATCCATACTCTAGAGTCAGGAGTCTTCGAGTTTCAGTCCTCCGAGTCATCTGATGGCCTCACGCCTGAAGATTATGAGTGTGTCGCCAATGTTATCTTTCCCTTTCCCTTTGCATTAAATGAAATGATTGATCTTTCTGAGTATCCCCTTATTGCCAACTTAAAAAATGATAAATTAACTAATAACCTAACAATAGTTAATAATGATTCATTTGAACAAGATGCAAGCACACTAAATGAACAATACATTAAAGAAATCTTTAAGTAGGTTACTGATAAAGAGGAAAACCGTGCCCAAGCTGCCGAGGAGGTTTTGACGAGTGTTAACCTGGGTACTATCGAAGAACCTAAAGAGACACAGATCGGGAACTTCTTTTAAGGGGCTGAACGGGACAGACTGGTTGATCTGCTCAGAGAATATGTGGATGTGTTCGCCTGGTCTTACAGGGACATGCCAGGGCTGGACAACTCAATTGTGGAACACAGGATCCCTTTGACACCCGATGCCAAGCCGATGAAATAGAAGCTAAGGAAAATTAAGCCAGAATGGTCTCTGTAGGTCAAGGAGGAAATTGAAAAGATGCTGCATGTAGGATTCATCAGGGTTATTGAATACCCGACCTGGTTGTCTAATATCGTGACTGTGACTAAAGCCAACGGGAAGGTGCGCTGCTGTGTGAATTTTTGGGATCTAAATAAAGCTAGTCCTAAGGACGATTACCTGTTGCCAAACATAGACATTTTGGTGGATGTCATAGCCAACTACGAAGTCAAGTCTTTCGTTGATGGTTTTGCTGGCTACAATCAGATCAAGATGGCCGAAGAGGACCAGGAAAAGATAGCTTTCACCACACCATGGGGACATACTGTTACACGATGATGCCTTTTGGGTTGAAAAATATTGGGGCTACGTATCAAAGGGAAGCAACTGAACTCTTTCATGACATGATCCACAAGGAAATCGAGGTCTATGTCGATGATATGATTATCCACTCTAAAGGCGTGGATGGACAACACCTTGTCGACCTGCGAAAGTTCTTTGAGCGGTTAAGACAACATTCTATGAGACTGAACCCAGCAAAATGCACCTTTGGAGTAACAAGGGGAAAAGTGCTTGGGTACATGGTCACAGAGTGAGGCATTGAAGCCGATCCCCGAAAGATCAAAGCCATAATGGACATGAGGCCACCTCAAACCCAGATAGAAGTCAAAATCTTTATGGGCAAGTTATAGTACATCAGCCGTTTTATCAATCAGCTGAGTACCATGTGTGAGCCCATCTTCAAGCTTATGAAGAAAAAACGTTGATACAGAATGGAATGAAGAATGCCAAGATGCCTTTGACCAAATCAAGGCATACCTAGTAAATCCCCCAGTACTGTGCCCCCCGCATGGACAGAAACCTCTTCTGCTCTATCTGACTGTCACTGACACGGCAGTTAGGGCTATGCTGGCCCAGGAAAAGAAAGATTCTCGGGTAGAAAATGCCATTTATTTTGTTAGTCGAAAGTTGCAAGGAAGTGAGCTCAATTACTCGGCGTGTGAAAAGACTTGTGCAGGACTAGTCTGGGTGGTTGAGAATCTGAAACACTACATGCAGGCCCATTCTGTGAATTTGGTCTCGAAAATGGACCCCATCAAATATATCTTCGACAAACCTTCCCTTTCGATGCGCCTAGCAAAGTGGTCATTCTTCTTAGCAGAGTTTGACATCAACTATGTAATGAAAAAGGCAATAAAGGGTCAAGCACTATCAGACCATCTGGCAAATTTCCCTAGCAATGAGGACCGAGGGCCTGAACCCCAATTTCCAGATGAAGGGATCTTCGTTGTTTAGCCTGAGAATCATGGCAACTCTTCTTTGACGGGTCTGCTAACAAAAGGGGAAATGGCATAGGAATGTTGTTGGTAGACCCGAAAGATGAGCATACGCCAATAGCCGTCAAGTTGAACTTCTCTGTCACAAACAATGCTGCAGAGTATGAAGCCTGTATAGCTGGTCTGGAGGCTGCCCTAGAAAGAAATGTCAAGGAACTCGAGGTCTACGGAGACTCATCCCTGACCATTAACCAGGTCTCTAACAAATGGAAGACTGTGGATCCTAACCTCCAGAAGTATCATGCCTACATGAAAGAATTGACGAAGCAGTTCAGAGAAGTGACCTTCCATTACCTGCCAAGAGACAAGAATAGATTTACAGATGCCTTAGCTACTCTAGCCTCATCGGTAGAGATCCCCGAGGGAAAAGCAGTAAAATAATTCAGATTGGGTAGAAGGGAAGCCCCAACTTTCTATTGCGAGATAGAATTGGGACCTGAGCTCGTAAAGGAACCTTGGTACAATCAAATTTACCAGTTTCTCAAAGATGGGGAATCAGCTTTTAGAGACAAAGAAGGTAGGCTAAAGGAAGGCATCAAAGACAAAAGCTTGCAAGCCTTGAAACGGCTGGTCTCTCACTATGTCATCCTAGGAGGTGACCCGTACAAAAGGCGATACCAAGGACCACTTCTTGTGTGTGTCACCAAAGAAAATGCAAGAGAGCTGATGAGCGAAGTCCATAATGGTCCCTGCGGTCCCCACATGAATGCTAGAGTGTTAATGCAAGTGATCCTCAGAATGGGTTACTACTGGATCTCCATGGAAATAGACTCTATCCAGCATGTTCGAGAGTGCGACAAATGCCAGCGGTTTGCCAACCATAATCATCTCCCGCCTAACGACCTGTACTGCATGACGACTCCTTGGCCATTTGCAACTTGGGGTATTGACGTTATAGGGAAGATAGCCCCGGCTGGAAGCAATGGGCATGAGTTTGTGTTAGTGGAAGTGGACTACTTCACGAAATGGGTGGAAGAAAAGTCATATAAGGTCCTCACTTCCAAGAGAGTTGCCAAGTTTGTCAAAGAAAATATCATGTGCAGATATGGGGTGCCAAACGAGATCATCTCGGATAATGGGACACACTTTGAAGGAGACTGAGATAGATTTTTGTCAGAATTCAAAGTCACTCACCACAAATCATCCCCGTACAGGCCTCAAACCAATGGAGCGGTAGAAGCTGCAAATAAGACACTAGAGAGAATCATCCGAAAGATGGCCACCCGTGGTCGTGACTGGCCCGAAAAGCTACATCTAGCACTCTGGGGTTATAGAACTTCTGTCAGAATAGCCATGGGAGAAACCCCTTTCGCATTGACCTACGAAATGGAAGCAGTACTGCCGATAGAATTGGAAATTCCGTCGCTGAGAGTCCTCCTGGAAAATAGCATCAACGAAGTAGAATGGTTGTGTAGCCGGCATGATGAGCTCACCCTGCTTGATGAAAGGAGACTAAAGGCCATGGAACATACCCGAGCCTATCAGAGGCAAATGGCCAGGACATTCGAAAAAAAGATCAAGGTCAGAGACATCAAAGAAGGAGATTTGGTATTGAAAGAGAAGCCCCCTACCAGAGACAACCCTCTAGGAAAGTAGGAACCTGTTTGGATCAGCCCGTATGTGGTACAGAAAATACTATCGAGATGAGCAATGAAGCTTGCAGACTTGGACGGCAATCCTTTTGTTCACCCAGTCAACGATGACAAGCTCCGTCAGTACTATGTCTAAAATAAAATAAATAAATAAATAAATAAAAATAGTGCAAAAAGAGTAATACCCAGCTAGGCTGAAAACCTTAAAAAGGGTGGTCTAGGCAGAAAACAGAGTCTCACATAGAAAAAAAAAAGAAAAATAGTGCAAAAAGAGTAATACCCAGCTATGCTGAAAACCTTAAAAAGGGCGGTCTAGGCAGAAAACAGGGTCGCACATAAAAAAAAAACAAGAGACAATAAAAGACCTAATCAGCTAATGTGTTTGCAAAAGGCAATAAGAAGATGCTCGGAATAGGTCTATCAGTTGTCAGCAACAGAGTCCTCCTTGTTCTTCTTTCCTCGACCTCGACCTCATCGAGTGTTCTTCCTTTTCTTCTCAATGATGTCGGTCTCCCTCATCCCTATCTCAGGAATCCTCACTGGAGCCTCCATCAAACCCATGTCAATAAGTGCCTTCTCTACCCTGGCACGAGTTCTTACCTCCTCTCGCTGAGCCTCAGTGAGAGGAGAAACTTCCGATAACCTCTCATATCTGACCTCCATGTCTCTAATAAGATTGCTCGACTGGTTAAGGCGACTAGCCTTTGCCTCGGTCTCCCTCAAAGTCCTTCTAGAGTCACTGTCAGTACCTAATAAGGCCTGGCGCCTCTCTCCCAAAACAATCTGAGTTGCCCCCATCTCCCTCTCGTACCAATCCAAGTAAGCCGTGGTCAAGATGGTACTCTTCCTGTTCTTGAGAATGGCCCTGGGCGGAAAAGCGGCATATGTCCATGCTCTCGAGAAAAAGGAGAAGCTGTCTGGACCTCTCATGTTAAAAGGTGCTACCTCCATGGTGCGAATGTCCTCCCAGTCATCTAATGGCTCCTGCAAGGTCCCGAACTGTCTAGACACTAAGAAGGGAATGTAGAAAGACGACAAAGATGGCCCTGGAACCCTCACTATGTAGGACTCCTAAAATGTCCTACGAGTCTGCAACCTCTAGTGAGGCACCCACCAATGGATATCCGAGGTAGACAGCCGAGCCATCATCAACTCCCAGCTACCTTGATCATGTTGTCATGGTGCACCCCTCAGAGAAATCACCCAAGGACACTGGGTAGGCAAAGCCCCAGGTAAATCCCCGAGTCTCTCCTGCAACCATAAAGTCAGTACAGCTGGGCTCCCTGACCGCATGAAAAGGTCCCCCTAGCCATCCTGTCAATGTCGTGCAGAGTCTCTCCCAAAATCAGTGGGACAATATCTCTCCCAGCCTTGCAGTCTCTGACCATGTCCAAAAGACCGCTATGGCACACTCCAAAGGACTCAGCAGTGAATAGGAAAGAGAATACGCAGAGGATAAAGGCGTCCATAGATACTGTGGTCGCAGCAGTACCCGGAGACCCAAATCTGCTCGGAATGTCAGAAATGTCGATCCTATCAGGAGCTATCATCATCCCTTCGGCTTCTTCCGGAGAAATTTACAGAAAAGATGCCAACTTTATGGTCACTGGCAAATCCCCAGTCAAAGGAATCGAAATGGCCTCAATTTATGGACCCCCAATCAATGCCCGAAAATCCTCGAAGGTTGGAACGATTTCGTTGTAAGAAAAGCAGTAAACATGTCTCCGAACGTCCCAAAATCTTGCTGCTGCTCTCAAAAGGTCCCAATCGGGTGGGAGATCCTTCAAATGCCATAAAGACTTGATCTTGAAGGTGTTGCCAAATAGCCCCTTATGAGATTGAAAGTTGTATCTCATCCAAGACTGGAGTTCGGAAAGAAAACGATCCATTTCCCCTTCTGCAATCGGACCGGTTTCTCCATGGCAGTGATCGGACTTGACAATTTTTGGTTGAAAATATGCTTTGAAATCAATTGGGAAAGGCCAAAGTTGAAAATGAAAAGACCCTCCCTTGGTTTTATTTGCAGAAAATCAGTTCAGACAAGCCACCAAGCCGTGTGGCCTCATTTGCCCAGGTCCTAGCCGGGCGGCTTCATTTGCTTCTGAAAAAAAAAAAAAATCTGCAGTAGCCAAAGCTGCTACCCAAGTGGGATTCTCACCCCACTTTCTCAACAAAACCTGCATAAAAACATTCCCAAACACCATTCATACATTCATATACCATCATAAACCATTCTGGCTCAATTTTTGCCTCATTTCCATGCAAAAAGTTGCCCCGAGGCTCAAGTAATTAGCAAAACAATAAAATACCAATAAAAAAAAGAGGATCATTACATGTCTTTGCCTCATTGGCTCCCAAATAAAAAATAATACAAATTGTTTGTTCATTGTTTTCTCTCTCCCTTTCTAAGTGTGCATCAAAAGAACCCTAAGCCTCCGACTCATCGTCGCTGCTCAGTTCATAGAGCTCGGGGTCTATTAGCAGGTCTTCATTATCGCCCACGGCGGTCAAGTTGACGGGCACATGCTCGTACTCCGCCAGCTGCTCTAGGATATCAGTGTTAGGCCCTCGCCCCCGAGGCACGCCACTAGTAGAGGATGAGTGGTACTCCGAGGCCGATGATGTAGAAGCCGTGCTCCCGACATGCCTTCTCTTGCGCTCTGGCTCCTGCGCATTTCCCGCAGCCCTCGACGCGCAAGCTAGCTTCCTCAAGAGAGACCGAGCCAGCTGCTTCCAGCCCTTGTTCTGTCGCACCAGGGTGTCATAAGTACGAACAGGGACCTGCGAGAAAGAAAAATGCTCAGAAAATCTCAGGAAAAGATCCAAAATCACAGAAGTAGCCTGAACAGGAAAAGAAGGGGGATCCAGAGTTTACTTATAATGGTATCAGCTGACAATGTGAACTCGGCGTCTCTCGTGCCTAGAACCGGCACCATCAACCTCCTTGGTACCCCATTCACCACATATGATAGGTGAGCCGGAGGGACAGGTGGATCGGTCGGCTCTGCCTCCCCGTACCCCTAGGCAGCAGCTATCTTCACCAACCTCTGTGCCATCCTCAAACGCTCCTCCACAAAGGTGGCGTAAGGGGTGGCATAGTCAAAATAATCCTTAGCCGCCAAACCATCCTTATACCTGTCCCTCTCATCCTCTGACCAGTGCCTGGGCTGCCGCATGAAAGGATGAGGGTCATGAGGGGTAATCGCACCCAAAGTAGGGACATGACCGTGCTTCCTAGAGAACCGGTATCCCAAGTAGATGATGTCACAGGTCAAGCTTGTCAACCACCTCCTCTGCCGAGTCACAGCTACGGCATCTCCCATAAGAGCCTTCGGATATCTCCCCAAAGGATAGAAGCTCACCCCCTCACAACTGTCCCTGTTGATGATAGGCCTCACCATCTTGTAGTTGAAAGTGATTCGGGTCTTCCCGGTAAACTTGTCCCTAGCCTCACCTCTCCAGCGCACCATAGCCGAAAAGATAGCAGGATCACTCTGTTGGTTCCAGGGAAAGAACCCAATCACCTCACAAAACCAGACCTGCATGCCAGAACATAAATGTCATTTCTCTCATAAAATCTTGAGAACAAAAAAATAAGGGAAAAAGAAAGAAAGGAAGAATGAGAATACCTCCAGAGCAAAAGAAAAGCAATCCATAGAAGCAGCCTTGTTTCGGCTGTACAAATCCAGAGAAAAATAAAGCTCCGCCAATCCGACCTCCCAAGAGACCTCCCCAACCGTAGCCAAGTCAACTAAAGAGTCCAACAGACAAACCATCGCCAACATCCCAAAATTGGCAAAAATGGTGACAGATAGAGTCAACCACAAGAAAGCTCTCACAAGCTGGTGGACAGTCACCTCATTAGCTACAAACTCCTCCATGCATCCGAGAATCTGAATCTCAACCAACCTAGTCTCCATCCCTAGCCCCTTCGGACGGAGGTTAAACCCCACATAGTCCCTGAACTCAGCCTCAAAAATGTGATCCCTCCAGGTCACAGGCCGATCAGTGAACCTCAGGCCGGTAATAGCTGTAAAATCGGTGGGAGTCACCATAGCCTCTCCCCAGCCCAGATGAAAGATGTGAGTGGTGTCCCACCAAAACTCAGAAAGAGCTTGGACCAGCCCCTTACTCTTGGATGTCACGTGAATGCCACTGCCGATAGCCTCGACAAAAGAATGGAGACCTGTAGCCACCACTAGCTGCTTAGGATTGTGGCCATCCTTCTCAAAGTCGGGCATCCTCGCCCACAATTTCACCGCTATCTCAGCGGGTCCCCGTGACTTGCTCTCCTGTAGGTAAGCACATCAAAGGTACGTTAGTCCTTCAGCTTATCTCAGAAACATGCATATATTCACAAAATAATGTATACATTGCCAAAGAAAAGCATTCATAAGAAGTTTTCTAGCATCATTTACCTAGAATACGTGTCTTTCATCATTTGAAACACGTTACCCCGAGCACATGCTCTCCCAAACACAAAAATTCCAGTTTTCACAAAATTATTTGCATATAGATTTTAATCTTTCAAAATGGCATGCTTGAATATTTTCATCGTCCCAAATCTTGTTTTCACATCCATGATCAGGAGTTGACCTATTTCTAGCACATGCAAGAACTCCGTCACATTTTAGGCATTATTTTTCTCACTTTATTTTCAAAAAATGAGTCATTCTCATATTTATTCAAATAAATTTCACATGCATGATTATCCATATCCTTAGCCTCGTAGGTTAATTGTCAAATCCATAAAATCATTAACAAAATCACAAGGAAAATCCAAAAATTCCCAAAATTCGATTCTAGCCCTAATCAATCAAAAATAAAAAAAAATCGATGAAATCAAGTAAATCGAGAGTGATTACCCCAATATATTGAGGTTTCATAGACTTATGCTCCCTATTACAGGGATAGAACTCAGAAGTGGGCGCCGCGAAGTCATACTTCCGCTCGGTCCTAACAAACTCCCTCCGCCTCATCCTCGCGACTTGCGACAAAGTCCGATGCACTTGGCGGGGCAAACTGTTTCCTTCTTGGTCCATTTCAAGCAATAGGAAGCTAGAGATTTGAAAGCCTTGCCGTTTCTCCCTCTTTTCTCTCCTCTCTCCTCGACAGAACAACATCAGCAATGGTTGCTGCTGCCGTTCCCCTTCTGTTTAAATAATCTGGTGAAATTAAGTTTCAAGCCGGGCGGCTTCTTTCTCCCCATATCATGCTGGGCGGCTTCATTCGCCTTAGACTGAATTTACATTTTTTCCCCTGGACTTTCCATTTAACCAAAAATTTCCGTTATCTCCAAATGGAATAACGTTTTCTCAAAATTTTCCGTTATCTCCAAATGGAATAACGTTTTCTCTCAAAATTTCCCATTATCTCCAAATGGAATAACGTTTTCTCCAAAATTTTCCGTTATATCCTAATGAAATAACGTTGTCTCTCAAAAATTCCCGTTATCTCCAAATGGAATAACGTTGTCTCTCAAAATCTTCCGTTATCTCCAAATGGGATAACGTCTCCTCCAGGAAAATCTCCGTTATCGCCAAATGTAATAATGCTCCTCCGGGAAAATCTCCGTTATCGCCAAATGGGATAACGTCTTTTCCGGGAAAATCTCGTTATCACCAAATGGGATAACATCAGGTGACATCCTCCAAATTGTCAAAATTCAAGCTTTAGTTACCTCTATCTCCGCGATAGCGAAGTAAGCTATAGCTTCTTAAGGTGACATCCTCCAAATTGTCAAAATCAAGCTTTAGCTACCTCTATCTCCGCGATAGCGACGTAAGCTATAGCTTCTTAAGGTGACATCCTTCGAATTGTCAAAATCAAGCTTTAGCTACATTTATCTTCGCGATAGCGACATAAGCTATAGCTTCTTAAGGTGACATCCTCCAAATTGTCAAAATCAAGCTTTAGCTACCTCTATCTCCACGATAGCGAAATAAGCTATAGCTTCTTAAGGTGACAACCTCCGAATTGTCAAATTCCAGCTTTAGCTACCTCTATCTCCGCGATAGCGACGTAAGCTATAGCTTCTTAAGGTGACAGCCTTCGAATTGTCAAAATCTAGCTCTAGATACCTCTATCTCCGCAATAGCAACGTAAGCTATAGCTTCTTAAGGTGACATCCTCCGAATTGTCGAAATCAAGCTTTAGCTACCTCTATCTCCGCGATAGCGATGTAAGCTATAGCTTCTTAAGGTGACAGCCTCCGAATTGTCAAAAGTCCCAGGATCCTAGACATGTTCCTAACTGTCCAGTGGATCCTGAACTACGATCATGGCTTGATTCCTCCGGGATACGTGGGTAGCCTTTCAAAAGGTCCAGCCATTCGACCACATTAGTCACCCCCTTTCTTCACCATTCCTGAATGGTGCATGAGCCTTTCAAAAGGTCCAGCCATTCGACCACATTGGTCACCCCCTTTCTTCACCTCTCCTTAATAGTGCGTTAGCCTTTCAAAAGGTCCAGCTATCCGATCACATTGGCCACTTCCTTCATTTGGCATATTCCTAGAAGGACCAGCCATTCAACCTCTTAGGTAACTTCCTTTCCATCTTCATAGTAAGGGACCAATTTCTCGACGCCATTCCCTAGTGGATTCCAAACTACGATCATGGCTTGATTCCTCCGGGATACGTAGGTAGCCTACTTTAGGTTCAGCCAATCCGTCACATATGACACCCTTTCCCCAGTGGACCCAGAACTACGATCATGGCTTGATTCCTTCGAGATACGTAGGTAGCCTTCTAAAGGTTCAGTCACTCGACCTCCATGGTCACCCAATTCCAATCCATATCAGCAGTTCGCCAGATTGGATTCTTTTATCGACAACCCCACTTGCCTAGCAAGTACGGTTGTCGAGGGGCTTCTGTAAGTACCCAAATCTGGTTCATACCTTCCGGTTAAGTTTCCTAGCAATTTCCCAAACTTTCATAAAGTTTAGGGGCGATTCAGAAACTTTTTCAAACTTTCCAAGGGAGGAAGGACCTGCTAGGAATTAAAATTCCAAGCAGGACCTCGCTGGAAAGAAGCCTCTAGCTGCCACCTTGCATGAATCTAGAAACATGCTGACACGACAGAGGATAACGCCGGGCGGCTTCTTTTGCCACAGATTAACGCCGGGCAGCTTCTTTAGGAAGCACACTGCAGCCTATAAATAGAGGCCTCCTCTATACATTTTATATATAATTTTTAAGTACTTTACTCTGCTCAAATCAATACACGAATTTCAGAAACTAAAACACTCAAAACTTACCTCCCTCATACATAAATCTCTTCCTAATCTATTCCTAAATAGGAAAATCCCCTTGGGAGATAGAGAGAACCACCATTGATAATCTCTCCTTTCTTTTCCCTTGATATACTCTCATTATATTGCTTTACTTATTGTTTGTCATTTATATTTCCATTACTTGTCATTTATATTGATTTATTTCCCTAAAGTTCCTATATTTGCAATGAAAATCATCATATCCCCTTTCCCCCACACAAAGGATTCATTGGGGATCCTCTCCCAAGGATGAACAAGGGTCCACACGTGGCTTGTTCTAGGGGAGATCCACCACATGATGATATGATGTCCCTTTACTTTTTACATAAAAATGCAATCTTTATTTTCATTATGTCATCCCCATCCCTTGATCTAGCTTTCAAAGGATTGTCCACCTTATGAGGTCTTAAAGGACATAGGAAATGCCATAAAGATCATCCCTTTTAATTCATGTCTTTAGTTTAATAATGTTCATTGCGTTATTTACCTTAAAATGCAATATTTACTTTTAATGTCATTCTCCCCTTTGTCCCTAAAGATGGATCTCTCTCAGAGGATTGTCTAATAGCCTTTTAAGGCACGAAAGACATAGGATGAGGGATCCAATCTTTATACCCCTTCCCCCTAGTCCATTGGTTCTTGGAGCATTCCGTGGTGTGGATCGGTGTAAAGACTTCATCTTTACAACGTTTCCATCATTAAAATGCCATAATCGTAGTCCCTTTAGAAGCGGACGGATCTTAGTCCCGACATCTCTGCATCTGGCTTCATGGTGTCACACGACATAGTAGGTCTATGTCACTTGACAGATCATGGCTGATGGCCTCTCTAAGTCGTGCGACAGATCAGGACTCTGGGAGTTTCTGTCACGCGACACTTCTTGCCCAATCTGGGCAGTATCAGTTTGTTGAACAATCCTGTCAATCTGTGAATATGTTTACAATCTGATATGTTTATGTATTAATCTGGATGCTATAAATTTTTGGAAATTAAGTTTATAGGGCTATGATAGATTAATTCATTGTTTATGCATGCTTAGTTAATTAAAATATAATTTTATTAATTGTTGCGATGCATGATTTATGTGTTCTTAAATGTTAAGAATTTTAGATGTTTAGTTGAAACAATATATTGCAATTTCTTGAATGTTTTGATTGAAACATTAAAATTTTGGTTTTATGATTGTTTATAGAAACAAGTCATATTACGCAATGTCTAAAAAGGAAATTGATTGTTTATAAAAGGTAGTGATTATGTTGCCAAATCAGAGCTGATTTCTGATTGTGCATGTCTAGGAAAGTTCTGTCGAAGGAGAGATTTGGTACTTAAGTAGTCCTTGTGGCTTACCTATCTTCCTGGGAACTTACCTGGTGCACGATTATGAATATCTTTGCTGATATGCTTATAATCTACTTTTAAAGAACCTTCATTTAACTTTTAAGTTCTTTATGCCAATTCATGATTAAAACACTTGAGACCATTCGGATAGTTTTGGGTGGGCTTACTAAAGCAAGGTACTTTGATTCTATTTGAATGCAAGAAAGATGAGGAAATGGTGGTTCCTATGCATTTAAAGTGAATGAACTTAATTGGGTTATCAAAATGGTTTTGGACCCAAGGCATAAGATGAGATTAAAATATACCTAGACATATGATGTCTTGAATAAAATTTCATAAAAGATCTAAGAGTCATAGATGTGATATGATTGATGCTTCTACCTAATTAATTTAGTTTTGAGCGGTTTGCCATAGCAAACTTGAAATTAAATTAAAGTTGGATCTTAGCCCATTAAATGTATATTATGCTTATTTGCATTGGAAGTTGTATAATTTAGTGGGAGCATTTTATGTAAATGTATTATACTTCTCATATGATATGTTTACTTATATGTGTTCATATTTTATGTATATCTTTTTGTAGAATAAATGGCATCAAACAATAATCACCTGTCAATGCGATCTCTCCTTGAGAAGGAGAAGTTGGAAGAGAATGGTACAAACTATATGGATTGGATCCTTAGGATGAGAATTGTTCTCAAGCAAGAGGAAAAACTGTACGTTCTCGAGGAACGTATTCCACCTGAACCTGCTGCCAATGCTACTAGGACAGTGAAGGATCAATATCTGAAGCACAAGCGTGACTCTACAGATGTTGGATGCCTCATGCTCTCAACCATGTGCAAGAACCTTCAGAAGGATCTTGAGCATTTGGGGACAGTTGATCTAAACAATCGACTGATGGAAATGTTCCAAGTACAAGCTAGGCAAGAAAGGTACAACACAGTTAAGGTCTTGACCTCATGCAAGATGAGTGAAGGACAAGCTGTTAGTCCCCATGCTCTTAAGTTGAAGGGCCACATTGAGCATCTTGAAAGGCTCGGTTTTCCAATTAGCCAAGAGTTGGCTACCGACATAATATTGAATTCATTTCCCAAAAGTTTTAGTAATTTCATAATGCACTATAACATTGGTGGAATGAATAAAAACCTTTCCGAGTTAGTTCAAATGTTGAACAATGCGGAAACCAATATTGTCGAGAAGAAAACCGACCAAGTGCTAATGGTTAACAAGGGGAAGGGTTTCAAGGGTAAGGGAAAGGCAAAGGTTGCTAATCCTAAGGCAAATGTTGCCAAGCCCAAAGAGGCTGCCAAGCCTAAAGAGGCTAAGTCCAAGTCCCAAGAGGACGCAGTCTACTTCCATTGCAATGAGATTGGACATTGGAGGAGAAACTGCACAAAATACAAGGAAGCACTGAAGAAGAGCAAACGAGTTGCTTCGACTTCAGGTATCTTTGTTATAGATATATTCCTATATACTTCTAGTTCTTGGGTATTGGATACCGGATGTGGAACTCACATTTGTTTAAATGTACAGGGTCTAAAGAATAGAAGGATGCTTGAGGAAGGTGAAGTGGACCTACGTGTGGGGAATGGAGCAAGAGTTGCTGCATTAGCCGTAGGAACTTATGAAGTTACTTTACCTAGTGGACTAATACTTGTTTTGAACAATTGTTATTACGTTCCAGCTTTAAGTAGGAATATTATTTCGATTTCATGTTTGGATAATGAAGGTTTTAATTTTCTTATATGTGATAAGAAGTTTTCCATTTACAAGAGTGATATGCATTATTGTACTGCTGTTTCATTCAATGACCTTTATATCCTTGATGTTGAAAATCGTGATAATGATATCTATAACATTAACAAGAGATCTAAACCCAATGATGTAAACCACACTTATGGCATTGTCGTCTTGGCCATATAAATGAGAAACACATTTCTAAACTCCACAAAGATGGATTTTTAGACTCACATGATTATGAATCATATGAGACATGCGAATCTTGTTTACTTGGCAAGATGACCAAGGACCCATTTACCAAAACTGGTGAAAGGGCGGGCGACTTATTAGGACTCATACATACCGATGTATGTGGGCCTATGAGTAGCGATGCTAGGGAAGGATTTTGGTACTTCATAACATTCACTGATGATTATAGTAGATTTGGATATGTTTATCTAATGAAATATAAAAGTGAATCATTTGAGATATTTCGAATATTTCAAAATGAGGTGCAAAATCAACTTGGTAAAACTATTAAAGTACTTCGATCCGATCGAGGTGGTGAATATTTGAGCCAAGAATTTGACAGTCATCTTAAGAGTTGTGGAATCGTTTCAGAACTCTCTCCACCTGGAACACCAGAATGGAATGGTGTGTTTGAGAGGAGGAATAGAACTTTGTTGGACATGGTTCGTTCTATGATGAGTCAAGTTGAGCTTCCTTTATCCTTTTGGGGACATGCACTAGAAACTGATGCTTTTACTATAAACAGAGTTCCTACCAAATCGGTTCAAAAGACCCCATATGAGATGTGGCATGGAAGAAAAGACCCCATATGAGATGTGGAATGGAAGAAAACCTAGTTTGTCTTTCATGAAGATTTGGGGTTGCGATGCATATGTCAAGAAGTTAACTTCTGACAAGCTAGCACCTAAGTCTGATAAATGTGTTTTCGTGGATTATCCTAAGGAAAACAAAGGATACTATTTCTACAACTTAAACGAGAACAAAGTGTTTGTTGCTCGAAATGGTATTTTCTTAGAAAAGGAGTTTCTTCGCAAAGGAACCAGTGGGAGTAAAATAGATCTCGAAGAAATTCGAGAACCCGAAAACAACATTGAACCTATGGTAGAGACTGAACCAAGTTCACAAGTAGTTGTGGAACCGGTTCAAGATGCACAAGTTCTTCGCCGAAGTGGTAGGTCACGATCCGAACCCGAGAGATATGGATTTCTCGTTACGAAAAGTGATGAAGTGGAGTTAATCGAAAACGATGAACCTACTTGCTATCAAGAGGCGATGTCCGCTCCTGATTCGGAAAAATGGCAAGAGGCCATGAAGTCCGAATTACAATCCATGGCTGATAATCAAGTTTGGAACTTGATTGATCCACCCGAAGGTGTAAAAACCATAGGGTGCAAATGGGTCTTCAAGAAGAAGACCGACATGGATGGGAAGGTGCACACCCATAAGGCTAGGCTTGTAGCTAAGGGATATAGGCAGATTCATGGCATCGACTATGATGAAACCTTTTTGCCTGTAGCTATGCTTAAGTCTATTAGAATTTTAATTGCCATAGCCGCATATTATGACTATGAGATATGGCAAATGGATGTCAAAACAGCTTTCCTTAATGGGAAGTTACTTGAGGATGTATACATGATACAACCTGAAGGTTTTGTCAGTCCAGAAAATTCTAACGAGGTGTGCAAATTCCAGAAATCCATTTATGGATTGAAGCAAGCTTCTAGGAGTTGGAATCTATGTTTTGATGAAGCAATCAGGGAGTTTGGCTTTATTAAGAACAAAGATGAACCTTGTGTATACAAGAAAATTAGTGAGAGCGTAGCACTATTTTTAGTGTTGTATGTCGACGATATCTTACTCATTGGAACTGACATTCCTGCACTATAGACTGTCAAGTCTTGGTTGGGAAAGTGCTTTTCGATGAAAGATATGGGCGAAGCTGCATATATCCTTGGTATCAAGATCTTTAGAGATAGATCCAAGAGGATGATTGGTTTAAGTCAAAGTACTTACATTGACAAGGTTCTTAGAAGATTCCAAATGGAAAATTCTAAAAGAGGAAACTTGCTAATCTTACATGGTATATCTCTTAGCAAGAATCAAAGTCCTAAGACTAATGATGAGCAAAAGAGAATGAATGGAATTCCATATTCTTCGGCAATTGGGTCTATCATGTATGCTATGTTATGTACTAGACCCGATGTCTCGTGTGCTCTAAGCATGACGAGTAGGTACCAATCGGATCCCAGCGAACCACATTGGATAGCAGTCAAGAATATCCTTAAGTACTTATGAAGAACTAAGGATGTATTCTTGATCTTTGGAGGAATGGAAGAAGATCTTGTAGTAAAAGGCTACACAGATGCTAGCTTCCAAACC
Source organism: Adenophora triphylla var. japonica (assembly GCA_022495995.1). Lineage (NCBI taxonomy): Eukaryota > Viridiplantae > Streptophyta > Magnoliopsida > Asterales > Campanulaceae > Adenophora > Adenophora triphylla. Next base: position 335,138 of record JAFEMH010002426.1, read on the forward strand.
GACAAGGATGATTTCAGATCGCAGTCTGGATTTTTGTTTACGCTGAATGGAGGCACTGTGAGTTGGAAAAGTTTCAAGCAAAGTACTGTCGCTGATTCTACAATCGAAGCTGAGTACATAGCCGCATCTGATGCAGCTAAGGAAGCCGTTTGGATCAAAAAATTCATTAGTGATTGGGAAGTCGTTCCAAGCATCAGAGATCCTATTGAACTTTACTGTGATAACAATGGTGCCATTGCACAAGCAAAGGAACCAAGGTCACACCAGAGATCCAAACACATACTTCGACGTTTCCACATTATCCGAGAGATATGTGAAAGGGAAGACGTAAAGATATGCAGAGTAGACACTGATGACAACGTGGTGGACCCATTAACTAAGGCTCTCCCGCAAGCTAAGCATGATGGTCATGTTAGGTCTATGGGTATTCGATACATGGGAGATTGGGCCTAGTGCAAGTGAGAGACTGTTAGTGTTATGCCCTAGGCCTATGATTGATAGACTTATATGTTGACATTATTTATTATTATATGAGATGTTTATCATTTGATTATTATATATGTTTTGTATATTTGTTTATAATAATCTCCGTCCATAATTATTAAGAGAATAATTAGTATAATTGTCAATGGATAATCATACGATGATTATATGCATAGAGATGCACATTGAAATTATGGGTACTTGTTAGAGAACAAGTAACTGGACTTGACCGCATGAGATTTATGTCATGGTAAAATATCATAATTAAATCTCATAAAGTTACTTCATTTAGTCCCTAGACCTGAGATTATCATGACCTTACATATGATGAAAGTCATGTTTGATTTTAGTCAAACGATATCTTAACACGATATTTATAAAGGCTAATTTTGGCATGATCGGATTCATGATGGGAAGGATGATAAGTCAAGATGGAATTTGTCCCTCGAAAGAGAGATGTTTTGCTTGGGCCCCTCGATGAGTGATAATGATGAAAGTGTATGGCCATACCCCAATGTGATTGGAATTATCATTATACTCGAAATCGAGAAAGCATTGAACAAAGACAAGTTGACGTGGACCATGACTTGTGTTCAATATAACATTGTGAGACAAAGGGAGAAATGGAAGTGTTCTATTGGAAACGTGAACTCTTACGTTGCATTATTTGGGTAGACATAATGGCATGCTAGAGTCCGCTTATGTCTTATGAGGGTCGATATGATCGAACTCAATGCCAACATAATGTAATCCTATTGGGTCACACACAATTAGAATGAATTGATTAAACCATTGGAAGAATGATTGAGAAATTCCTCATCAGCCTTGTATGGTCGTACAACACAATAGGCCATATGCCTTGTGTGGTCGTGCGACACAATAGGCCCTGAGGCAGTTTGACAGAATCCTTTCCTAATTTGATTAGGATTCATATTCTATACTAATGTAGTATAAATATGAATGTCTGTCAACCCTAAACAGCTAGTCGAAATTCTAAAAATGAAATTCACAACAATATTCTCAATATTATTCCAAGGTTATAGGATCTAGCAATCTTCAAGAAATTGTTCTTGGATTGATTCAAAGGTGTGGATACCGAAAGAGGGTCTTCGCTCGTTCATCGATCAAGGCTTAGAGTTCAAGCAATCTGAAGAACGAAGTTTGTGATTCGAAATCACATGATTAAATCGTTCGATAGCTCAAGAACGGAAAGCATTCAAGGTTGGTTTATCTATCTCATAGTTTTCAAGTTAATTGCATAGAACCGATCCTTGGCTCCTTGGGTTTTATGTTATTTGATGCTTAATTCCGCTGCGCATGGACCCGTAAAACCCAACAAATTACACTAGGGGCATTTTGGTAAATTTTTGATCCATTCCAAGACTTTCGGGAACTTTTTATAAGTTTTTTGCGAAGGAATTACTTTTAAGTCTTTTCTCCAGGCAAAAGGACCTATAGAGAATTATTCATTTTGGACCTAGGAGGAATTATCTCGGAATGTTCCAGAACAGGTCTTTGGCACCAGAAACGGTTATTGGCTTGTCTCGTCGTGCGACACAACGAGCCATGGAAAAACAAGCATTGGGTCGTACGACACAACTGGCCACTCATCAGGAGCTATAAAATGGACCCTCCCCCTCTCATTTCAGGTTCCCTTCTAGCCTCCCTAAGGTTACTCTGCCAAAATACGCCCAGAAGCTAGTCTCTCTCCTAAAACATACATAACACACACCAAATTCCTTCAATTCTCTCTTCTCTCATTCATAGTCCATTCTCTCCCTCTTATACACCTCACACACATTGGAGATCCAGGTCTCCTATCCTTTCTGGATTCAAATCCATCATCTGCAACTGAACAGAAGGTCCGTACACCTAACTTGGTGTAGAGATTGTGGATCTACAAGGGTAACGAATTCCCTTCCTCCATATCTCTCTTCTATTTGCTTTTCTCATAATTCATGCAATTCCTACTCATTTAACTTGATAATTAAGCTCCATTTGCTCTAATTATCAAGTTCCAATCGCCATCTCTCTATTTAAATCTCGTTGTTCCATATTATTTCATGCTTATGGCTTAATTGGGATGTAATTGTTGCTTGTTCATCAAGGGAGTGTGGATCACTCCATATCCACACTCACTTGAATGATTGACTGCTGATTCATGTGTTTTCTGAAGTGAATTGTTGATATAATTTGATATCTATTACTCTTGTTCCTTCTGCAATTCAGTGATGTAAGGTTTCTGCATATGGCAACTTATGTCACGCGACACAACCTGCCAGGCTGAGTCTTGTGTCACGCTACACAACTAGCCAGGCAGATCCTGTGTCACACGAAACATCTTACCACTCTGCAGAAGCCACTTTTTAATTGTAATCTATTCTCAGCGTTGTAATCGGGATGTGGCCCCCGTACCAAGTGGCTCACAAGATGTAATTCTCTCATTTTGATCAATAAAACGAAGCATCAATATGCGTTTTATCACATATTTTGTCTCACACAATTTGCACACACTTATGAATGATTTTGGATGTTGAACATAGAAAGACTCATTTATGAGGCGTGTTGGGTGAACTCTCGGTTCTTCCCAACACGTAATCTGACCCCCGAACCCACATTCTCTCTTTTCAAAAGGTTTTCAATGTTTTCCTTTAAAACGGCGTGGCGACTCTCATTATATACTTATTTTTTCGGCGAGCATACATTCAGTGGCGACTCCGCTGGGGACTTGAAACCTGTTTTCAAAAGTGGGTCAAGCTTTCATTCATGTTGAACATCCATCTCATTCGTTTGTGTGTGCATTGTGTGTGATATTATGTGACACTTGCATTTTTGTATGCTTTGTGGTTTTCCTTTCCTTCCATGCTTCCTGTTTTGTTGTGCTGAGGATTGGTGTTGAGCCATGTCATTGCTTGGAAGCTGGGGCTGGTTCTGTTTATTGTTCAGATTCTGAATATGTGGCTCCTTTTGTCACGCGACAGAACTTGCTTCATCAGTCCTGTGTCGCGTGACAACATTTGCCACTCTGCAGGTTTTGGTTTCCAGTCCAGTTGTGATTGTGGGGCTGTCCCGTGATCAAAATTTATGATCATTTGATTATTGTATCTCTGTGGGGTTTGGTCTGTGTGTTATTTTCCTTTTATCACCCCTTTTCAAATAAAAAAATCATTTTCGCAAATAAAGAAATCTAGTCACCCGCATACTACGTCACTAGATCTAGAGACCATTTGGTGCGATTGACGGCATCGCAGACGGTGATGTATGTCGCCTACGCTTGAGCACCTAATATCAATCCTTTCTCCCTAGCGCATCATAGGTGGAACCACACATTTTCAGCTTACCCAACGGTTGGTTTTGACACAACATTTTTCAAATATACTAAAATGAATTGTTTCAAAGTTTATAAAAGGCTTTCATACCTATCCCAAAACCTAGCACGTGTGGGTATGTTGCCATTACAACATGGTTTTGCGTATGGACATGTCACTCTCACGACATGTTCTAACGAGAGATCATGTCGTTTTGTCAACGTGCACCGATGAGAGGTCATGCTGGATTTTTCCTTGAATTTCTTCAGGAATACCCGTCATGCTACCCAAATTCCCCAGAAATTGGGATTGCTCGTCCGTCCCATAAATGCTTCGGTTTTATTTAGGTATTAATGCCTATTATTAATTTTTAATCAATACATTTGGTGTTTTTTGAATGGTGTGTCCCTAGGTTCCCCTGAGGTTTAGATTGTGAAAATAAAGGTTTATCCTTTTCCAACCGTTCCTATGACTTAAAAGCCATTGTTTTCTACTTGAACATAAATAAAGCGCTTGCATGAGTCCATCTCCTTTCATATTCTTCCCTCTCCCATACCTTCTTAAGGTTCTATCTTCCACCTTATACACGCTCTCTCCTCTCCAGCTACGGCAAGTTGGGTGCGTACTCCGGTCCCCGGCACTCGTTTGGTTCGTATTCCCGAGGCGAAGGAAGTTCAAGTGTCCGAGTGATCTTTATCTGATTCAGAATCCGAGATGTCTGGTGCATAAAATGTGGTGGCTAGCCAGTCTGAAGTTTCTCGCCCATCCGAAGTTGATGCAGTCAATCAGTCTTTGTAGGATCTAGAACGTCCCTTTTGAGTATCGAGTCTGTTAAGCCCACTTTGGACTAATCTTTTTCTTTCAAATAAAAAAAAGTCTTTGTTTCTCTTCTTGATAGACTCGAGACATCACTTGCACACCCACATTACACTTAATTGAAATGGTTTTATTCTACATGATCACTTGTGCTGCTCAATCACTAATGCATTGAAATAATTAATATTTGAATTAATCAAAGTGAGAAAATCAACTGATATCCTTCTCAAATTGGGGCTCATCAATTCCCCATCTCTCATTTCATATGCTCACATATCCTTCATCATACTCATCGCTCTGTTGCTCAATGAATTTGCATGAATCCTTCACAATTAAGCTTAAGCAAGCAATGAAGACTTAATTTCGTTTAGGTCATCCGGTAGGGATTACGGTTGAAGCCTTTCACTCTAGGGAAGCCATTACCTCACCCTCACCAAACAAAACCCTTTCATTTCAAGATCGGCATGTTTTGAAACCCTGTTTAGCCATCATCATTGCTCCTTGCTGAGAGAAGTCCAAGCAATGCCAAGAAGTTAGTTTCGAGAATCGGCGATGCACAAAATACTCAAGTCATGAAGGAAGGACAGATATAATCCTCAACTTCTCAAGAGGCCTTCCAAATTCTCAAAAGAAGGATTTTAAATCCTCACAATTTCAGTAAAAGTCCTCAACTTCTCAAGAGACCTTCCAATTATCAAAAGGATGTTGAATCCTCCCAATTCCGCAAAAGTCATCGACTTCTCAAGAAGCTCTCCAATGTTCAAAAGGAGCCCGAATTCTCGCAAGTTCACAAAAGTTCTCGATAGCTTGGACTTCCTCTCACCAGCAATCCACCAAATAATCCCGAACCATCCTCTCATTTTTTAGAGGATACTCCCATTACCCTTGCCTTTGGCCAAAGTAAAAATTTTACCTCTCATTCTTAGAGGCAATCAATATCCTCGCCATAGAAATCCCAAACACATCCTTGAAAGCCAATCTCTCATCTTTAGAGGTTCAGTCAGTAAAAGGCCCAGCCGACCTCTCATTTTAAGAGGTCATGATGTACACAAAGATCCATATCACCAGATGGCCGATCGAAACCCTGAAACCCAGCTACAGTTCCTACCGGATAGCAGTTTCATTCTAATATCTTCGAGATCTAAATCAAATTAATGCTTCATTGCTTGCTTAAATTGGAACCCAATCCATCTCGGTTCAAGATCATCAATCAGAGATTATGCAAATTCAAATCCAATTCATTTGGCACTTGATGGATGTGGTTTTACCCATCCAAAAGATATGTTCCTAAGCTTATTTTCTGTTCGAAACCTTGAGAATTTAATGTATTTTGTTAGTGTTTTGATAGTTCAAAATAAGCGCAACAATGCCGAAATCGTGACAAAACTGACATTTGGAAGCTTTTGGATTAAATTGGAATTATTGGAAAATCCAGGGACTAAATTGGAAATATGGAAATTTTGGACGAATTTGATTTCTAAAAATTCGTGGGATTAAATGAAAAATAAAATCCCAAAGAGCGAAGCGCAAAAGAAGTCATTATGATGGTCAAAGTGGACTTGGCAATTGTGGGAACGAAGCGAATATACTTTTGGTATAAAAAAACTAGGCAAGCATTTTGGGCCAAGTCAGCCGAAAGTGGCCGAGACAAGGCCGGCTACTGCAAGGCCAAATGGGGCATGTCATGGGCCAAGGGAAGCAAGTGGCAGGCCATGAAAATAAAATTGCCTTGAACATTAAAAAATGCCGCCAATAATCGTAACGACTTGGCTCAAAGATCACGACTGCTAGCACGAATTCAACTTGGCAACAATTGGGCCTTCGGCTGGGCTTTGGAACGTGAATTGGAATCGAATGGCCTTTTCAAAGCTACGTATTTCTTTTCCAATTCCGTTTAACCTAGGATTTATATTTTTATATATATAATGGGAGCCGTGCACCGTAGAATAAAATTCCAATCCGTGGGCCGTGAGTAGGAGAAAAGAATAATTACTTCCTCCGTCTCCGTTTCAATTGAAGGTTTATGCTTTTATATTTTATTTTATTTTTTGTAATTTTTAATATGAGTAGCTAATTTCTTTGTAGTTCACGGATTGGTGTAGCCCGTATTTGAACTTTATGCTATATATTTAATTTTCATTTAATTGTGGAGTTAGTTCATCCTAGTATTCTTAATTTTTATTTGGTACAAGTCCTGCACTTGCGTGGGGAATTGTGCATGAACACTATTAGGATGATTAGACTCGATTGAGGATCTTGCGTGAATCGATTGAGTCTAGGCTTCATTAATTCTTTGATGCTTAATGAATTGAGTCGCTATCAATTTGATCTTGCGTGACAATTGATAATTACTCAATAGAAGAATTGCAATCCGGCAATCGAACCGTCCCAATTCTTACAAAAGTGAAGAAGCTCCTAAACCCAATTAATATTTTATCATTCAAAAGGCATAAAGGGATAATATGCGGTGAACCCAATCCGTGGACTAGTTGTTAAATCCTCAATTTTGTTTGCTAGCTTACTTAATCGTTACTTTAGTTGCTTAATTGTTTTAATTTTCTTTCGTTGATTAGTTTTAATAAACCAAATCAAAACCCCACTTTGTTACTCTTTTGCATTAATTAAATTTACTTGTTAAAACCAACGAGTCTCCGTGGTTCGACCCTCGCTTCGTGCATATTGCTACACCGGTAGTGAGTACACTTGCTCGGATTTTATTACTAGGAGGAATTTTTCTCCATCAAGTTTTTCGCGCTCGCGCTTCGGGGACTTGCCGTGTGATCTTTAACAAGTTTATTTAATTCCGGTGCATGTTTGGTCGCCGGTCATTACTGATCCTAATTCTGGTTCCTTTCGAACAACGATATAGACAATGGGATTGAGAGAGAGGCATTCCCCTCTACTCAAGTGAGTGAAACCTGGAGCCCGATACTTCCGTCACCGATTTAAGAAGAATTAAGCGAAGTTGGAAACTTCTTTCCACCGAGGAAGAAGAAGAATTTAATTTTCAGTGATGGCGGATCAAGTCATGAATGCCTGCTAGGGCCAAAGCAGTCGACACA